>NIVC01000364.1:482500-651470 GCA_002269645.1 Macrostomum lignano
AACTACAGATGGGATGTGAATGCACTGGGATAACTACAGATGGGATGTGAATGCACTGGGATAACTACAGATGGGATGTAAATCCATTAGGATAACTGCAGATGGGAAGTAAATCCACTAAGATAACTGCAGATGGGATGTGAATCCACTGGGATGACTAAATAAGGCAACATGCCGGGGATTTAAATGGGGAAAAATTGACCTGAGGCAAAAAGTAGTAGGCGCCGGCCAGGTTAGACACGATCACCGCCTGGTTGGAGTAGGTCGGCCCGAACAGCAGCGCCTTGTTCGGCAGCTTCAGGTAGCCGTCGTTGAATTTGCGAAGCGCGCTGCCCTGCAGCTCCTGCGGACGAAGTTGAAAATCTGCTACAACAGTTCAAAACGGAAGCCGTCGTTACCCAGTTCAAAGAGAAGCCGCCTACTTAGTTTAAAGAGAAACCGCGCTACCTGACTTCAAAGAGAAACCGCGCTACCTGACTTCAAAGAGAAGCCGCTCCATACCCGACTTCAAAAGAGAAGCCGCGCGCCGCTACCCACTTCAAAGTGAAGCCGCCTACCCAGTTCAAAGAGAAACCGCGCTACCCGACTTCAAAGAGAAGCCGCCTACCCAGTTCAAAGAGAAACCGCGCTACCCGATTTCAAAGAGAAGCCGCCTACCCAGTTCAGAGAAACCGCGCTACCCGACTTCAAAGACAAGCCGCTCCTACCCGACTTCAAAGACAAGCCGCTCCTTACCAGCAATCGCACTCAAAAACTCACCCGGTCCGCGCAGAAATAGGATGCAGCGATGCGAAACGTATAGTTAAAGTTCGGCTGAGCAGTGACATTATTAATGTAGTCAGTCGCGAAGCTAAAGTATTCAACTTCGAATCTGGCCGTGTCGTTTACCGAGCACAGAACCATCGTGTGCACTGTGGTACGATTGTCGTCTGATTGGGCTCCGCTAGAAGTTACTAAAAGCAGAAGCAGCAACGCCTGCGGCAATAGCCACGGCTGAAAAGAACCTCGCATTTCGACAGTTAAAAAACTGGATGAGGCAAAAAGCGCCGAGAGCTGACAGCAAGTGCACAGTTTTATGAGGAAATTTTTCATCCAATAACGTCTGTTGAAAGGCTGCATCGTCACGTGATTCGGATCGAACTGGCTGTTGGCTCTCTTGGAAAATTCCCCTGCCAGTTGACAGGTCACTGCCGACATCAGATACTCATTTTCTCTCGTTTGTAACCAAGCTATTCTCTCTACTAGACTGAGTACAGGCACTCTACTAGACTGAATACAGACACTCTACTAGACTGAGTACAGGCACTCTACTAGACTGAGTAGACACTCTACTTTCATTTGTGCCCCAAAAAATAGGTCTGGTGGGTCATGTAACTTAAGCTTGTTTTCGAGCTCCCAATCGGATCTAATTGCCGCATTAAAAATTCAAAGGATGCAAGGCCAACCATGCAATATTGCCATGCAGCGCACTTCTAATGTTTCTCAGACAAGCAAAATGACTGCTCAGGTAAATCAGGCGGAAATCACGCAGAACGGCGCGCTCTGCCAGCACGCAACGAGCCATAGATGCACAAATGGGAGTAGATATAATATTCTTACCTGGCTACTTACAGTAGAGTATGTCAATGACGATCTTTTTAGGGAAGCAGAAAATCAAGCGCAAATTTTATTGGGAACACAAGGCCATAATTAAATTTTATACTAATCAGAGAGGATAAACTGACGAATGTAGGAAATAATCATAGTGATTCAAACACGAGTGAATGAGGAGATTCACACACTACGGAGTTTCACACACAAGGGAATTAGGAGATTCACACAAAAGGGAATTAGGAGATTCACACGAGAAAATCAGGAGATTTACACACAAGGGAATTAGGAATTAGGGAATTAAAAGAAGATTCAAACATCAGGGAATTAAAAGAAGATTCACAAATCAGGGAATTAAAAGAAGATTCAAACACGAGGGAATTAAAAGAAGATTCACACACCTGGGAATTAAAAGAAGATTCACACACGAGGGAATTAAAGATTAACACACGAGGGAATTAAAAGAAGATTCACACACGAGGGAATTAAAGATTAACACACGAGGGAATTAAAAGAAGATTAACACACGAGGAAATTAAAAGAAGATTCACACACGAGGAAATTAAAAGAAGATTCACACACGAGGAAATTAAAAGAAGATTCACACACGAGGAAATTAAAAGAAGATTCACACACGAGGGAATTAAAAGAAGATTCACACATCAGGGAATTAAAAGAAGATTCACACACCTGGGAATTAAAAGAAGATTAACACACGAGGAAATTAAAAGAAGATTCAAACATCAGGGAATTAAAAGAAGATTCACACATCAGGGAATTAAAAGAAGATTCAAACATCAGGGAATTAAAAGAAGATTCACACATCAGGGAATTAAAAGAAGATTCACACACGAGGAAATTAAAAGAAGATTCACACACGAGGGAATTAAAAGAAGATTAACACACGAGGGAATTAAAAGAAGATTCACACACGAGGAAATTAAAAGAAGATTCACACACAAGGAAATTAAAAGAAGATTCACACACGAGGGAATTAAAAGAAGATTCACACATCAGGGAATTAAAAGAAGATTGACACACCTGGGAATTAAAAGAAGATTAACACACGAGGAAATTAAAAGAAGATTCAAACATCAGGGAATTAAAAGAAGATTCACACATCAGGGAATTAAAAGAAGATTCAAACATCAGGGAATTAAAAGAAGATTCACACATCAGGGAATTAAAAGAAGATTCACACACGAGGGAATTAAAAGAAAAAGGTTTTCATAAGAAGTTAATCGATTTATTTTTAGAGGACATTTAAGATCGTTTTAAGTTATGCTTTTATCGAATTAGGAAAGCAGAAATAGCACTAAACCATGGTTGCTCCTTACCTTTCTAAGAATACATGTATAACAAGGAACACAATAGTTCAACCTTGACACCAAAGCTACAGCCTGGTAGGCCTTAATTATAAATAATAAGGTTTGATGGTCACGCTACATCAATCTGTTCATCCAAGCTAGGCTGCGACAGAGCACATCCGGCCACTAAGGAAACGCTTCGCCCCTAAACACAGCTTGCAGCTGCAGCAAGTAAGACTGAAAATAGAAGCTTGCCACAATTAGCAGCAATTTGCGCTTCGATTGACTTCAGCACACGCAGGCTGGCACATCCGCCAGTATAATCGATAAAGATCATTTATTCTTTTTTTCAATAATAGTCGCGTATAAATGTAGATCAATGCGCCTCTTGAACGGACGCTATTTCAGCGCCAGAAATTGCAAAAGCAACAACAAACAACAAGGAAGCCAGACGGGGAAAAACAAGTGTGTACAAGTACAGGGCGAAAAAATATAATTTATGAAAAAATTCGATTTCTTAAAGTCGTGGGAAAATATAGAAAATAGTCATGGACTAAGACGGTAGGGAAAAATCAAGATGATTACAAAAATATAGCAAAAAATAATGAGCGAATGCATCGAATCAATAATTAGTCAATGGACAGAACCCGCACTCATTAGGAGATGGCGAGCCTGCTAAGCATTTGAGCACACAATGCCTATAAATAAGCAATAAATATAATACTAAAAAAGCCAGCAAAATCAGGTGTAAAAAAAGCCATTTGAATCAGTGGAATAAATATTAATTAAATTCAATCAATTTGGCAGAACCAAAGCTCGGTTTGGATTCGAATAGTGTGTGCAGGGAAAAATCAGTGCTTTAAATACATACTGATTGGAATATAGAAATTGCCTGAATCAACTGGAAAGCTGATACAAAGTACTGTCTATATAAATAACAATAAATAACAGCTAAAAGTGCAAGCAGGACAGCAGTTAGCGCGAAAAGTTAAGCCACGGAAGTTTAAGAATTAGCATATTAGTAAAGAACGGTTCTTGATTGCGTATAAGACGTAGCAAAGCTACGATATGAGAACGAATCGTTAAAAACGTTTAACCAAATCTAACAGGGATGGGGCAGGGGGTGGCATCTCACTGATGGGTCAAGGATGGGGTGGCATCTCACCGATGGGTCAAGGGTGGGGTAGGGGGTGACACCCCTCTGATGGATCAAGGATGGGATAGGGGGTGACACCCCTGTGATGGATCAAGGATGGGGTAGTGAGTGACACCACTCTAATGGATCAAGGATGGGGTAGTGAGTGACACCACTCTAATGGATCAAGGATGGGGTAGTGAGTGACACCACTCTAATGGATCAAGGATAGGTAGGTGGTGGCACCCTTCTGATGGATCAAGGATGGGGTAGTGAGTGACACCACTCTAATGGATCAAGGATGGGGTAGTGAGTGACACCACTCTAATGGATCAAGGATAGGTAGGTGGTGGCACCCTTCTGATGGATCAAGGATGGGGTAGTGAGTGACACCACTCTAATGGATCAAGGATGGGGTAGTGAGTGACACCACTCTAATGGATCAAGGATAGGTAGGTGGTGGCACCCTTCTGATGGATCAAGGATGGGGTAGTGAGTGACACCACTCTAATGGATCAAGGATAGGTAGGTGGTGGCACCCTTCTGATGGATCAAGGATGGGGTAGTGAGTGACACCACTCTAATGGATCAAGGATAGGTAGGTGGTGGCACCCTTCTGATGGATCAAGGATGGGGTAGTGAGTGACACCACTCTAATGGATCAAGGATAGGTAGGTGGTGGCACCCTTCTGATGGATCAAGGATGGGGTAGTGGGTGACACCTCTAATGGATCAAGGATGGGTAGGTGGTGGCACCCTTCTGATGGATCAAGGATGGCGTAGGGACTGACCTTCAATGACCTTCAATGAGTACAGACTTCGGACTCTAGCGCAATGAACAATGAAAATATAAAAACTAAAACTAGAAGTTACAAGCGCCTCACACTAGCCTGGTCACTGTGCAATGTTTTGAACAAAACCACAAACACTCGATTCAATTAGTTTGCCGAGTTGTCCCGCTTCTTTTTCTTGGCCGAGTATTCACCAATGAACGAGCCGTCCTCGGTGAAATCGCCCACTAAAGAGTATAAAATGATTTAAGTTTATTATATAATGGAATTATTGCACAATATATAGATACAAACAGACAAATGAGCACTCACTGTCGCCCATGTCATCTTTGTAGACGTCCAATTCTCGATCGTCTTGACTCTTGATTGACACACCCGAGTAGGAATTCAGCGACATTCTTTCAGCCCGAATTGGCGCCTCCTCCGCCGGCTGGTACTCCTTGAAGTGCTCCTCCTTGACCTCCAACTCGGGATGGTTGCCCTGCTGGCGCTCCTTCTCGTCGACCAAGTAAGTCTGGCCCGAGTCGCGTCTCAGAAGCAGCACCAGGAGTATGATTGCAATTAAAACAATGAGAGCGGCCAGGGTGATGCCAGCAATGAGACCGGCACTGGCGCTGGCTAGCCCAGCAGCCGGCTGCTCGTCGCTGATCCAATCGAAACCCAGTCTGATGCTTAAATCGGCGAGCAAATCAGCCGAGTCAAAGTCGGTGGAGTAAAAGCAGGTAGAATCGGCTCGGCAGTCTCGGTCACCAAATGACACAATAGGCTGGCCGTAGCGCTCTTTGTGCAAGTTTAGATTAGTAAGCTTCGTACCGGAGGAGTCTTTGTACCCAAAATTAAATACTGGCGTTAAATATTTGTACTTTTGTAGAATCGAGATGACTTCTTTTTTAGCGTTAGGCAATATTTTAAACAACAAACGGTTCGTCTCGGGATAGAACTTTGATACAGAAATATCCTGTCCATGGATGGTATGAATGTTTTCAAGCAGCTCGTTGTCAATCTTAAAATAGGCAAACACTTTGACACCGCTTGCCGCCAACCGACGAGTCATGTCGGGGCTCAAAGAGACTTCAAAAGTACCGCCAACTTTGTTGGAGCATTTCTGCTCAGAACAAGGCTTAGCAGACGTTCGATTGAAACTTAAAATCGTGGGTCGCTTAAGAAAGATGACATTGCTGCTGCTCTGGATGTTGTATGATGGTAGGCCAACCTTCTGGGCATCGGCAGGGCTGACAGATGCATCGCACACAAATCGATGAGTGAAGTTCAGATAAGTTGAAGAATCGGATACAGGCACCCGGGAGATTGTCAGGTTTAGTGTTTTGGTTTCGTTTGTTTTAAGAGTTGACTGGCGAACGGTGGAAACAGAAGAGGAAAACATCTGATTAAATTGGTCCAGATCGAGCTTTTTCCACTTCTGATCAGCGGTGCCAATGGTGTGAAAGGCTGGAATCACGTCGACTTGGTCCATATTAGTGTAGTAAACTGTGCAGTTATAAGAGAGAGTCTCGTTTTCAATTGCAAATACTACTTGAGGCAAGTCTCCCGAAACAATTTTGCTGTCGCTATCGTGCAATCTTGTTAAAAACTGGGGCATGGAGACAATTTTAACGTCAAACTTGAAGCTCTTCCCGCCAGCCTCGCACCTGTATTCACCGGAGTCGTTCTCGAAAAGCTCAGCTGGAAATTCGATTACATTTCCTGTTCGAGAAATTTTCAGTCCCTGAACATAAGTCCATTCGCTTTGACCGTTGGACACAATTTGTTGGTTGCCATGGTAAAATCTAAACACCTGGTTAGGATCGTCACAAATAATTGGACACACTAACGGGGTGTAGTCCATGCCAGCAAATATGCTCACTGATCGAGCCGTGCCCGAGCCAACAATCGAACATTCAGTGGTTCTTGAACCCATTTGCTTATAATTCACAATAGTAGTAGATATTCTCTGCTTAACCTCATCAACCTTGAAATACGGCTGGCTATGACCAGCAAAAGAAACTAGAGTGCAAATACCGATTTCTTTGGGCGATCCTCGGTCTCTGAAGAAGTTTGATATGGCGGTTGTTAGTCCATATTTCGAATAGTACAACCTGCCGTCATCCAAGCTTAATCCAATATGTTTTAACAAATTAATATTATTCTCATTCATCTTTGAGTAGTAGTTAACAAACATAGAGACCAAATGCGACTGGAAATTCTGACAGTCGCCGGCATCGAATTGCAAAATTGCCCCAATGTTTATCTTTGCCTTGATAAAATCCGGAGCTGAACGAATCCGATCGACAATCTGCTGGTCGATAAAGGGCACATAAGAGAATGGATCGGCGGTAGTGTTCATCTGGATCATGAAATTGATGGCCGGCACAGTTAAAAGCGCTTATAAAAGCTGTCAATAATGGCGTCGTTAGACGATGAACTGGGCGATTTGCTAATAGCGTCCAGGTTGTAAACAAACAGACTGTTGGATGTGATTGTGCCGACAGGAAATTCAACCCGGATGTACAGTTGAATCTTTTGAGAAAACACGTTATCGTAAGTTTGCATCGAATCCAAAAGTGTAAAATAGAAGTCAATGCCTTCCTTTCCGCTCACTTTACTAATGGTGAAGGGCATAGTGCCCGGCAATAATTACTCTGCGACTGAACGCTACTAAGAGCGACTTCCTCCGGAGGACTCGACTCAGTACACCTGTAAACTAGAACCTTGGTGCCAGAGCTGTTGCCAGTATCGCCGCCAACGTTAATCCTGATAATAAGCCGCTTATCTTTGTTAAGAAAGGCCAACTTGTTGGATACGCCAACTTCCCAGACGTCGTCCCAGGACAGCATAATTTTGTTAGACTGTGAGTACACAAACTGTGGCGACTTCTGCGCAACACTAACTGCTAGTAGGGCCGCCAGCAGCACGCATAGCCGGCTGAAAGTCTGGCTCCAAGCCATCATGCATCAAAATGGCAAAGGGAGCATTGTGAAAGGATTCTAAACTTTTAATAAGTCTAAGACAAACATTAAAGTTTCCAGTACAGTAGACATATTGGATTTTCCTACCAAAAGTGGGGGAGCGGCCCTACCACAGCAAAAAGTGGGGAGGGGGCAGTGGTGCCAATAAACCTTTCAGGCTTTATGAAGTTTAATAAAATCTAAATTAAAACACTAGAGAAGTTCTCCCAAATAAAATTCAGATTTTAAGAATTCTTCGACTTGAAATTTTCGCATTGCAAAAGGCTCAAAATGAATGAACGCGTATTTATTTTTGTTCGCAAATCGATATTATAATTTTGCAAAGCGGCGAAAAAATCAGTTATAAACACGACGAGAGAAAACATTTTTTTCGAGGACGCACGAGTGACAGATTTGAGAATTTTGCGTAACAAAAATCGGTAAAAAAAAACACGCGGGATTAATTATTAGGAACATGGCGATCGGGTAAGCAGGTATTAGAGCAGTTATTATAAAAAGCATAGAAATATTGTGAGCTAATGAAGCAAGGAAAGCAGTCAGAATTTACAGCACAAAGAGGTGCAAAGCTGACAAAAAAGTTTAGAGACATGTAACTGCACCGCTGAATGGCAATTATTTTACGAAATTAATAATTTTAGGACAGAAAATCAAATAAAACACTGCACTGCACACGGGGTAAGAGTCGGGTGAAGGAAATTTCTCCTGGCCAGTTTCTGTATTCAAAGCTCCTTGAGCTGACTAGGGCCTAAACTAAAGCTTGCACAACCAGCCGACCTTATGATTATGCATTATAACAAGAATGCTAGGAACAAGATAACGATCTTGATCTGACCCCTAATGCCCACAGGCAAGCCAGGCCTTATTCTGTAATATCTGCACATGCAGTATGTAGGACCCGCAATCTATGCAGTCAACAGGCCATCAATTCAGACAAGTTGTACGCATGGCGCATATTTTCCCTAGTTAGTTATATGGGAATACGGCCGCGAAATCTCTCCCAGCTCCTATGGGACCAATGCAAATGGAACTTGTTATTGCCTCTCTTGCCGCCTAGATACGTGCTACACCTTCATCTGCTGGCAAGGTACGCTTTCCCATAGGTTAAAAAAATAGCAAAAGACCAATTCGGCTGGCTAAATATAACAGGCAGAGGAATGCCGACAGGGGTTAGTATGCCATATATAGAATTCTTAGAAACTAAAATGTTGAACAAATTCCAGCTTAAACTAACTAAGCTTGACTAAAGGCGGTATTTTAAAGTAAAAAAATGACAAAAAGTTGATTATTACACAATTAAATGTTGCTTTTAAAACAAAAGAAGCAGAAAAAGCAATGAGTAAAGCAGTAAACTTTCTGCAAATAGCAGCCACACAGCTGACTAAATTAAAAATACGTTACTGTAATTCAAAACTTACGCAATGTTACTAACAAAAATATTGACAGCTGTGCTTTTACATTAAACTCATTAGGTTAGCTACTCAGGACTAATATATCGGATAAATGAAGAAAAAAACGGTAACAGACACTGATATGCTGCTTTTGACTAAATGGGAGGAAAAAAAGCAAAAATTGATTGCTGCTTGAAGCAGAAAAAAAGAATTCTAAACACATTGTAATGCTACCGTGGAGATTAGAACTTGAAAAAAACACACCTCTTTAAAAAAATAAACGCCCAAATAAAATTGCAACAGCCCGGCTAATCGCGGCGGTTCTGATTAGTATGAAGATTGAATATTTAATATTTGATCGGGGTTATTTCGAGTAGCCTCACTGCCACCGTTGATATCATTTGCATCAGGCTTAGTAGTATCAGACCACACAGCTCGGGGGTGATTATTTAGCTTAGGCCCACACAAAACTATAATAAGCTATCTGAAGGCAGAACAGAGCGCATATCGACCGCCCTCCCTCCTGCCTTCCTTGACCGGCCTTAAACCTTCCTCTCTAAACCTCAGACCGGCCCGCACGCACGCACTGGGCGTGGGCAGAACTAGAGAAAGAGAAAAAATGGTCAAACCCGCTTCCAAAAATGCATTATGCAGATATATATGGAAGCTGACTTGTGCTAACAAATATCTATATCTATATATATGACTATATTGCTAAACTAAGACCGAAATGCAAATACAGTTAGAAATGAGCTACAGCTCAGTCATTGAGAGCAACAGAACCGCTAACCTAAGGCTTCATCTGTCTTTTTAGTTTAGATATTACTGTTTAATAGACGGAGTTTGCTACTACGGTAGCTGAGGCAGCGATGAGATTGCACACAGGACATAGAAACATATTCTAATACATGTAATCTCTCAGATTTTTTGTAAATTTGTTCAAACGGACAAAGTACTGTGATATGCATACAGACAACTAACGTTATGCGAAAACGCTATAAAAAGCAAAGGAAAGGTTGATACCATAGTGTATAGCCGCATAACAAGTATAAATATTTTAAACTGAACAAAAAACCTACAGAGGCACAAAGCCAGACAACACACACTGCTAAATATTATAAAATATGACACACTAGCAAATCATTACACTAGGCTGGCAATCCAATAAGCTATAGATAAGCTTAACACTACCCTCAGCTGACTGAACAGTTATCCACCTGGCTGTCTATCGCCACTCTCGTTCTCGCCTTTCACACTTGATGAGCGTTGAAGGCGTCGCGTCTACGCGCGTCCGTAGAATAATCGCCGATGAATGAGCCGTCCTCCACGAACTTTGCTGTAAAAGACAAGGAATTGCAAAGTTTTGAAATCCTAGTATTTCCATCGGATGCTAAAGCTTTCACACTCTCTCAAGGATTTGTCTCTTCCTTGAATCTCAAGACTTTGCCACCTTTAGCAACTCGGTCTTATGTGTCAGCGGGCCAGGCAGTCACATTAACTTTGTAACTAAACTGGAATCTCGGCTTGGCTCTGCTCGTGCAATCAACGCCCTTGAGGGCCAACCCCCAAGACACGTTAATTAAAGTGTACATGCCTAACGATAAATAAAGTTAGGGCCGCTGTACACTCCTGTGTGTGTGCCTGCTCAGGGGAGTCGGCGGAATGGGAAGTAAGTAATGCCTCTCGCTGATTGTGTGACAATGTCGCTTAAAGTGTGCCAGGATGCGCACAGAGAGGATCTCTTTTAGATTCAGAGGATTAAATTTACAATTCAGAGCATCGAGAAGTTCACACTTGATTTATTTGAACTTTTTTATCCCAAAATGCCCTCTCATGGCCCCAGATTTGTTTATAATCCAGCACTTAAATAATCTTAACCTGAGTTCGCAATGTTGAGCTTTGTGCTTGGCCCCATTTACACAATAGTTGCGCATATGGGCGGAAAGACAGGGCAGAATTAGTCTATAAAATTTATTAACAGGCGCTGTGAGACTGATAAGAGATAAGAGATAAAGGCGGGCTAAATACTCTTCGTCTCGACAATTTCTTTAGGCTTAAATTCTTTACATGGCAAATGGAGCACTCGGCCAGTCATAACAGCGGGAGCTCATTCATTTTGATCGCAGTTAGTTTTACGATTCTAGAAATTAGCCTTTTTTGGGATGGAGCTTGACCATATTAGGTTTGCTTTGTCATGAAGATTATGCCAATTAAGTCATGCTATGTATCGTACACACTGAACAGTACTTACTGCAGTCTATATCGTCGTTGCCATATTCCTCAAGCTCTTGGTCATCTTTGCTACCAGCAGAGATACTCGAGCCCACTGACATCTGCCTGGCCTTCAGCGGGCCCTCCTCGGGTCGCTGATACTCTTTGAACTGCTCCTCCTTGGCTTCCTGCTCAGGATGATTGCCCTGCTGGCGTTCCTTCTCGTCTAGCAAATAGGTCTGACCGGTGTCGCGTCGAAGAAGGAAGACGATGAGTACGGCAATAATTAGCAGTAAAACAATAGCCAATATGATTCCCACAATGATGCTAGTGCTGGCAGTCGCCGCATTTTCGCTAACAACAGGCTGACCCTTGAAGTCCAGGCCAAGCATGAGGCCTTGAAGAGTGGTGTCAGCGTCAAAGTCGGTAGAGTAGAAGCAGAGATCGTCCGCTCGGCAGTCGCGCTTACCAGCAAAAAGTTGGCGCGGGCCGTAGCGCTTCTTGTCAAAAACTAGATTGGGCGATTTTGTGCCCTCTTTGTAGCGAAAGTTGAATATTGGTGTCAGCGTCTTGCGCGACTGAAGCTCGGTTAACACCTCAGGCTTTGTTATGCGATTAACTTTAAAGGAAAGCTTTGTTGTATTCGGATCGTAGGATACTTTTGCCACATCCGGCTGATTAAGCACCTTGACAAAGTCCAAGTAATCATCATCAATCTTGAAGTAACCTGTCACGGAAACGCCAATCGCTTTCAAATAGGCGGCAAGTTGAGGCTTCAGTGAAAATTGGAAATACGCCCCATCTGAGGCGGTGCACGACTGCAAGCTACAGTTCTTTGCCATGCTTATGTCGAAGCTGTTTAGTAGAGGACGGCTCAAAAAGAAAACACTGCTGCCACTCTGCACGCTGTAAGATGGCATACCAATCTTTTGGGTGTCAGCTGTGCCAACAGTTACGTCACACACGCAACGATGCGTGAAATTCAATCCAGTTGACGGATTTGCTGGCGGAACTTTGCCAATATTGAATGTTAGCGTCATCGATTCAAGTTGAGAAACTTTCGGCACAGTTATAACATTGGACACCGGAGTAGCCATTAGACGATTGAAACTATCTAAATCGTATTTTTTCCAATTGTTTTCGCCCAAGGCAGCACTGTAAAAGACCGGTAAGACATTTGTAGTTGCAACGTTGGTAAAGTATGCCGTGCAGTTATAAGATAGTCCTTCGCCTTCCATAGCATACACTGTTGGTGGCAGATTACCAGAAATTTCTGAGCTAGAGCTGCTACCATACGATTTTGACGTAAACTGCGGCATGGAAATTACTTGCGTGTTAAAGGTGAACCTTGTACCACCAGCGACGCACGTATAGGCACCTGAATGTTTATTGTAAATTATCGGCGGAAACTCTATTATGTTGCCCGTCTTGGAGATTCGAATCCCATTCACTTCTGTCCAATCGCGCCGCGTATCCGGAACAAGACCCTTATCACCGTGAAAAAATCTGTACACTTGGTTTGGACTGTTGCATATAATGGGACAAACAAGTGGAGTGTAGTCCATACCAGAGAATACTGTGACCGCTTTTTGATTAGTAGAACCGATTATTTTGCAATTTGAGTTTCGATCTCCAAGTGTCTTGTAGGACAGCTCAGTCTTTGGTATCTTCTGCGCAATAGAGAATGTTTTGTCATAAGGTTGGCCTTGGCCTGCGAACGATAAAGTTGCGCAAATACCAATCTGAACCGGACTCTTGGAAGAAAAAAAATCAGAGATTATGGAACTGAGACCGTATCGTGAGTAGTGCAACAGACCAGTCTCCGTATCCAAATAGATATGCTTAAGTAGATTCTGGTTTCTTTCATCCAATTTTGAGTGATAGTTGACAAAGAGCGACGCCCTTGATATCTGATAGGACTCGCATGTGCCAGCGTCAAAGTTAAGAATAGCTCCGATGTTAATCTTCGGTTTGAGAAATTCTGGAGCCTCTTTGATTATTTGGCTCATGGCAGGATCCAAAAATTCCGTACTATCAAACTCTGTATCCGGCATGTTCTCCGACATTCGCTTCAGAAACTGTTCAGCCCCTGCAGAAAGGAAACGCCTACCATCCGGGTTCAGTTTGCCAATGGCATCTAAATTCCATACAAATAGGCTATTGGATTCAAGAACGCCAGACGAATGCTCGATGCGTACTCGCAATTCGATTTTATCAGAAAAGGCACGCGAGTATGGTAATTTTGACGACAGTAGCGTGAAGTCGAATTCATTTTCGCGCTCGTTTTTAAGCCTCACTGAAAATGGTATAGTGTCTTTACACTGGACCTCATTTGAGCTGGACTTCAATGATTCCATGTCCATCATTGACTCAACATAATCTCGCCTGCACTTGAACTGTAGAATTCTTCTCAAGCCAGTACCAACATTTCCTACGACTACGATTTTAATTATTAGCCGTTTGTCAGTGTTCAAAAATGCTAACATGTTTGACGATCCAACTTCCCATGTTTCTTCCCAGGACAGCATGATCTTGTTGGTCTCGGAGAACATGAATCTTGGCTTTTCATTGGCTGCGAGAGTGGCAGCAATTATGCAGAAGAGGATCAGGTGTTGATAGTGCATAACAGCTGAAATATAGAAGTTTAGATTTGTTTTTGTGTTACATTGTTCAAAACACAGCAACATGTTACATGAATACAATAAGTCTATGATACTTTGCTACATTATCATTTTAAGATTATATAAAGTAGCAGAAAAAATACTTTTCATTTTCACTGCTATGCTTTTGATATCAGTAAACCAGAAAAGCTCAAAACTTTCAAATTTAGACAAAAATGATCTCCCTTAAAATCAACATTTTTCTGCCAACCAAACTTCTGGGAAAATGTGTTTTACACTTACAATCATGTGCATACAATGTACAACATAGAATTATAAAAAATAAAACTTACAGAAGTTTACAATTATGAAAGATATGAAAAATAGACAAATGAAAGACTAAAGACGAGACTGTCACCACTGCCTTAGCCCTACAAAGTACAGATCATAGAAGGTTGGCAATAGTCAGTCAATTAACAATGTCAACTTATTATCTCTAGGACCAAGTTTAAGTTCTGCTTCTGCTATCATTAGGGCCTATTGGTTTTTTAGCTCATGTAATGTTACAAGTGTTTAAACAGCAGTTGTGCCAGAGGGTTTGCTTAATCAGGATATAATCAACTAGCCTATATAAACCCTATAGGAAAAAGTTGTAAAACCGCGGACGGTGTCCAGCGCACTTTTGAAATTTTTCTAAAGCGCAGTGCGCACACAGGCGCAGCGCCTGCGCACACTGCCCTTTCTTACTGGCTGCTGCTCTAGCAAATACATATACATGGAAATGGGTATGGCTCATTCCATATAAGATGGACATATTTGGAAAATAGAAAAAAGTCAATATTTTTGCTTGCCATTGCCTAATTAGCCTATTTTTTTACCAAATGTTTATATTGTGCAATATATACAATCTAAGAATAAAGGAATGGTAAAATGTTGGATTAGTATGTTATCAATTGGCAAAAAGTCATTTTTGTAAAAATTTGGACATTTTTCGAAGCAAAAGACATCATTAAGATTTTGTACCTTTTAAAAACAAATAGAAAGCTTTTGAAGGTTGAAACAAACTATAGATAAAAGTATAGTACTTGTATCATCAGATAAAAGCATTGGTGACCAAATAATCTATTATATTTTTAATGTATTAGTACCTCAAAGTTACTGAATTGACAGAAAAAAATATGTTACGACCATAATGTTACGACCATAAGGCTGCCTTTTCTTTTGTATCTTTGTTGCCTTTTGAGTTTATATATTCTAATAAAAGAGTATGATTTCTAAAGATGTTCTTAGTCAAATTTTAAAAATGTATTGCAAAATATCAAAAATGAAAAATGTTATAAGACTTTTACCTTTTAGTTTCTATATGTCAAAAATCCTGTCATTACAACCATAAGTGTCATTTAAGGTTTAATAGCATCTATACTAATGATGATATCTATATGAAACTCTATAAATATATTCTAGACAAAATAATCTTTCATTTAAAATATTGGTTTAGTATATTCTATTATTAGATTTCATTTTATAAGTAAAAATAACCTGTCATGTTACGACCATGCTTATATGGAATGAGCCGTATAATACCTCTGTTGAAGGGGCTTATATACTCGTAATTTATTAAGCTTAGAGATGTTCCGAAAATTCAATTTCAATTTTCCAAATTTGAAATTTTTTAGAGCGAATTTCAATTTTGAAAAAAATTTAGAAGTGAAAATTTTGGTAGTGTCTAAAAAGTCACTAAAAATAAACTACTTTCTACTATATATACATGTATTACTTTTTGCTTAAGCAGTAAATTGAAAGTAAAAAAATGAGTGTTGATCATACTAAACTTTGTTTTTCTGAATTATGATTTTGGGAAATTTCTATTTTGATTTTGGAAAGTTAGCGAATTTTGATTTCAACAAAACTGCAGATCTTTTGGAACATCTCTAATAATCCTAAAGCACGGTAAAATAGTTTGACTCTTTGTCTTTTCTAAAGCGCGCGTCCGCGGGTTTTTAACATTTATTCCAATAGGATATATATATAGGTCACAAAGATAATTTTACAAGTATAATAATTATATTTACCTTATAGATTGATATTCACAATCATATTTGAATTTTAACAAACTTATTATTAATTTTTGTTTAATTCAAACAATAAAGTATAGCCATAGGCTTTAAGCTAGAAATTGATTTTCAACTTTATTATTATATATACTTGGTTTGTCATATATATACCAAAGTTTCATAGCTCTACTTTAAGTAGAAGTGTCTATTAGCAAATATTAGGCTAGATTTAAAATAATATAAAGATAAAATTGCATGTTTTATCTTAATAGTTTAAATAAATTGACTGTTTTAACAAGGCAACATATGACAAATTTTTATTTGTCATAAATAAAATATATAAAATAAATAAATAATTGTCATTAACTTTGTCCAATAAACAATGTTTATCATACCAATATATTGGGTTTTGGGTTGGTAAAGTTGGTTGATATATCTAATCAACATGAAATTCCTATTTTATAGCTAAATGGTCACATTTATATAGATACAAAGTTAAAAGCATAAACAAAGAAAAAGTTTTGTTTAGATTAATATACAACAATTATAGTTAATTGCTTTTTATTTTTGTATAATTTAAGTAAAGATTGACTAGAATCTTTGATTTAATTCTAAAACATCTTGTCCATTAAATATTTATAGCAATTCAACAAATTAATTAAACCTACATAAATAAAAGTGGTAATATAATATCAAATTTACTTAAAACTTGAAATATTTAACTCACTTTATCTTATAAATAATTATAACACTGGTTTAAACACTTTCAATGCGAAGGCCATATCTTATGATGATAACTATAGGCTAATGCTAGATCTAAGCCTAATGTCAATTTCTTCATGTATTTTAATTTTAAAACTATATATATATATAATATTAAACAAAAAGTAACATGATGTTTGTTAATATTAGGCCTAATGGCTAACATACCAAACAAAAAATTTTTGGCTTAAAACAACTACTAGTTGAGAAAATGCCAATTATCAAAATATTAGATTGATAAAATATCTAGTTACTCTATGACTTTGGTTTAACTATAGGCCTTCCTATAGATATATGTTAACTAATATTATGACATAATTATGCTATATATTATACTGGCCCCACACTGGATAGTGTAATATATACCCAAAAATTTGGGTGTGCATTGGCCTTGTATACCAAAAGTAAGTATACACAGTTGGCATGCATCATTCCTAAGAAAATAGTGTGCATGCATACTTAGTGTGCACTTCATAGAATCACATGAAAAAGTTTTTGTAAAGTAGAAAAAAGATTAAAAAAATCATTTTTAAGCATAAATTTCAAGCTTTCCAGGTTTTTAAAGCTTATAATAAAGCATTTAAACAAATATTTGCATATATCGATTTTCTACTATGAATAGCATTGTTGAAAAAGCAGAAAACTTAACCAAATTAGGCCTATCTGCCAAAAAGGTCCATTATGCAATTCAAAAAAGGTCACTTATTGTCACAATGTAAAAAAGACCTTTTATTGTTGCAACACCTATGTAGTTTTGAGAATGGGCATGCATATGCACTCAATTTTTTTATGTGCTAATCATTTGTGATTATTTGATTTTTGTTTGGGCAAAAATTTTCAAAGCAAATGATTGAAGCATTGAGATATAGCAATAAATCAAAGTTTTGGTTTATCTTGGTTGAAGATTGTTGATCAACAAAAAGTTTGATTTATTGCTATGTCACAATGCTTCAATTATTTGCTCTGAAACTTTTATTACTTCTTAACGCACGTCTCAGCTTCTCAATGACATCTTAGACACATGATTCCCTTTTGTATTTCCCAAGATTTTTGCTTCCAAAATGTGTTTGTAAGGGATGCCAATGAATTTGTCTTTTGACAAACTTTGCATTCATGCCAATTTTTTTATTTGGGACAGAAAATTTCTGCTTACAAATTTTTAAAGCTGAATATGGTGTCAAAGTAAGGAATATATCCCAAAACAAATTCATTTTTTGTTTGAATTATCTGCCTGAAGAAAAATATCTGTCTGGTGAATATCTGTTGGGAAACCCACACATAAAAATGTGATAACATTGAAAAAAAACAGGGGGACTTCTTGAACTTTAGGTATATAAAATACTTCCAATTTTTGGATTTTCTAAAACTTCTTGCCAGAGTCTTGGAGGCTATCCAAAATGATAGTAAAGCAAAGAAAATTGCAAAAAATTATCTTCAAAGTTAACAGAGCTCAACTTAATTTGTTAATCCCCTATGTTAAGGTTTGAGAACTGTATGTTTGAAAATTAAGCTTTTTTTAGAATCATGACTTTTAAAGGTAAATTTTTTCCACACTTTAATGAATTCATTCTAAAAATATTTAGACAATTAGAGGGTGAGATTTTTGACTTCCATAAAGAGTCTATTTTAATTTTTCTTTATTCAGTTTGTTATAATGCAGTGAAAGCCATAGTCCGGATCATGGCCTATATGCCAAATTAATTTGGTATACAGTCAAACCTTGCTAACCCTATTGGTGTACATTGGCATACAACCAAAAAATTGGGCTTTATCTATTGGCGTGAATGGTGTACATGCTATTGCTGTTGCAACTTGCAATGTAATATATATAAATATTGGTATTTTTTAGGAATTTGTACAATAATTTAAAAAATGGAATTTATGTTAGAAATACATTCATTTTAACAAAATATATTCCCATCTATTGTTCTATTGAATAATTTTAATATTCTAATAAAACCTGCTACTAGAGGCGTAATATATATTTTACTTGCTTGTAGTATAACAGGGATATATATATAACATAGGTGTAACTGTATTTAAATTGTGATTTGCTCCATTTTTTATGGTGTAAAAGTGGCGTACAGTTAAGGAAGGCAGAAAAAATTTGGTGTACATTGGTGTACAAACTGTGGATCTATCAAGTTTTAGTTTGGCATACACCTTGCCATGATCCGGACTATGGAGTGAGAGTGCCATATCAAATAAGTGTTTTTAAAAATGTTGATTCATGGTTTGCTAAATTGCTACTATCTTCCATAGTCGGGAAGGTAGCACAGTGTGCGCCGGAACTATTTTGATGGCTTTTGAGCACTGTGTGCCGTGCGCCATGAAGAAAAGATTTTGTGCGCCGCAGCACGCCATGATAAGGTAAGTCTAAGGTAAGGTAAGGTATTTTTTCTACTGTAAGGAATTTATGGTAGACAAATTTGAATTTCATTTACATATTTTATATCATGATTTACGTAATTTATGTAATTTACATAATTTTATTTTACGAATTATAGAATTAGGCCTGACACTATATATATTGCAAAGTATAATGAAGTGTAACTATATATTTTTTTAGCAAAATGTGCCATGTGCGCCGCCAGAGCATTTCCAATTTTTCCTTATATGCCGTATGCGCCGTGTGTGCCAAAAAAAGGGCCAATTTGCGCCAGAAAATTCACCAAAAACTGCCACCTTCCCAGCTATGGACTATCTTTACCTCTTGCTTTTCCCTGTCATTCTCTCATGGTTGTGACTAGCTGTACATTCTTTTACTTGTTAACCTATCATGCTTGGGCGCAAACTAGGGATTCACCTGGCCATTTCTATTGGCAACACACACATGTAAATCACTATTGGACGGAATAATAGTCACGTGACTGCTCTCAGCCAATAGCGACTTACATGTATATGTTGCTAATACTGTAATAGAAATCAGTGTTGGGCACTTCCGTTACCGAGTAACTTGCAAATGGTAACGCAAGTTACTTTTTCGTAAAGCGTTCCTTACGCAAGTTACTTTTTTATTTTAGTAACGGAGTAACGGTAAGTTACTCAAATTTCGGAAGTCCGTTACAGTTACTTTGCAACAATCGCAATATTTAAATTAAAAACTGAAATGCTTAGCTAGTACGCCGGTTGTCACATGTTTTTGCATTTTTCATTCATAAATTCAAAATTAAGTGAATAGTATCATATGGTATTGCGTTTAATTAATGAAGAAATACTTGAAACATGTATTACTTTGTTAATATTGGTAAAATATTTTCGCCTTTCATTGAGGCTTTTCATATTACCAATTCCAGAATCAGAATCGGTTCGGATCTTCCAAGAAAAACAGCAGTATAACTATTTAATTCTGTTGAATGTTTGACTGCCTTAACAACCTCACATAGCACAATTTTTCACTTTCTTCTTAGCGATTTTCATTCAATAATAAAAACTTTATAGCACGTATCTCCCTCTAGTTATGGAGACAAAAAGTTATACTTCACAAATTGGTTCTGATTCTGGAACCAGAACTAGCTATATGAAAAGGCCCATTTTCGTTACTAAAAATTTTCAAGTTTGATTCAAACAAACAACCAAAGAAAGAAATTCATCTGTAGCCTCCACAAGTCCCTCCACTGGCACTGCAGTACACTACACCATTTTATACAGTTCTATTTATTTTACTCTATTGAATTATTGATATTCGTTTATTTTATCATTTATAATTTTAATTATTGATTGCCATTGCCCATTGGTCCTTCTATTTGCCTCACATCGTGTCGCCAATTCCTGTCTCTGTCTGTTAATCGGTTAATCCCAATGCCCAATGGCAAATTTCGGTAACAACAATGTGAAAAAATGTGCAATGTGAAAAAAGCAGAAAATTTTGTTAATAACATGGGTAACGGAAGTGAGTAACGGACAGTAACTTAAAAGTTACCAGGTTTTTGTCTAAAGTTACTAGGCTAACGTAAGTTACTTTTTAAAAATTGGTAACTTAAGTTACAGTAACGCAAGTTACTTTTTTTAAGTAACTTGCCCAACACTGATAGAAATGGCTGGGTGATTCCAAAGGTTGCGCATGTATATTACCTATACTTAATCAGGGGTGGACCAAGGGGGGAGGGCAAGGGGGCCATGCCCCCACCCTGAGCTCTGCCAAAAAAATCCTTAGATGTATTGGTATCATGCTGTATTAGTATCATGGTACCCTACCCTAATTGCAGCTCTGGCCTGAATAGACGTGAAGCTTGCCCCCCCCCCTCAATAAAATCCTGGGTCTGCCAGACTCTGCCCCTGTACTTAATTTCTACTAATTTAAATTGTTATCTCTAGCCTATTATCTCTAGAGTCTAGGCCTATTCTGAAAGGTAACTACAGCTGTTGATATCAATTAGAATGATAAGATTATAATTTTTTCTCCATGGTTTTTGATAACTTGCTGAATTTTTAATTTAATCTGCATTACAATTTCTTCCTGGACACTCTTAGTTTCCAAATTTATCTACCTAATCTACAATAGACCCCCATGCCTCTATTGAAGGTTAGGTACATAAAATCAATCCCTATGAAGTTTCTCCCCACCCTAAACCCCCATTCCCTATGCCCTGGTGGTTGGCTTTAAGCTACAAAAAAATGAAGCTTAAATTTGAAATCAGCACTATCAAAAACCCATATAGACAAAATTATGATCCTATTAAAACTACAACTTATTTTATCTACCTAAAGTTCAAGAAGTCCAAAAACTGTTTTCAATGAAAACTTAGGCACCTACGACTCAGTTGTAGGTGGTATTTCTGATATGGACTTACGCTAGAGGACTTAGCCAAAAGTCAGGATACTCACCGTAGCCACTAGTACGATGGATGGATGAATGAATCATGCATCCGCGAAAACACACTTCCCTGCCAAATGCTTTCCATTAAATAGAAAGAAAGAATAGAAAGCGCATTAATCATTCAACGGATAAAACAAAAACGATGAATGATTTGTATTAAATCTGATAATTTACTTCTCTTGACTAGTTTCAGGTAAAGGTTTTTTAATAAAAACAGAAATATGCAAAAAATTAGGTAATACTTCCCCAGTAGACGACTTCGTTTTTTACCGTTTACAAGCGGATTGAGCCAAATGTACAATATGTCCCCAGGACAGTTTCATTTTTGTCACTTACTTGGCGGTCCCGTACAGGGCGGTTCAAATTGTCACTATAGACCCACGGAGTTGCTAGTGTAATGTAGTGGCCTAAATATGTTGCATATGTAAACTAAAATAAAAAAATATTCTTCAACACCCAAACTGATATCAGTTAGCAATAAAATTTATTAAAAGTTCTAATGCGAAAAATGTAAGCTATATATAGTTTCGGTCAGCATCTTATTGATAAAGGGCCAATTGCGCCTTGTAAGAACCATACATGCATGAGACAATATAAAAGTTTTTGTTGTGGCAACAGCTGCATATGCATGCATTCAGCCAGTCATGTGGTGAATGCCTCGAAGGAGGATGCATCCAGCCAGACAATTAGCAGTTTGCTGAGCCATGCATGGTTGGCAATAACTTTCGCGCACTTCCCAGCCATGAGATCTTCGCGTGTTTTTTGTTTCGCACAGCTCATTATTGCAATTTGTCTTTGAATTCGGCTTCCTCTCGCTTCGGCTTGTGATATAACTGCAGTGAACGCACTACGGAGCCCTGTTTAGAGTCCTCGATCCCCCCCCTTGAGGAGCGATCGATCAAGTACAGGCTGTACAGTGTGTAATATCGCAGGGCTTCAAATGACAGCCAAGATACAGCAATTTGAGACTTCTTCTTCGGCCTTCGTTATTTGAAACTATTACTCCACATGGATAGACGACGAAGATGGCCGAATTTGGCACATTCAACCCTTTTGAGAAGTAACTGGGTGTGCAGTCTACATATCTTCTTCTAAAAGCGGTCTTAAGATAAAGAAAGACGGCTACGCAGTTTCTTAGCCGATTTCGAGAATCAGGCAGAGACCTGCGACTTCGGCAGGACGCGCGTTGCGAGACTACATGCTTCGTCTGCGGACTCCGGGAGCCGGAAGTGCAGAAGCGACCGTCGACTGTCAGCACTTTGACGCTCGAGAAGGCGAAGGAGGTCACTCAGGCAGCAGAAATTGCCAAAATAAAGACCAGCAACTCGCGTGCCAAGTTATAGAGGTCAAGCTGTTTGGAGGGGCCAATTCACTACGACGACGCTGCATGTGCTGCAGATCCAGGCAAGCACCTGTCGGCTTGAGTGCCAGCACCGGAACACAAAGTGCCACGCCTGCGGCAAGCTGGGCCACTTGAAGACTGGATGTGTCTGTCTGTAACCGCAACTTGAAATTCAGTGGCCGCAAGAACTATAAGTACATCAGGTCCGTAAAGGCAAGAATGAGGAGTGAGAAGCTCCGCTTCCGGACATTTGCCCTCCGGCACTTCCCCTCCGGCACTTGCCCTCCGGCACTTCCCCTCGGCGGCGTTTGCCCTCCGGACATTTGCCCTCCGGGACATTTCCCCTCCGGACATTTGCCCTCCGGACATTTCCCCTCGGGGACATTTGCCCTCGGGGACATTTGCCCTCCGGACATTTGCCCTCCGGACATTTGCCCTCCGGACATTTCCTCTCCGCACATTTGCCCTCTGCAAATTTACCCCCTCGCACATTACTCACCTCACCTCCTCCTGTACCCACCCGTCGTTCCTCCAGCACCAACCTCATCCTCCCGCCTCTTGCATCCATCAGGTTCTTCTCCAGCCAACAACTCATCCTTTTCTAGTAAGCAATATATACCCGCGCCCTACCCTATCCCCAGCCTTACCTGTACTTTTCCAGAGGGGAAATGTCCGGAGGGCAAATGTCCGGAGGGGAAATGTCCCCGAGTGCAAATGTCCCCGAGGGCAAATGTCCGGAGGGCAAATGTCCCCGAGGGCAAATGTCCCCGAGGGCAAATGTCCCCGAGGGCAAATGTCCTCGAGGGCAAATGTCCGGAGGGGAAATGCCGGAGGGCAAATGTCCGGAGGGCAAATGCCGGAGGGCAAATGTCCGGTAGCCGAGAAGCTCAGACATAGGGAAAGCAATGAACACCAGATCTGATATGGTATATCTCCCTGGTTTGCAGCAGCAGGGAGAGGAATGGGAGAGCCAAACTGCTCATCAACGGGCGATCACTGAGAATTTAGGTGGACACCGGAGCCTGCGTCAGCCTCGTTACCATCAGTGCTGAGGAGTAGATGGGTCGGTCACGGCTGCAGTAGAGAGAGGTAACTGCTGCGAGGGCATTCCGGTCACGAGGACAGCAAAGGTGGCAGTGCAGTACGCCATGTATAGACCTGACAGCTGCCTTTGATCATCATCAGCCTGGAGAGGGCGAGCGCGCTAATAGGCCGGAAGTAGCTAAGTGACATCTGACTGGAAGGAGATCTTCTCCATTTCCGAGCCCGACACGCCGGTCACCCCTGCAGCCATCCCTGCAGCAACAGCGTCTGCAGGAGTTCGCAGACGTTTTTACGCCGGGCCTGGGAAACTTCCCCCAAAAGCTACGGCTACAAGAGGACGCGTAGCCCAAGTTCCGTGCCGTACGTCCCCAAGTCCAAGATCGAGGCGGATCGACCTGCTGCGGATGCAGGAAGCAGAGGTGGTAGAGGCAGTGCGGGCACAGACGACTCCGGTGGTCACCTGGGAGAAACCGAACGGAACCCACAGCTGAAGACTGACCATTATCTCTTGCCGACTACACTGGAAGAGCTCTGCGACGCGGTTTTTCAGGCGGAAAAATCTTCTCCAAGCTGGAACTCTAAGAATGTTTTTTTAAATTCCTATACTGAATGAAGCCAACCGCAACCAGACCGTCATCAAAAACCCACAAAGGATTGCTCAGGTTCAAGCGGGATGCCCCGGATTGTCAGCCGACATTAAAAAAAGCAGCCCCTGTTTTACAATTTACAGGTACATGTAATATACATGCACATACAGTAAGCCACATGTAAGCTACACTAGCTGTAGATTTAAAAAAACACGTACTACTGCAAACGATCTGCGCCCCATTGAGAAGGAAACAGAGAATCAATAAAAATCTTTGAATCAACTGCATGAAGTTTTTGACCTTGTACATTCGCTAATGTCAATTTCTTAAAGCAATTGTAAATAGCATTTAAATTCCCCTTCCATAAATCTTGACACTTAAAAAAATTCTCCCCATGAGACACAGCATTTCAGCGATTCCCCAATGAACCTTGGCATATTAGTAATTCCCCCATAAGCCTTGACATATTGTTTGGCAATTCCCCCATGAGCCTTGACATATTGTTTGGCGATTCCCCCTTGACTTACTTGACTTAGCTGCAGGGGGCGTCCGGCGGATGCAGCGAGGAGGCGGAGGAGACCGCCCATTCCGCTAGCCCCTGGCGACCAATGACTTCCGTTGAAATGATGTCGCTCAGGGGGACCCGTCAGTCTCGCCTGCAGCGCGGTCCTCCTCACCAACGGTGGGGAAGAACTCAGCTCGTCCGGTGTCCCTGAGGTACCGGGGGAGCCGCGGATGCTCTCGGGCCTGCAAACGTCGGAGAAAACCGGGTTTGGCACGAGGTGAGTGAGCCTGGCCCTGGTGAAAACCGGGCAGTGGCAGATAGAGTCCCTCGTCGCATTCGAATAAATGTTCAGAGGCGTGCCCTTCAGAGTTAGCTTCCACAGGAGGCCATCAAAGGCACCTCTCACCTGCTGCTTCAGCTGGTCGGGAGACAGGCGCGCGTCCTTCCCCAGAATGACAACCGCCGGTTGCCTCTTTGCCGCATCAGCGTAGGAGGCCCGGGGGTCGGTGGAGTCTTCCTCAGGTGGGCTGTCCACCCTCCCGGCTGCATCGGCCTCCCTATCCTGGCCAGGGACTTCAGTGGGCTCGAGGCCCTCTTCCGCCACCGCCCCAGATTGAGCCTTGAACCTTGACATATTGTTTGGCAATTCCCCCATGAGCCTTAACATATTGTTTGGCAATTCCCCCATGAGCCTTGACATATTGTTTGGCAATTCCCCCATGAGCCTTGACATATTGTTTGGCAATTCCCCCATGAGCCTTGACATATTGTTTGGCAATTCCCCCATGAGCCGTCTATGGTTGACAGGGCGATAAATGTATGGTTGAACCAACCCTATCCTTAACCCTAACCCTGCGCTAAGAGCCACACCATTTCAGCGATCCCCCCAATGAGTCTTTACATCTGGAAAATTCTCTCATGAGCCACACCATTTCAGTTATACCACCATGGGGCTTGACATCTCAGTGACACTTCCCCATAAGCCTTGAAAACTAAAAAATTCCTTCCCCAATGAATCAGGACATCTTATCAATTCCCTCATGAGCCTTTCATGCTTGACGGTGATTCTTTTGTGGCTGAACCTTACCCTAACCACATCCCTGTAACACCTTAGCAACTCTACTCGTTAGCCTCTACATCTGAACAGCCTCTTCTAAATCTTGTCTATGGTAACTCGGTTAAGGTGATGCTATGTTGCTAACAACAAAAATGCGCTGAAGGTTACGAGTAAAATATAACAGCGTCGTCGATCGCAGGGGCCGGGCGTTTTGGGGCCCAGGTTGGGATAAAGACTGTCGACAGAATACGTCCGCTATACGGATTCAGCTATGCAATTAAAATTTTGACAGTATTAGCGAGGTCATTCACAGTGCAATTTAAAAGGTACGAAAGCATGCAGTGCAAGCCAACAGAGAGAGTCTCAAGGCCCTATGTGAATTCTTACTTCACGTTCACAGTACAATGTACATTCAGACGTCACGAGTAGAAGCATTAGTCAGTAGATAGCTGCTTTAATAAAAACATTATGAACATGGAACCTGACTAATAGTTTCCACGGGACTACCTCTGAATGGCCGCGGACCGACCGCGGAGAATCCTAAACGAGCTCGTGTCCTGACAAAAATAGCCATGAGGTAGATTCCTAGTTGTGTTCGCGCACAGTGCCGCAAAAGGAAAGAGATCGACTGAAATTCGAGGCGTACAACAGCTGTGTGCATGCCCATGCCTCTATATTAATGAGCACGAGCACTGCTCTAGTAAAAGCTAAACAAGGCTGTTGGTTTTTTCTCTACAAATTTTGAGTATAAATAAAAATATGGAACCAATTCAAGCAGGCTCCCATTTTAGCCGCTCTGAACTTGACATGGAATCTCAACAAGACGATCCGAACGCTAGCAAGGAGAACCATCCAATGATCAACCGCATGACTGACGAAGAAACGGAAGCTTCTAGTTTCAGTCAGCCACCGGGATCTGGTATTTCTCGAATCGCCAATCGCTTCAAGCGAAAGCAACAAAATTACTCTTTAATCATAGCTGTAGTCGCAATTACTCTCGGACTTGTTGCGATTGTTGGCCTGGTGGTATTCGGTACCTACGGACTGCATCTACACGAAGATCACCATGCTCAGACCGCAAGCGGTGGCAGTCCGGTGTTAAAGAAGCTAGAACAGACGGGCCCAGGTGATGTCACTGGAACAACACCTTCAACGCCCTCGCGTAAGATCCAATGGGTGAGTAGTATTAGTTTTCAGACTTGAAATACTGTACATGTACGTTTGAAGAGTTTCACGACTTGCTAGATTGAAACAGTTTGCATCCTTGGTTTTACATGTATACACGTATATATTTTCAGATCCATGTGGCACTGAATATAAAAGATGTTCCAGTATGTACCCTGGATCTCATTGGACTGAAGCCGTGCAGAAATAGATCAACGTTTATCACTCCAGGTAAAACATTTTGTACAAAGTAACTACAAGCGTGCATTACTTACATTACTTTATCTGACTTCAGACTGATCATTTAATAAATTTCAACGCTTCACAGTTGCACCTACTTTGTATCCTCTGCGCTGCGTCGATGATGCCTACCTGTCTAATCCATCGAATTCGACCAACAACTGCGATCAACTAGGGGCGCTGAGGCTGCATCCGGCTACTGGAATAATTGAAGTGCTCGAAGAGGGCTTTTACATGATGATCATGCGGGTCACGATTCGCCTACACGAATCAGCGGAGGTGCACTTTGGCATTGCTATCAATGACGAACACCTGGCTTTCCTGTGCACCGTGAGCAGCACCGGTGCATCGGGTCCACGCCAGACGGCACCCTATACCCAATGCTCTGTCGAAGGCTTGCGGCGGCTGAAGGTTGGAGACAAAGTCAGGCTATTCTCGCCTCAGAGTCGCGTCCCGCTGCAGAGCCTGTACCGCAGCACCTACATTCAGCTTGCTCGTCTGGGCGATTAATTTTGATTCCATAATTTCTTCAATCACGTTGGAGTAACACTTTTTGAGAAAATCTGCCTGTCATTCTTTATGACAGTATTATTCAAGCTTGAGTTCTAAAACATTGTTTGTTTTGTTTTGCGTGCATATAGATCGAACCATTCTTCGAATAAATGTAAAATACGCCTGTACATGTAATGTGCTGCTTTGCCACAAATTCATAATTGATCATCTCTCTTGCTCAAATAATTAAACAACTGTGATACTTTCAAGGTTACCACTTTATCCAAAAAATCCATAAAAGCTGTTTTTATCTCTAAATATTATATACGAATAAAATCCAAAGGACAACAATAAGAAATGCAGATACATTTGGTCATTATCTACTTTAGTAGCTAGTTCTTGAAACATCATGTATTTGTATCAGATATATAATAATTATCTTTCTTTCCCTTAAATTGCGTGTGCATGCATGAGCTGATGATCGATTGTATATTTTGTACACACACTGTATATTTTGCGCACAGATTAATAAAAAAATGCATCTGACCACCTGTGCAGCGGATGTATGCATAGTGATTGCAATTCACATCTCTTGCCGATGATTAAATAAAAATGCATTGAAAAATCTTGTATGAATGAGCTGGGAGTTTACGTTTAATATGGTATATCATGTACGTAGAGCTATAGACGGAAATTAAGCTAATTTGTTGTACATCTCGTTAACTTTTACTCAATTATGTGTATAGTTTTACGAACAGAGTACATGCATTACGGTCTCAAGGGATGACTTATTTACTTGTCCTTGTACTATCTGCTCGAGGGCGAAGGAAGGCATTTAACTCCATCACTCCACTTACATGTACATGTAGTCAGGCCTTCTATAATTTGATGGCTGTCCTTTATTTTTTTTACGCATGGCACCTATTGACATCGTCTATATCATACTCGTAGATTGGTTCAAGAAGATGGCACGCAAAGTTTCTTTTTTATTTTGGGTGCCGCTGATATGCTATGCTTGACCAAGGACGCGTCATACGTTGTAAACTGTAAAGTAGAAGGATTGAGAACTGTTTTTTCGTAAAAGATTGAAGCTGCATAAAACATACTCTATGATGACAAAAAATCTTTTTTTGAGACAGCTAAACCCGCATATAGTTTTTTAGAGGAAACGAATGCCAATGAAAATAGTCCATTTTTATATAAAACTCTTTTTGTTTTACTGCTTTGTTTTACTTTAATTTTATACATCCCTCTTTTTTTTCTTTCTTGATGTGATTTCTGCAATTTTTACACATCCTGTTCAGATTCAGATTTATATCATCTTTAGTATATGGATGCGTGTACAGTTCGATACGAAGTAGCTAACACTAACGACAACAAGAGGCACCAAAGCAAATGAATTTCTCAATAGGCTAAATGCAATATTGTTATTTAGGACATTAGGTTCGTTCGTTCGGCCTATTTATATTTATTTGTTTCCTGCCCTAGTAATTTTACTTAACTATATCCCATTTTAAAGTGCCAAAAATCCAAGATATAAAAAAGTAAAATAAGGACTGGAGCCCCTAGGTTGAATTCCAATATTCTAAATATGGTATAGATTAACTGAACAAACATATAAACACATTGCATTCAAAATGAATCAAATTCGTGCCAAAAATTCAACTCATTTTAGCGTCACTGTCACCTGTCCTATATTAAGAGATTTTAGAAAAATGACTAGCAATCTTTGCCCCCCGATGGGGGACATCTGGATAGAAACTCCGCTCTGTACAAGTAACAAAGACCCTAGGCCTAGATAGCAAGCATCCCCCAGATAGCCAGCATCCTTAGATACAAAGAATCCTTTATAGATAGCTAGGCCTAGCAATCCCCTCTCAGATAGCAAGTACCCTCCACCTCTCAAGAGCAAGCACAAGCATCATTCCAATAGCAAGCATCTCAAGTTACCCTTGTGAGTTACCCCAGATAGATAGCAAGCATCCCTCAGAAAGCAAGCATCCCCTTGATAGCAATTATCTATCCTTAAATAGCAAACATCCACTAGAAAACAAGTAGCTGCTAGGCCTAGTGCGACAATTACTTTAGCTTTATAGTGGCTTGTTTATGTTTGACATGACACTTCTTTTTACATTTGAAATGATGTCTCCTTTATGTTTGACATGGTGGCTCATTATTGTTTCACATAATGGCTCTTCTATGTTTGACTTGGTGGCTCTTCAAGTTTTGACATGGTGACTTTTTAATGTTTGACATGGTGGCTCTTTAAAGTTTGACATGGTGGCTCTTTTATGTTTGACACAGTGCCTCTTTTCTGTTTTACACAGTGCTTCTTTTAAATGTTTGACATGGTGGCTTTTTAATGTTTGACCTAGTGGCTTTTTAAGGTTTGACATGGTGGCTCTTTAATTTTTGACATGGCGGCTCTTTTATGTCTGACTTGGTAGCTCTTTTAGGTTTGAATGGTGTCTCTTTTATGTTTGACTTGGTGGCTCCTTTTTGTGTGACATGGTGTCTCTTTTATGTGTTTAACATTTGATAGAGTCACATATATGTTTGACATAGTGGCTCTTTAATGTTTGACATGGTGGCTCTTTTATTGCTTGACATGGTGGTTCTTTAATGTTTGACATGGTGGCTCTTTAATGGTTGACATGGTGGCTATTTAATGTTTTACATGGTGGCTCTTTATTATTTGATATGGTGGCTGTTTAATGTTTTACATGGTGGCTCTAATGTTTTACATGATGGCACTTTAATGTTTGACATGGAGTCATATATATATGTTTGACATGGTAGCTCTTTAATGTTCAACATGGAATCATGTATATGTTTGACATGGCGGCTCTTTTATGTCTGACTTGGTAGCTCTTTATGTTTAAAATGGTGTCTTTTTTATGTTTGACATGGTGGCTCCCTTCTGTGTAACATGGGGTCTCTTTTATGTGTTTAACGTTTGACATGGAGTCACATATATGTTTGACATGGTGGCTCTTTTATGTTTCACATGGTGGCTCTTCAATGTTTGACATAGTGGCTCTTTAATGTTTGACATGGAGTCACATATATTTTTGACATAGAGTCATGTATATGTTTGACATGGAGTCACATATATGTTTGACATGGCAGCTCTTTAATGTTTGACATGGTGGCTCTTTAATGTTCAACATGGTGGCTCTTTAAAGTTTGACATAGTGGCTCTTTAATGTTAGCATTTTGTATTTTTTATGGTGTTTTAATAAAAAAATTATTCTGCACTACTAAGATTCCAACCCAGATTGCTACATTAGCAGTCCAGTCTGTTTGCGTCTAGGCTATCTTTTATCAATTGGAGAACATGAACTAGGTTGCCCTTATAATTCAATTCTTATAGGAAGTGGTTAAAGTAAAAAGTTATGACATAATCAATTTCTCAGTCAGCCAGTATCAGTCTCAATTTAAGTTAGCAATTTGGTTACGCAATTTCAATCAAGTCTTGTGTGCTTTTCTTTGGCACTGTTTTCAACTTGTTGTGATGCAATCTTTATCACAATCAGAATTCAGTCAGTCAGGTTTTTCTCTAGTATTCTTACAATGCATTTCAAGTTGAAAGAGCTGCTTGACCTTTGCAAAAAGCATTTTTTTCGAATATTTAATTCCTTTAACATTGAGCAATTTTTTAGCCAAGATGCATGTACCATCCTAGTTCCCAGGAAAATTTCTGATCAAATGGTGCAAAATTGAAGAAACTCAGTTGAGCCCTTTTTTAAAACTGCAGCTGTCCTTCTTTATTTGCCATCGGTCTTGGAAAAAACGAATTGTCCTTGGTTTTGTTGGGCAGGACTTGAAGGTAGGTCTTAATGAGTTCATACTGACCGCCATAGATTCTCACTTGCTTTGGGTTGAAACCTTTGGCCTTGACTGGATTGGCACTCTGGTTCTTGGTTCTGAGGTTAGGTAGCTCGTAATACTTCTTGCCGTCGCCGTCTTCTTTTTCTACAAGTATGTCTCTCTGACGAAGGTGTTGGAGGTGCTCTTGACCGCGCTCTCCCAAGACATACAATAAAGTGTAAATCACTTCATCCTGTAGTCGTTCTCCAGTCGAGCGATCAAAGTAACTGGACAACTTGGTTAGATCGGCCCACTCTATCGGTTCGTAACGCTTCACGCTCCCGCCTTTAGAATGAAAATCCCGCACCTTAACTCGAAGCATGCGATTGGCAGTAGCAAAGTTAGGATCATCGACGATGTTGAGTTCACGCTTGATAATGAAGTGAAAAAATCGCTGGATGCCGGCCCGAATGCAGACCAAGCTAGATGGCGAGTACGACTCTCCATTTGGTTTAGAAAGCCGAAAGTAGTAGAACCGCAGGTGCTCGTTGAGGCTACTGGGCTCCATTGTTTTGAGACTTTCAACAGGATGACCCAAGTCACTCATGTAGCTGGCAAACGCTTTGCCATAAAGGAACATTTGCTCCTTGGTGGCTCATTCCATATAAGATAGACATATTTGGAAAATAGAAAAAAGTCAATATTTTTGCTTGCCATTGCCTAATTAGCCTATTTTTTTACCAAATGTTTATATTGTGCAATATATACAATCTAAGAATAAAGGAATGGTAAAATGTTGGATTAGTATGTTATCAATTGGCAAAAAGTCATTTTTGTAAAAATTTGGACATTTTTTGAAGCAAAAGACATCATTAAGATTTTGTACCTTTTAAAAACAAATAGAAAGCTTTTGAAGGTTGAAACAAAAGTCTATAGATAAAAGTATAGTATTTGCATCATCAGATAAAAGCATTGGTGACCAAATAATCTATTATATTTTTAATATATCAGTACCTCAAAGTTACTGAATTGACAGAAAAAAATATGTTACAACCATAATGTTACGACCATAAGGCTGCCTTTTCTTTTGTATCTTTGTTGCCTTTTGAGTTTATATATTCTAATAAAAGAGTATGATTTCTAAAGATGTTCTTAGTCAAGTTTTAAAAATGTATTGCAAAATATCAAAAATGAAAAATGTTATAAGACTTTTACCTTTTAGTTTCTATATGTCAAAAATCCTGTCGTTACGACCATAAGTGTCATTTAAGGTTTAATAGCATCTATACTAATGATGATATCTATATGAAACTCTATAAATATATTCTAGACAAAATAATCTTTCATTTAAAATATTGGTTTAGTATATTCTATTATTAGATTTCATTTTATAAGTAAAAATAACCTGTCATGTTACGACCATGCTTATATGGAATGAGCCTGGTCGATCTTGGTAGAGAATCCACCTCGGCCTTGTCCATGACATCAGTAGCAACAGAAGCTCCATCCTCTTCACATTCCGGCAGATCGACACCAAGCAGTTCATCGTCAGATCGTGAATGATCGGTAATGAAGTTAATAAAGTCCTCCAGCTGATTGTCATCTCGGTGATTGTCACTGCTCAGCTCCGCAATGAATGAGTATTCGCTGGATGAAACGCCATCGAGACTATCAACCGGCAGATGAGACCAATTGATAAGATGCGTAGCGGTCATGTTTAAGGCAGGCAAGCGAAGACGGCTTAAAATGAAAAACTGAGAAGTCTTCGCTGTAACTTCGAACATTTAAGACCAAAGTTTCTGACGAATTACCATAGACGGTATCTAAATTTAGTCATGCATTATCAACCATTTGATAATGAAAGAATATTAAATGCCTATTTTGTGTAGAAATCATGAGACAATAATATTGTGTCTATGGTTTTAGGCTTTGATAATGCTCAAAGTCACGAGTGGCGAATCACGCGAAGCCACGAGTGTCATTTGAGCATTATCAAAGCCTAAAACCATAGACACAACTAACCATTATCAGTTTTAAAGAATGACCATCCTTGCCATTTTAAATATTTTTTTAACTTCTCAGTATTTATTTAAAAGTTTTAGCAATATTGGAAAATTAGGCAGATTTTATTGACCTTAAATTGAATTAGTCTAAAATTTCTAGAATATTCTTTGACATGATCAATATTGTACAATTAGAATTACATTAATTTTAACTAAGACCCAAGTAGCGATAGGCCTATTTTTTGCTTATTTTAAAATAGCATAAATTAAAAGTGCACAATTTACTTTTAGGCCATACTTTAGATTTAATAAGATAATTTTAGTAATTTTTAATGGAAACAATTGATATGAAAGTATAGTTCTATTAAGTAATAATTTAACTACTTGAATTTCCTTAAATTGTATACTTGTATTCTCATTATGTCTATTTAGAAAAAATAGATACATATAAAAAGCAAATGAAATATTATAATATTATATTAATATAGAAACTAGAAATGTCTCAATAAAACTAAAAGCACAATAAAATGAAATTTAAATTTAATAAAAAATAATTTACATTTTTTAATCTTATACTCCTAAGCTTATAGTTTTATTCATAATTCAGAAGGCAAAAATTCCTGTATATATTATATGAACAATGAGAAATATATAAATTTCATTTTTACAAAAATAAACAATATTCTTTTATACTTTTTACCTAAAATAATTATCAAAATATCAATTAAAAAAGCAAGTTATATGAAATGAAAATTCCTTGAAAGATTAATAATTGTTTACTAGACTACAAAAAGTTGGTAGCTGATGTATTAGTAGCATAATACATTTAAATTCTTATGACTAAATATTTTTAAGCCTTGAGTAAATTATTAAAAAACTACAATATACATTTGGACTAGTATCCAACTTATATAGAATGACCTTTCTGTGGTGATACAATCTCAAACAAAGTTAAGGACACAATTGGTCCAAAGCATATTTGACTATGGCTATAAAAAAGCTACAACAACTATTGATAAGCTTATAGAAAAACTATTGCTCTTATTGGTATGGTTATAAAGTCTGAAACTTTCCCATCAATTTCGACAGAGATAATTTTGAATTTTGAATTATTAAAAGTACATAAAAATAAAAAATTAACTTAAAAAATTAAGCATTAATTAAGAACAATGCAAAAGTATTTTATAGCACAAATAACACTTCTCTTCACTTTAGTTGTGATTATGATTGTGTAATAGTAAAATGGGTACATTGAGTGTGAAGTAGCTTAGCAGTTAATGAGTCTGACCAACCCCAAGACACTGAGTGTACATGCCCGATGATAGGAAAGTCAAGGCCACAGTGTACACCCTGTGTGAGCATATGTATGAGTGCATTCCTGCATACAAACAGCATCTTGTATGTGCCTACAGAAAGAGCTGCTCTGATTGCATGGCAAAATACAAATGAATAATCATTGCTCAACCCGCTGCAAACTCAGCTCCAGTCGGTACAATGTCCCTGCTAGGTCGCCTGTCCCTATTAGGCCAGTCCCGCTCAGTGTTGGCCGCAGCCGCCAGTCGGGCTCTGCTGCACTCGAGCCCGGCTTGCCTGGCTGGCAAACGGTCGTGGAATCTCACCCGTCTCAATCACGTGGCCATAGTTGTGCCAGATTTGAAAGCATCCAGCGACCTATTTAGTAAAGTGTTTGGCGCCAAGGTCAGCCAGCCGGAGGACCTGCCAGAGCACGGCGTCACTACGGTGTTTGTTGAGCTGGACAATTGCAAACTGGAGCTGCTGCATCCGCTTGGCTCGGACAGCCCGGTGGCAAATTTCCTAGCCAAGAACAAGGCTGGCGGTATCCATCATATCTGCGTTGAGACTGACAATATCTCCGGGGCGATTGCTGACCTGCCTAAGCACAAGGTGCGCGCTCTTGGCGGCGAAGCCAAAACGGGCGCCCACGGCTATCCGGTGGTGTTTCTGCATCCCAAGGATGTTAACGGCGTGCTCACCGAGCTTGAGCAGCCGGACGAGGAATGGAAAAAGCGACACGCTAAGTAGTGCATTATAACTGATTGAAGATACTGACAAGTTCGTAGAAACCCGTTACTCTATTACAGGGATCGGCAAAATATCCAGCTCACGACTGCGGGCCAAATTAGAGATGGAGGGCAGAGGGAAGTTTCAAAAGACCCGCTTGGTTGACCCCTTCTCTACAAGTATAAATATAGATAAATAGATTAGTGTTTGTTAATTGGCCCTCTCTTACCATTTTTAAATTTTACTTTCTATAGATACTACTATTGATACAATCTCATTTTAGTTTAATCCGCTTTTTGTACTTCTTTAGTTCTTGCTCACTCTCTTAGGGTACAGTAATTAGAGACCTTCTCATTGTCTGAACTGTGTGTGTGTTGTGTGTGTTTTCCCTATCCTGTGTACACGCTAATATGTACATTCGAATCCATAGAAATTTTAATGTAGTTTTGCTTGTTATAATAAAACACATTAGATAAAACTTGTCGTGCAGTCGAAGTTACTTTTTTCATCCATGTTATTACTTTATTTTTGTGATTCAGTTCTGCAGTTCTCAAGGGGTCAGGCAGTATCGGAAAGTGGCTTACGTTAGAGGGAGTTGAAGTGCCAGGGTATGTAATCTGATTCCAGTGTCTTTAAAAGTATCTGGTGGAATGTGTATCTAAAGGAGTGCCATTGTATCTGAGGGAGTGCCATTGTATCTGAGAGAGTGCTATTGTATCTGAGAGAGTGCCATTGTATCTGAGGGAGTGCCATTGTATCTGAGAGAGTGCCATTGTATCTGAGAGAGTGCCATTGTATCTGAGAGAGTGCCATTGTATCTGAGGGAGTGCCATTGTATCTGAGAGAGTGCCATTGTATCTGAGAGAGTGCCATTGTATCTGAGAGAGTGCCATTGTATCTGAGAGAGTGCCATTGTATCTGAAAGAGTGCCATTGTATCTGAGGGAGTGCCATTGTATCTGAGGGAGTGCCATTGTATCTGAGAGAGTGCCATTGTATCTGAGGGAGTGCCATTGTATCTGAGGGAGTGCCATTGTATCTGAGGGAGTGCCATTGTATCTGAGGGAGTGCCATTGTATCTGAGAGAGTGCCATTGTATCTGAAAGAGTGCCATTGTATCTGAGGGAGTGCCATTGTATCTGAGGGAGTGCCATTGTATCTGAGAGAGTGCCATTGTATCTGAAAGAGTGCCATTGTATCTGAGGGAGTGCCATTGTATCTGAGGAGTGCCATTGTATCTGAGAGAGTGCCATTGTATCTGAGAGAGTGCCATTGTATCTGAGAGAGTGCCATTGTATCTGAGGAGTGCCATTGTATCTGAGAGAGTGCCATTGTATCTGAGAGAGTGCCATTGTATCTGAGGGAGTGCCATTGTATCTGAGGGAGTGCCATTGTATCTGAGGAGTGCCATTGTATCTGAGAGAGTGCCATTGTATCTGAGAGAGTGTCATTGTATCTGAGAGAGTGCCATTGTATCCGAAGGAGTGCCGTTGTATCTTGGTTTTGGAGTCATAATTAAATCACCTGATTGGTGTTAAAATTTTCAGCCCAGTAAAACAAAGTTCATTGTCAATCAGAAACAATGAGCGACTTGGACAAATGGATTGAGATTGCCCGCGACTGCAAGTACCTGCCCGAGGGCGACCTGTACAAACTGTGCAACTACGTTAGCGACCTGCTAATTGAAGAGTGCAACGTTCAGCCAGTTAGCACGCCTGTGACAGTGTGCGGCGATATTCACGGACAGTTCTACGACTTATTGGAATTGTTTCGCACCGGCGGGGAACTGCCGGACACCAACTATGTGTTTCTGGGCGACTTTGTTGACAGGTAGGTGTTAATAATTTGCGCTCTCATTGTGGTATACCTACTCTGTTCAGGAATTAGTGACTTATTGGTGCTTAAAGGGGCTAGTTGTGTGCTCTAAATATATATTATTCTTAAATTCCTAGTTTAAGACCCTACACTCCTAGTTTAAGGCCCTAAACTCATAGTTTAAGACCCTACACTCCTAGTTAAAGACCCTAGACTCCTAGTTTAAGACCATAGACTCCTAATTTGACTCTACTGCTAGTTTAAGACCCTACACTCCTAGTTTAAGACCCTACACTCCTAGTTAAAGATCCTAGACTCCTAGTTTAAGACCATAGACTCCTAATTTGACTCTACTGCTAGTTTAAGACCCTACACTCCTAGTTTAAGACCCTACACTCCTAGTTTAAGACCCTACACTCCTAGTTTAAGACCCTACACTCCTAGTTTAAGACCCTACACTCCTAGTTTAAGACCCTACACTCCTAGTTAAAGACCCTAGACTCCTAGTTTAAGACCATAGACTCCTAATTTGACTCTACTGCTAGTTTAAGACCCTACACTCCTAGTTAAAGACCCTAGACTCCTAGTTTAAGACCATAGACTCCTAATTTGACTCTACTGCTAGTTTAAGACCCTACACTCCTAGTTTAAGACCCTAAACTCATAGTTTAAGACCCTAGACTCCTAATTTAGGGCCCTAGACTCATAGTTTAAGACCCTAGACTCCTAATTTAGGGCCCTAGACTCATAGTTTAAGACCCTAGACTCCTAGTTTAAGACTTTAGACTCCTAGTTTTAGACTCTAGACTCCTAGTTTAAGGTCCTAGACTCCGAGTTTAGCCTCCTAGTTAAATCACTAGCAGCATATTAATTGAATCTATGCATTGAACTCCTTAATCCCAGGGGTCACTACTCTCTGGAGACTTGGACCTACCTGATGGCGCTGAAGGCCAAGTATCCCGATCGCATTACGCTGCTCCGGGGCAATCATGAATCGCGTCAGATCACCACTGTGTACGGCTTTTATGACGAGTGCATCAACAAATACGGCAACGCCAATCCGTGGAAGGCCTGCTGCCGAGTGTTCGACCTGCTCACCATTGCTGCCCTGATTGATGAGTCCATCCTGTGCGTCCACGGCGGCCTGTCGCCCGAGATTCGAACTCTTGACCAGGTGAGTGTACCGGCCTTGACAGTTCTATGATTTTTCAATGGACATCGAGTACTTGCCTGTTTTTTCAAAGGTCATCGAGTACTTGCCCTGCTTTTTCAAAGGTCATCGAGTACTTGCCCTGCTTTTTCAAAGGTCATCGAGTACTTGCCCTGCTTTTTCAAAGTGCATCGAGTACTTGCCCTGCTTTTTCAAAGTGCATCGAGTACTTACCCTGCTTTTTCAAAGGGCATCGGGTACTTGCCCTGTTCTTAAAAGGGCATCCAGTACTTTCCCTATTCTTAAAAGGGCATCTGGTACTTTCCCTCTTCTTGAAAGGGCATCGGGTACTTCCTCTATTCTTAAAAGGGCATCTGGTACTTTCCCTATCCTTCGCCAAGCAAGAGCTACCCCCTCCGCCGCCGCAGATTCGCACCATAGACCGCCAGCAGGAGATCCCGCACAAGGGCCCGTTCTGCGATCTGGTCTGGAGCGACCCGGACGATGTCGACGGTTTCGCCATGTCGCCGCGCGGCGCCGGCTATCTGTTTGGCCCGCGCGTGACAGCCGAATTTATGAGCGCCAATCAGTTGAAACTGATCTGCCGAGCCCATCAGCTGGTGCAGGAGGGCTATAAATTTGTATTCAACGATGCCCTGGTGACAGTCTGGTCGGCCCCGAACTACTGCTACCGGTGCGGCAACGTTGCCGCTGTGCTGGCCTTGGACAGCGCCGGAGGTCGGGAGCCGAAACTGTTCAACGCTGTGCCGGACGATCAGCGAACTGTGCCGGACAAAACTACTACGCCTTATTTTCTATGAAACCGGTGGTTGGCGCGAACTTCTGGCTGATGCGCTGAGGCTAAGTTATATAGACTGGGCTAATGATTGGTTGCTATGTTAAGCTTGTGGCTTTTTATATTAGTAAATGACCATGTCCGGCTTCAGTTATCAAAGATTATTAAAATTACTTCTCACCGGTCATACAGGGTTTTGTAGACTTCTCGTCGGTCATAGAGGGTGTCGCTGATTTTCCAGTCATACAGGGTGTAACTAATTAACTTTTCGTCGGTCATAGAGGGTGTAGCTAATTTCTTAGTCATAATAATAGGTGTAGCTGTTTTTTCAGTCATAGAGGGTGTAGCTGATTTTTCAGTCATACAGGGTGTAACTAATTAACTTTTCGTCGGTCATAGAGGGTGTAGCTGATTGTAAGTCAAATAGGGTGTAGCTGATTTTCATTCATAGAGGGTGTAGCTGATTTTTCAGTCATAGAGGGTGTAACTGATTTTTCATTCATAGAGGGTGTAGCTGATTTTTCAGTCATAGAGGGTGTAACTAACCAACTTTTCGTTGGTCATAGAGGGTGTAGCTGAATTCCCAGTCATACATGGGTGTAGTGGATTTGTCCCAGATCATACTCATAGATATGATCTTTTCGCCGGCTTTAAAAGCTCAATTCGCATTAGCACTGAAAAAAACTAAAAATGAGAAATTAAGAGAATCGTCTCCTTAGTAATCTATAAGCGGGCTTGAGTTCTCAATGTGCTCATATCTTGCAATATGATCCAATTTTCGGCACAAGTATCCTAGAAATGCTACGATCAGTGAATATTAATTAATATTTTTACCAGCCCACTCAGAACATGCCAATGTGATCCAGCTCTCTTTACCTGTGTGAATTCTTTTATCTATAATATAAAAATTTTATATAAGTTTCGCTTTAGTTTATTACTATAAGTAGTGTGTCGAAAATTCGCTCTCTTACTAGTGTCATGTGATTAGTGCATACGAAAAGTACATGCTGGCTTTCCTATGTAGGGGAGCTCAGTGCGCATCTGCTCTTTGTCATTTTTCCTTCGTTGATTAACCAGGTTAATTGCCGTGTGTACAAAATTAATTTATTAACGAATACGGAGAATTCATGCGTAACTACTACTGATTAAACTAAATTAAATCTGATGAGATATGATCCTGCGCTCTGAAGAAATTGGTCTATATCCAGACTATTCATGTACAAGATGGCTTTGCACTGCACTCTCCTTTGTTGTTATTGATTTTTTATTACGCTCGTATAGAACTCTGCAAGCGGCCCTCAGCAAGCGAGGAAGGAAAAAGTCATTCTCATTCTTCTGTGTCCTGAGCATGCATACGGATATGTACACCCACACCGGTCATAGCGGGTGTAGCTAGCTGACTTCTCGGTCATAGAGGGTGAAACTGTAGTTGACTTCTCGGTCATAGGGGGTGAAATTGTAGTTGACTTCTCGATCATAGAGGGTGAAACTGTAGTTGACTTCTCGGTCAAAAAGGGTGAAACTGTTAGTTGACTTCTCGGTCATAAAGGGTGTAGTGGGTTTCTCGGTTCATAGAGTATAGCTTGGGTTCTCAATCATAGAGGGTGTGACTGTAGCTGACTTCTCGGTCATAGCGGGTGTAACTAGCTGGCTTCTCAATCACAGCGGGTAACTGTAGCAGTGTAGCTGACTTCGTCGTCATAGCGGGTGTAATTGTATCTGACTTCTCGGTCATAGAGGGTGTAACTGTACCTGACTTCTCGGTCATAGAGGGTGAAACTGTAGCAGTGTAGCAGACTTCCCCATCATAGAGGTTGTAAGTCAGCCTTCTCGGTCAATGGTCATAGAGGGTGCAGCTGACTGCGAAGGCCTGTTAACCCATGAGAAAGAGTGCTTTACCCATCTGTCATCGCAGTACTTGATAAATTCAGCAGTTCTATCTCAACTAAGCGTGCCATTAAAACCTCATCACTCTCATTAATAAAGCTTATCGTTTGGAGGCTGGGACCTCCATTGAGTCGCACGCGATTTCTCTCGAATCACCTGCCGAGCGGGGATGCGTGCTTGGGACAGCGTGCAGGGCAAGGAGCTCGTCAGTAGGATTTGAAAGCCAACACTCTTGGTAAGGAATTGCTTTTGTCAGGCCCTGTCAGAGTCGATAGACAGAAAGCCTCTCTTGCCCAGTGAGCGAACATTGTCGGGGGGGAGACCTCGTTGCACGGCATCAGGTGATGCTCCTGCGATCGGCAGGTGGGGGGGCGACCATCTGCTTGAGCTGGCTGCGTGGCGTGTGAGACAGTGAGTGTTTTTTTGTTTCAATTTCTGTGCATCTGGCTGTCTGAGCCTCTGCATTCGCCGCCCCCCCCCGCCCTCATTAAGCGGCTCAGCGAGACTCAGAATCCCAATAAGGTGTTGATTTCTTGTTTTTTAAGCCGCTGCAGGAGTTTAGCGACTGCCGCCCCCTCAATCCACAAATCATTTTACCCTAATGTATGCTCGACATTCGCTTCTATCTTACGAATTTTGTCATCTCTGATGTACATTCTGGCTGTTCCAGACACAACTTATGTACAGTTGTCTTTGAGCACTCCTCTAGTCTGATGTCCAAGTCTTGTAGTTGTGTCTTTGAGCACTCCTCTAGTCTGATGTCCAAGTCTTATAGTTGTGTCTTTGAGCACTCCTCTAGTCTGATGTCCAAGTCTTATAGTTGTGTCTTTGAGCACTCCTCTAGTCTGATGTCCAAGTTTATAGTTTGTCTTTGAGCACTCCTCTAGTCTGATGTCCAAGTCTTGTAGTTGTGTCTTTGAGCACTCCTCTAGTCTGATGTCCAAGTCTTATAATTGTGTCTTTGAGCACTCCTCTAGTCTGATGTCCAAGTTTTATAGTTTTCTTTGAGCACTCCTCTAGTCTGATGTCCAAGTCTTGTAGTTGTGTCTTTGAGCACTCCTCTAGTCTGATGTCCAAGTCTTATAATTGTGTCTTTGAGCACTCCTCTAGTCTGATGTCCAAGTTTTATAGTTTTCTTTGAGCACTCCTCTAGTCTGATGTCCAAGTCTTATAATAATGTCTTCGAGTTCACCTTGAGTCTGGTGCAGATGCCTTAGATTTGAGTCCACTTCGAGTTTTTAGCTTAATCTTCATGTCTTCATGCATGCAACCCTTGCGCACCGTCTGCAATTATACTATAGTACAAAGCCATCAGCAAAGGTATGAATAATTACGTAGCCAAAAAATCCTTTGCAGAATTTTTCTCACCAAGGCCAAACTGAGAAAGTCAAAGGCAGGCGCCACGTCAACGCTGTTGAATTTCAAAGGATTTATAATTGCATCTTATACTGAACACGCAAGAAGACATTTCTTTTCTTGAAAATTAGAATATCATATTTATTCACTCTACACAACTAGTCAAAAACCGGTGCTGACGGTGGACATGAGCACACAAGCTCGCCAATACTGTACTCAGGCACGCATTCATGCAGTCGCTCACACTGGGTGCACAGCGGCCCTTTTGACTTTCTAATCGTCAGGCATGTGCATGGAGATGCGTTTACCGCTTGAGCTGCTCTGCCCCACCTTCGGGAATATTAATTATCTAATATTGATAAATCATGGTAGAATCAAAGGGAGAATAAAGAGTCAGGGGTAAGTCATGGCTTAATTGGGAGGCTTTGATGCCAAAGCTCACAGGGGATATCGATGTCTTAGGCAAGGATAGCTGGCTTTCAGGGCTGATGCTTTTTCGCTTGAAACATCACTTTGTGCGATTACTAACAATTGTGATTTTATCGGGTCAAGAGCTGCACACCTTGAAGCAACTGCACATTTGGCCGCTAATTTATGCAGCTCTGCAGATCCAAGGACTGCTCAAATCTCAAATCTTGAGCAGCCTTAAAAGCCGCAGTAGAAAACTTTTGAATTTAAATAAACAAAAAATGGCTCAGGAGAAATTTAATTTTTTTCTCAGTTTTAATAGAATACAACTTAATATATTTAGCAAATCTCTCTGTGGGGCCGTCTGTACATTACTGTATCACAGGTACAACGTAAATCAATTGACAATGTTATTAATAAACATACATGTACGAGCTACTTTGTATACACAGAAATGCACAAGGACACTTTTATACTTGGTAAAGTATAGCGACACATTGGAATTAGACTATACGGGATGATACATATCAGTCAAAATATGGACCTTACTGAGAGTCGAGGACGTTTGCTCTTCATTACTGATAGGACACTAGCACTTACACTCAGCAATAACATTTACACCATCCCGAAGCCAGTGGTCAACTGTTCTCAGCCCCCCAACTTCACACCACTCCCGCGCGGTTCTGGGTGATGCAGCTTAGGCTGGTGAGCCGAGAGTAGAGAGTTATGGCTTGAGTTGGATTAGCTCGTAGAGCTGCCCACTTGTTGACCATTGGTTTCTGGGTGGAAACTTGAAAGATGTTGCTGTGTGCACTTCTGAATGGACAGCTCAAAAACACAGACAGATATAGTGAGCAAGCGAAACCAGTAGAAAATAAATGGCATTGGCAGTGGAACTCGTTACACTATATCAAATAGGTTAGAGTTTTCCAAGAGACCAGGATTAGATCAAAATGCAACAACAAGGATTCAGTAGATCGCTAACTCGGCTGGGGGGGGGAGGCGCAGTGGTGACAGGTTTTCTTCAACAATACTTTGGTTTTGCCACTATTGCTGCTTGGTTGGAGAAAAATCGCCCACTTTGCACGGGTTTGGCCCAGCCATTTTTCACTCTTACAACACAGCCAGTTCTGCACACTCTCGAATAATTGACAAATTAACTTTTTTAGCTGCGGGAAGTGGCCGCTAATTACTCTACACCCAGTGACCGCAGCTCGGGACACAACAAATTCGTCGGCCGGTTCGACATGACTTCAAAACTCGTCACTGTTATGGTGGAATTCTTGCAGTTCGCTTGTGACAGAAGATTAATTAGCGAGTGTGGTGCAGCGCTGCTATTGGCATGCAATGGGATATTTTGGTGGCGCAGTTTCAAAATTTAAACAATACACAATGGGATTTAATAATGGCAGTTTTCGTTAGAAATAGTTGGACGAAATTGAGGGATTAGCACACGAGGAGCACCAGAACTGCTGAAGCAGAGGGACGCCGTAAGTTTTCACTTTTTAGCAACAAGGGGAGCCGCCATCACGCGACTTTTGTCCAATTTTGATCCGGCAAGCTTTGCAAAGATTTGCTTTCACACTCATCGCTGAGTGGGGTTCCGCCATAGACAAATTTGGTAGAAACAAATCCACTAAAAGTATCGAAACAGCAGAAATTTTGTGGAAACTTTGCTCCTGGGAAGTCCTGGGATTTGTTGCTAAAAAACTGAAAAACTTTCTGTCTCGCCAATGCGTGTGCAGCGTCCCTCTGCTTTTAGCTGTCTAGTGCAAGGGGAAGCCGTGACAACCAACTCAGCTGCTGCCGCCCGGCTCAAACAGTTCCGAATAGGCCGGCGGCGGGTTCTGCAAGTCCTGCTGCTGCTCCTGCTGCGCCTGCTCGTAGCTTGGCGGAGCGGCGCTGAAGGGCCCGGGCGGGGGCGCCTGCTCCCGGTAGCTCGGCAGGATGAGGTCGGTCGGCGACACGACGTTGATGCTCTCTGCGCAGCTCAGCGACAGGAAGGAGCCGGTGCGCTCGCGGCCTCGCCTGTCTCGCCGCCGCCGTCGCCTACCGTGACGGCCCGCTCCGCCGCCGCTACCGCCACCCTCGCTGCTGTCATAGTCTTCCGTGTCGTCAAAATCTGCCAAATAGTCGTTGTGTGCCCCGGCTCCGCCTACAGCGCCTCTGGCCCGGTCGTAGCTTAAAGCGACGCCGATACGAAGGTTCGATTCGCCAAAATCGAGGCCCAGCCGAGTTCGGAGCGAAGCGAAGGCCTGCGCGACTCCGGAGCACAGCTTGGAGCAGTGAGTGCAGAGGCGGCAGCCGTAGGCGGCCACAATGAGGCATATGAGCAGAAAGGCGCACACCAGGACGCCGTTCCACAGCCGGTTCGAAGTCAGGCTGTCCGCCGCTACTTCGCTCGCTGCTCTTGTCTGCTGCGCCGCCACCGCGCCAGGCGAGCACGGACCGCCGCGCGTTGGGCTGCACCAGGAGGAGCACGGCCGGATCTGAGAGGGCCAGGAGGCTCCGGGACAACGGCACTGGCAGGTGGCCGCGCAGTCGGGTCCGAAGCAGTCCCGTCCGGCCTGCTTGAACTCGGCCGAGCACTGGGCGCAACCCCCGGTGCCACCGCCGCCGCCGCCGCAGTCTCGACCGCTGCGAACGCCCCTGGCGCAGCGAAAGTCCCGCACGGCCTCCCCGCCGGCCGACTTGTTCTCCAGGTGGGCGCAGACGCAGCTGACGCCAGCCAGCGACCAGCAGAGATCGATGCCAGTCTGCAGAGTTTGCATCTTCCGGCTGCTGCCATTGAACAATCGCTGCACCAGATGCTGCTTGGCTGGCTGAGTCAGCTGAACAGCCAGTTTGGCGATGCTGCTGTCGCCAGTGGCCAGCCGAAGCAGCACCTGGTCCGCCGGCTGGGACTCGATCTCGCGCAGCAGCGCCTGGTCGCCATCAAATCCCGGCTGCTGCGGCTGCCGGCTTGAATTGCAGAGCCGGCACAGAACCGCGGCAAGCAGCAGCACCGTTCCGGTGGCAGCTGTCAGTCTCGCTACTATCGGCATCTGCTTGGCAGACAGGGTCAGTTATTTGGCTGTGCTTGAATATGTTTGGCTATGCTTCCTCAGCTGAAATCAGTTCCCTTGTTCAGTCGGGGCGCGTATCTCCTCACATGAGGCCGGCCGGCTTTGTAGGGAGAGAGAGAGAGAGATTTGCTCGGGGCGCGCAAAGCGGAGGTGAGGTTGATTGCACGCCGCGAGCTACCTATTGAAACTTGCCTGAGAACAGGAGAAACTGAGGTGGTTGATGAGGCTGATACTCTGCTGCTGCAGCTGCTGCTAAGAAACAGTCAATAGCGCCTGGCGCTCAAATATGGGGTGGGTGGGTTGAGTTTCGCGATGCCAATCTCCTTTTCCTTCGCTTGTCCCCCGATTTGCTTCTCTGCAATCCCCGTGCCATCCTTGGCCTCTCCCTCCTGTTCTCCCGCCTGTTCTTCCTGCTACCCTCTTGCTCTCCCTGGCCAATGCCAGCTCCGATGGAGACTGAGAAGCAGAGAGCATGCAGGCCCAAGCCGCTGTGTTTGTACTCACTGTGTTTTGGCAGTACGCGGATGCTGGGGGAAGGGGGTTAGCCAGCCCAGCCTCTCTGCCCTCATCCTTGCCTCCTTGCGCCTAAGTCGCGACCCCCCCCCCAACCCGTCGTACATTTCGTCTCGAGCTCCGTTCCGTCTGAATTGTCGCCACGGGCCCTTTTAACTCGCGGGCATGAATTCGCAAGCATGAATTCCCGTTGCAGTACAGCATGCAGGCCTGCCGCCCTGCGGAGCTCTGTAGCTCTCTTTCTTCTCTGCCGTCTGTGAGACCGTTTCTCCCCAGCTCCCGCATGCCCCCTTCCTCGCAGGTTCTGAAGCCCAGCTTTCCCAACATGCTTGAGCGTGGATTTCATTTTATATACAGTTTGTCTTGTAGTAGCTTAGAAGCTAGAAATGGATATCCTGCCAAATAGGGGAAGCCCTATGGCTCGGTTGCCCCTATGCCGCGGTACTCTTGCACGCAAATTTTAGAAGCCTTAGAACCGGCGGGCGTGGCACCTTTGACAAAGCTTTTTACCTGCATGTTATTATCAGATAGCTATTACACTGCCCGAAGCTGGAATGCTGGCAATTATAACAAAAATCTCTCAATGCCTTACCGGGTACAGCTAGCAATTACGTCCAACAAGAAAATATTTTAAGTTTATTCTATTTTCATTATTTCAATTGCGTCACTCGTCATTACGACCTAATTTCGCACCTAAGGGCGGCTTTGGGCGTCATGGGTGTTCTGTTGACTGTTAAGGCTTCCAACAATGTAGAAGGTTTAAGCAGTGATATCTGTATTAGACAATGGAATCAGACAGATATTGGAATCACCTGTCAGACAGATATTGGAATCACCTGTCAGACAGATATTGGAATCACCTGTCAGACAGATATTGGAATACCTGTCAGACAGATATTGGAATCACCTGTCAGACAGATATTGGAATCGCCTGTCAGACAGATATTGGAATCGCCTGTCAGACAGATATTGGAATCACCTGTCAGACAGATATTGGAATCACCTGTCAGACATTGGAATCACTGTCAGTCAGACAGATATTGGAATCACCTGTCAGACAGATATTGGAATCACCTGTCAGACAGATATTGGAATCACCTGTCAGACAGATATTGGAATCACCTGTCAGACAGATATTGGAATCGCCTGTCAGACAGATATTGGAATCACCTGTCAGACATATTGGAATCACTGTCAGACAGATATTGGAATCACCTGTCAGACAGATAGGAATCAGACAGATATTGGAATCTGTCAGACAGATATTGGAATCAGACAGATATTGGAATCACCTCAGACACCCTGTCCAGACAATATTGGAATCGCCTCAGACAGATGTCAGAATATTGGAATCACCTGTCAGACAGAGTCACTTGTTGGACAGTATAGAATCACCTGTCAGTAATCAGTCAAAGTTTTCTTACCAGTGAATCTGTTAATCAGACGCCTGACGCATAAATCACCGCTGTAGTGGGTGCTCTGCATGACTATCCGTAGGATTTTTGCAAATACTACAGTTCTGCTAGAGTGTCTCTATATATAGTGCTGTCTAAGCTGAAGTACTCAAGTGTCTATGCAGATGCAAATTTCACGGGTAACGAAGGTGCCATAATTCCTGACTCCCCTTCATTTTCATGTACACATGCATGCATTCATGTAGATCGACTATGCTACTTAATGTATTCGAACATCGGATAGCCTCAAATGGTTTAGATACAATTTTGACGGTACTTTTTTATCCGCATGGCTTGCGTGTCTTTGTAGTTCTGTGCCCGTTGCAAGCTCCAATTTTAGGATTTCATTTTCAGTTTTTAATAATCATTGTTAAGATGCGGCTACATTTATTTAGCTCACATGAATTGTAGCGAAACGAGGGGACAGGATGCTGGATGTCGTGCAACTTTTCAGTCGAAGCGCACACGTATTGCTACTCGATAGCACGTACTAGTGCTTGACAACATTTAATTGATTTCGCCTTCGATTTCATCGATCAGATTATTTAATTCTAGCTCTAACAATATTGTTTGATTTTCGACCTGCAACCGTGACTCATTTATTGCGAATGGTTTTGAGGAAATGCTGCGTAGTTTTATTGTGCAGTATACATAGTACATGTAATGTACATGTACGTACACTGCACGTATATGCTTAATTACAATCAGTGAGGCTTAATTGGATAGAAAAATGGTTCATTGTGTAAGCGAACAGCGATCAAAAAATACAGAAACTATACCTTTAAATTTAAGTACGATGCATGTAAGCATGAGTACAATGTAAGAACTCGTAAAAATGCACTGTATGCATACATGCATGCACATGTACATGTAGAACTATTAAGTACATGGAAAATTACTATAATAAAGCCTATTTACATTTAAATAAGCTTTATTAGAGTTAAGATTGTCTTCCAGCTGCAAAATCAATCATTCCTACGAGTCTGCATTCTACCTGTAATAGCTCTGATACACGTGATTTACATAATTAATGAATGATATGCATGCGATTTTTAGCTCGACTTTAAGAACAGATTTGTTCTTTAATTTAATTTGACAATTTTTTGGGGCTTTATTACCATTAGGTCTGTAAAACAAAAAGTATTTTATAATATTTAATGCTTTTATATTTCTTATGTCAGCTATAAGCTTTCTAGATTCATACAATAAATTGAAAATTTAACGCTTTTTAAATGCTAAAATTCAATTCTTCATTGCTTGTAGTTTTCGATCTTGCAATAATTTAATCTAAAATAATTTAATTTATTCTAATTCAAATTTCCCTTTCCCTAATTAGAATTTTGTAATTGTAATCCATATAACTAAAAATTTTCTGTCGGTAGGTAGGTATGTGGGTATGTGATCGATTTTAGCAAATTTATTCTAATTCCAATTTCCGTCCAGCCCAATCTCATCAGATATTTTATGAACCTGACCTGATTTCTCTGCCTAAATAATACTTTTTGTATCTAATTTGTGTCTGTATCTAATAATTTCTGTTGTTTAAGTAGTTAAGTTCAATAAATATAATAAAATAAATCATTTAAAAGATTAAAATATAGGTTATTATACTACTTACTAGGCCTAGCTACTTAGTTTTATTGGCTTTTACAAGCAAATTGTGTGTACCTTTCAGTTCATAATTCATAAGCTTAAAAACTACATGTGAGAGTACATTATGCTTGTCTAATGAGTTATGTTGTCAAATAGAATGCCCACAAACTTGTTTATTATGTTATCATATTTATCTTATTTTAAAGCTTCTACATGTGTCCTTTACGAGCGTATTCATTTAATTTTATTTACTTTAATATTCTACCCTATTACATTTTAACCTTTTCCTAAATGGCTTGCCAAAAAGTTTTAGAAAAAAGAATTAGTAGGCTCATTACTACTCATAGGCCTATGAAACTATATTGAAATTTGAAACTATATTTTTGTAAGGCTTGGTTTCGTTTGTATCAATTTCATACTTTTCTTTTATCTATAAAATGTAATTAAAGATTTAGTTTTTTAATGTCTTGTAGATATTATAATTATATTATGAGTTCATATTTTATGACAATTTTTTGTTTCTTTATATGCAACTAAAATATAATTACTATGATCATGTCATAGCATAAATAATTTTTATTTGAATATCAAACAATTAAAAATGGGATCAAATACATCCCAAGCCCAAAATCACAAGATCCACAAAAGAAAAGAAAATATAATCTCAAAATATTGAGATCCTATTCGACCTATATAGGATCTGTATATTGGATGCTAGTGTTAATACTATTTTCCCAAAATCCTAAGATTAAAACAAAAATATTAAACCTAATCCTGACCACAGAATACCACAGAATGCTCAATTGATTAGTAGAATACGTCTCGAATTAAAACACCATAGATGCCACTCTTCCTGTGAAGATTTATAAGTAGTTGTAACTATTTGATAACATTAAAGTAGCAGTTTACTGCTTGTGAGAGCTCCTAGAGCAGTCGATGTAATTGAAATTATGCGATTGTTATAAAACTTAAGTGGCAAGATCTTATGGTGGTTAACAATCACTCAACCAGTATTGGATTCCATACCATATAAGCAAAAAACTGTAAACAATTTGACTTAAGAACAATAAAAGGTTCATAAATGGAAAGAATGTAGTACACTTCTGCTGCGCTTAAGTAAACAAATTCAAAATTGAAAACAAGGTACTTGAGGATAAGGTTGAGGATCGTGAAGCGCAGCAGAAGCAGGACTCCAAGGGTCTGGCCGTGCCGACACACTTTGAACTAACGGTGGCTTTCGTTTTCGTTCAACAGGAGCGTCCTTGTAAAGGTTCAATGCAGGATATGCACTGCTTAAAAGTCGCGTTCCCGGCTCGTGACGTTGATTTGGGCAGGTGTACATATCATCCCTGAAGTGTAAACTGCACACAACCGCTCTCTTCCATTTGTGTTCGTTTGCTTTTCCTGCAGAAGGTCAGCTCGAAACAATCGCCGAGCCCAGTCTTCGCACCTGAAAGATGCAAGAGTTTGAACACTAAAGTGATTCTAAAATCAAAAAAGAAAACTCATACCACAGGAGTCAACTATGTGTTCTCTGAAATACATACCAATCGCACTGTCTCCAGAAGGAAATGCATGAAATCGCGTCAAATGCGGGCACTTGTAGGCATAGGAATTGCAGCCATAAGCTGCGCACTGGGCTCGAGATTTTTTCATGATAGCACCGCACTGCTCTTCGCCTCAGAAAAAAGAATGTTCGTTGATCTACGACGTATGATTACTAAAAAAACAGAAGACAAAAATCACAAGCCCATGCGAGTGATATCGTCTATGGTGATTCTTCTCCATACTACTTTCCCACAGCTTCACAGGAAGAGTAGCACAGAGCGAAAATATTTCGCATAGAGATTTTTTCTTCAGGGTGGCAGAATGAGCATTCTGTGGTATTCTGTGATCCTGAATTTTCTTCTCCACCCATGCAAGCCCTGATATTCAATAGCAAATCAATATTGCATTAAAAGTTCCATGGTATATGTTACACATAAAGCTGACTTTCAATGATCAACCATGTACAATGAAAATTGCTTAATGGGCAGCACTTGGCCATGCTATCAGCTGTTCTTACCCGTGGCTCTTCTAAACTGGGCCGTCTAATTTCGAGCGCCAATCAGTCACGATGCGGGCTGTGCACCTACGAGAACGTGGCCTCAACCGCCATGGTGTACGAGTCGGTGTTCCGCCAGTCCGTGCACAACCCGAAGAGTTCTGGGCGGAGCAGGCCAGCAAGCTGTCGTGGAAAACAAAGTTCAACAAGGTGCTGGACCATCGGGACCCGGTGCGGCCGCGCTGGTTCACAGGCGGCGAGCTGAACACAGCCTACAACTGCCTGGACAGGCACGTGGAGGACGGCTTCGGCGACCAGGTGATTTATTATACTGCGTGGACAGGCTTTCTGACCATAATTCGTCGAGGGTAGTCAAGGAATGGGACCCCAAGATCCTGGGGGTTTCGGCGACCAGGCACAATTTCCCTTGTTACTTGCTCTTTGTCACTTGCTCTTTGTCACTTGCTCTTTGTAACTTGCTCTTTGTCACTTGCTTCTTGTCACTTGCCACTTTTTTCTTGTCCCTTTGCTCCTTGTCACTTGTCACTTGGTTCTTGTCACTTGTATATTGTCACTTGTTTCTTGCCTCTTGTTCCTTGTCAATTTCCTTCCCATCTATGCACAACACCTCACCCCAGGTGGCCGTCATTCACGACTCGCCAGTCACTAAGTCGGTCAGCCGGATCACCTACGCGCAGCTGCTCGATCAGGTGGCCCGTTTCGCCGGCTACCTGGCCAAGGAGGGCGTCAAACGCGGCGATCGGGTGCTCATCTACATGCCCATGGTGCCGGAGACCATGGTTGCTATGCTAGGCGCGGCCAGGCTCGGCGCAATTCACTCGCTAGTGTTTGGCGGCTTCGCTGCCAAGGAATTGGCCACCAGAATTGCTCACGCCAAGCCGAACGTCATCGTGTGTGGCTCCTGCGGCGTTGAGCCAGGCCGGACCATCGACTACCGGGCGATATTGCGCGACGCGTTGAGCCTAGTGAGCGGCGGCCAGCACTGCGTCGACCGGGTGGTCCTGTTCCAGCGGCCCGGCGGCCTGCCGCTGTCCGACTCCGACCCGGGCCTCGACGCGGACTGGGCCGAGGCGCTGGCCTCCTCTAGGAAGCACGACGCCGTGCCAATTGAAGCCAACGAGCCCGTCTACCTGCTGTACACCAGCGGCACCACCGGCTCGCCGAAGGGCGTCGTTCGACCCTCGGCGGGTCACGCTGTGGCGTTGAATTTCTCCATGAACGCCCTGTACGGCCTTGACCCCGGGGACGTATGGTGGGCGGCCAGCGACTTCGGCTGGGTTGTGGGGCATTCCTACATCTGCTATGCCCCGCTGCTGCACAGGAACACCACCATCATCTATGAGGGTGAGGCGGGCTGCTGACTGCTAGCCACCCTCAGTGTGGGCTGTTGACTGCTAGCCACCCTCAGTGTGGGCTGTTGACTGCTAGCCACCCTCAGTGTGGGCTGTTGACTGCTAGCCACCCTCAGTGTGGGCTGTTGACTGCTAGCCACCCTCAGATCTTTCAGTGTGTGCTGCTGACTCTCTCTCTCCTTTTATCCTTTATTTGAGCCTTGAAGCAATTTTTTGGGCCTTGTGCCTTACCACATAATATTTCATACTAGTAGTTGTATTTAATCTATTTGACTGAATCTACTGAACCCATTGACCTCTAATTGTACCCTTAGTCATGTTTTGTACTCTTTCTTTCTCTGTCCCTCGTTGTGTCTGCTCCGTGGCCTCTCCAAGTTAGTCCGCCGGCACATTGAATTGCTCTCTGTTCTTTACTCTGTCCGTGCTCTCCACCTTCGAATCCAAGCGGAGCAGGGAGCTGAGTCTCTCTGTTTAAAAATTGTCTGGTGCACTTTTTCAACATTTGAGTCCATGCCCTCCTCCACATGTGGCCCGCGAAGCCTCTCTATCCGACCCTTGCGTCCTTTCAATTTCACAATAGCAATCCGGCCCGCTGAAGATTTGTCTCTTCTCAGCTGTTTTGTCTATTCTCCTCTCTTCATTTCTCTTCTCTCCCTTCTCTCTCTCCACTCTCGTCTATTTCCTCTCTCCTCTCTTTTCCCTTAGTCCCTCGCTTCTCCGTTCTCCTTTCTCTCTTATTCTCTCTACTCCAGGGGTCGGCAACCTCCGGCCCGCGAACTTCCTAAAATGGAAGTTTAGTGTGCACTAAAATGGGGAATTTCTTTCCTCAATTGCCAACTTTAATGACAAATTAGTAATGAGACACGAACTGATCGTGAAAGTAGCTGTTTACAAACTCTAGAAGACAGACAGCACATCCGTTCAAACTTTCGAACAGAATAGAAATGGGGGAACTGGCAGCGAAGGAAAGTGAGGTGGTGGCGGGCCAACAACGGGCGTACAAATTTAGTAATTTAGTAAAGACCCAGGGGCAGATACTGGAGGGTAAAGACCCAGGGGCAGATACTGGAGGGTAAAGACCCAGGGGCAGATACTGGAGGGTAAAGACCCAGGGGCAGAGACTGGAGGGTAAAGACCCAGTGGGGCAGATACTGAAGGGTAAAGACCCAGTGGGGCAGATACTGGAGGGTAAAGACCCAGGGGCAGATACTGGAGGGTAAAGACCCAGGGGCAGATACTGGAGGGTAAAGACCCAGTGGGGCAGATACTGAAGGGTAAAGACCCAGTGGGGCAGATTCTGGAGGGTAAAGACCCAGGGGGCTGATTCTGGGATTCTAGGGTAAAAAACCGGGGGGCGGATTCTGGAGGGTAAAGACCCAGGGGGCGGATTCTGGAGGGTAAAGACCCAGGGGGCGGATTCTGGAGGGTAAAGACCCAGTGGGGCAGATACTGGAGGGTAAAGACCCAGGGGGCGGATACTGGAGGGTAAAGACCCAGTGGGGCAGATACTGGAGGGTAAAGACCCAGTGGGGCAGATACTGGAGGGTAATGACCCAGGGGCAGATACTGGAGGGTAAAGACCCAGGGGCAGATACTGAAGGGTAAAGACCCAGTGGGGCAGATACTGGAGGGTAAAGACCCAGTGGGGCAGATACTGGAGGGTAAAGACCCAGTGGGGCAGATACTGAAGGGTAAAGACCCAGTGGGGCAGATACTGGAGGGTAAAGACCCAGTGGGGCAGATACTGGAGGGTAAAGACCCAGTGGGGCAGATACTGAAGGGTAAAGACCCAGGGGCAGATACTGGAGGGTAAAGACCCAGGGGGCGGATTCTGGAGGGTAAAGACCCAGGGGCAGATACTGGAGGGTAAAGACCCAGGGGGCGGATTCTGGAGGGTAAAGACCCAGGGGGCGGATTCTGGAGGGTAAAGACCCAGGGGGCTGATTCTGGGATTCTAGGGTAAAAAACCGGGGGCGGATTCTGGAGGGTAAAGACCCAGTGGGGCAGATACTGAAGGGTAAAGACCCAGTGGGGCAGATTCTGGAGGGTAAAGACCCAGGGGGCTGATTCTGGGATTCTAGGGTAAAAAACCGGGGGGGGCGGATTCTGGAGGGTAAAGACCCAGTGGGGCAGATACTGAAGGGTAAAGACCCAGTGGGGCAGATTCTGGAGGGTAAAGACCCAGGGGGCTGATTCTGGGATTCTAGGGTAAAAAACCGGGGGGCGGATTCCGGAGGGTAAAGACCCAGTGGGGCAGATACTGAAGGGTAAAGACCCAGTGGGGCAGATACTGGAGGGTAAAGACCCAGTGGGGCAGATACTGGAGGGTAAAGACCCAGGGGCAGATACTGGAGGGTAAAGACCCAGTGGGGCAGATACTGGAGGGTAAAGACCCAGTGGGGCAGATACTGGAGGGTAAAGACCCAGTGGGGCAGATACTGGAGGGTAAAGACCCAGTGGGGCAGATACTGGAGGGTAAAAACCCAGGGGGCTGATTCTGGGATTCTAAGGTAAAAAACCAGGGGGGGGGCGGATTCTGGAGGGTAAAGAAAGACCCAGGGGGGGGGGTTGAAGTAATCGGGGGCGACCTGTGGCCCGTGGTCTTGATTGAACTGAAAACCTCATCTGGCCCTCAAGTGGAAAAAGGTTGCCGACCCCTGCTCTACTCTATTCCCTCTCCTCTCTCCCCTCTGGGCCGCAGTCATGCTCTTGGTTCTCTTGCGAGTTTAAAAAAGTTTTACAACCCCTGGTTTGTGTTGCTTTGCTTTGCGTATATGCGTACTCTTGTCTGGCTATGCTTGCACAGGCAGGCACTATCTATACACTGTATAATGGCAGTATGTCTCTCTTACCAATACTTTTCTTAGACTGGAAAAATTCTGTTCGCTAAGCTGCCAGGCCTGTAATTTCTGTCTAAGCCACAGCACCGGCAAGACGAGTGCTTTTATAATTTATACAGATTGCAAACAGGGCTGAGGTGCAGGGGCTTGCTGTTTTGATTTTGAATGACAGGCACTGCTGGCATCTGCCCATTTGGGTGGCACCATTTATGCGGCACTCTGTCTCCTTCTATTTCAACGCTATGTCCCCGCTGTGCCAATGCTGTCTGCTGTCCATCTTTTCACATTCCTGTCGATTTTGTCTGCTACATTTGGTTGCATTCTCTTCTCCCTGTCTCCCTCACTTCACTACTCTCCCTCTACATCTCATCCTCTTTCACACATCTGTAACTGTGCTGCCTCTCACTCTCCCTATCACCCTCCCTCTCACTCTCCCTATCACTCACTCTCCCTCTCACTCTCCCTCTCACTCTCCCTCTCACTCCCTCTCACTCTCCCTATCACTCTCACTCTCCCTCTCACTCTTCCTCTCACTCTCCCTCTCACTCCCTCTCACTCTCCCTATCACTCACTCTCCCTCTCACTCTCCCTCTCACTCTCCCTCTCACTCCCTCTCACTCTCCCTCTCACTCCCTCTCACTCTCCCTCTCACTCTTCCTCTCACTCTCCCTCTCACTCCCTCTCACTCTCCCTATCACTCTCACTCTCCCTCTCACTCTCCCTCTCACTTTCCCTCTCACTCTCACCGTCCCTCCACTCTCCTTCTCACTCCCTCTCTCACTGTCCCTCACACTCCATTTCTCACTCTCCCTCACACTCTCACCGTCCCTCTCACTCTCCTACCACTCTCACTCTCCCTCTCACTCCCTCTCTCACTGTCCCTCTCACTCCCCCTCTCCCTCTCACTCTCCCTATCACCCTCCCTCTCACTCTCCCTATCACTCACTCTCCCTCTCACTCTCCCTCTCACTCTCCCTCACTCCCTCTCACTCTCCCTCTCACTCCCTCTCACTCTCCCTATCACTCTCACTCTCCCTCTCACTCTTCCTCTCACTCTCCCTCTCACTCCCTCTCACTCTCCCTATCACTCTCACTCTCCCTCTCACTCTTCCTCTCACTCTCCCTCTCACTCCCTCTCACTCTCCCTATCACTCTCACTCTCCCTCTCACTCTCCCTCTCACTTTCCCTCTCACTCTCACCGTCCCTCCACTCTCCTTCTCACTCCCTCTCTCACTGTCCCTCACACTCCATTTCTCACTCTCCCTCACACTCTCACCGTCCCTCTCACTCTCCTACCACTCTCACTCTCCCTCTCACTCCCTCTCTCACTGTCCCTCTCACTCCCCCTCTCCCTCTCACTCTCCCTCACACTCCATTTCTCACTCCCCCTCCCTCTCCCCCTCCCTCTCACTCTCCCTTACACTCCATCTCTTACTCTCCCTCTCACTCTCAATCACTCATTCTCCCTCTCACACCATCTCTTACTCCATCTCTCACTCCATCTCTCACTCTCCTTCACCCATTTCTTATTAGATGAGGGAGGGGATTTAATTTCAGTAGTGAGGGTCGAGGGCGTAATTTCATTTGAAGTAGGACATTCTATTTACATGCTCCTTTCAACCGATTAGTGTGGAGAGTGGAGCCACGCCCCCTTGTAGGACTTGACACCGGTTGACAACCATGACTGAGTATCTCATTCAGCCTCTCGCCCCCATCCCGCTAGGCAAGCCGGTGGGCACTCCGGACGCCAGCCAGTACTTCCGGGTGATCAAGCAGCACAGCGTCCGCGCGATGTTCACGGCGCCAACCGCGCTGCGCGCCATCCATCGGGCTGATTCGCAGGACGCCTCTAGCGCGCCCTACAGGCCACTGGACAGCCTGCGTCACGTGTTCGTAGCCGGCGAGCACTGCGACGTGGAGACCCTGGCCTGGGCCAGGCGCCTGTTCAAAGTGCCAGTGTACGATCACTGGTGGCAGACTGAGACCGGCTGGCCGATCACCAGCGTCTGCGTCGGCCTGGGCGACGACACGATGCCGCCTGCCGGCTCCGCTGGCAAGCCCGTGCCCGGCTTTCACGTCCAGGCAAGCTGGCAGAGAGGAAGCTTCTAGCATAGGGAAAATGAAATTAGACTCTAAAATATAGTCATACATGCGCAACCCCCCCCCCTGATTTACAATAGCCATGCGATTTATTTTTTTACCAAAGATGCGACTTACCTGTAAAAGAATCCCTAAAGGAAAACGCAATTTTTGGTAAACGACAGGAGTAACTATGACTATCTTGTAAAGGCTAAATGCCTCGTCGTCTAATTAGCACAACGTCTGTTATTCTTTTACGTGGGAATTTTTGCGACCACAATTTATGGTGATCAGGTCGGCCAGTAGTTGTTGCGCATGTATGCTAAGAGTACAGGGTCCCCTATTCCATATCATTCGATTCCATACTAAGAGTTCAACTTCACGAGGGCTGCGGGCACCCTGGAGCATCGCCTTCGGCGACATCGTCCCACATCCAGTTCTGAGGCAATTCTGCCCGTTCCGCTGACTCCTGAGCACGTGCAAGCGCGCGGATGCTTAAAAGTAGTTTAGGCCTTGCGATGAAGCTCTCCAGTCTCCAAGGCCAGAGGCAGGGCAGCTCAGCGGTAAACGCGTCTGACTCTCGCGCCAGGACCTCTGGTTCGATTCCGTGCGCAAACATTCATTTTCCCAAATTGCCCTAGGGGTTGTTGTGCAATTCACAGCCACGAGGGCCAGTCCCCGAGGCACAGAGAGTGTACATGCCTGACGATTAGACAGTCAGGGCTGCTGTACACCCTGTGTGAGCGTGTGCATGAGTGCGTGCCTGCGTACAGTATTAAAACAAATGGGTATTCTCAGAAAGGGTATCAAAACAGCTGACGGATTCTTAGAAAGTGTATTGAAACAGCTGACGGATTCTTAGAAAGTGTATTGAAACAGTTGACGGATTCTTAGAAAGTGTATTGAAACAGTTGACGGATTCTTGGAAAGTGTATTGAAACAGTTGACGGATTCTTAGAAAGTGTATTGAAACAGTTGACGGATTCTTGGAAAGGGTATCAAAACAGCTGACGGATTCTTAGAAATGGTATCAAATCAGCTGACGGATTCTTAGAAAGGGTATCAGAACAGCTGACGGATTCTTAGAAATGGTATCAAAACAGCTGACGGATTCTTAGAAAGGGTATCAAAACAGCTGACGGATTCTTAGAAAGGGTATTAAAACAGCTGACGGGTTCTTAGAAATGGTATCAAAACAGCTGACGGGTTCTTAGAAATGGTATCAAAACAGCTGACGGATTCTTAGAAATGAGCTGACGGATTCTTAGAAAGGGTATCAAAACAGCTGACGGATTCTTAGAAATGGTATCAGAACAGCTGACGGATTCTTAGAAATGGTATCAGAACAGCTGACGGATTCTTAGAATCGGTGCGCTTGAATGTGCTCAGGAGTCAACGGAATGGGCAGAATTGCCTCGGCACTGGTTGTGGCGTTGTGCCAGGGTGTCCCTAACCCTCCCGGGAATATTAATTTAAAAATTTATAAAGCACAAAACATCACCAAAATGCTTCCTCAACGGCAGATTCTTCGCGAATCGGACGAGGACGAACTGGGCCGCATCGTGATCAAGCTGCCGCTGCCGCCCGGCACCGCCTCCACGCTGTGGGAGAATGACGAACGCTTTGTCAGCACCTACTATGAGAAATTCCCCGGCTATTACGACACGGCTGACGCTGGCTACACGGATCACCACGGCCACCTGTTTGTGGTGTCCCGCGTCGATGACGTCATCAACGTGTCCGGGCACCGGCTGAGCACGGCCGCAATGGAGGAGGCCTGCTTGGAGAATCCGGACCTGGCCGAGTGCGCCGTGGTTCCGTTCCCTGACAAGCTGAAAGGCCACATTCCGTTGGGCTTCCTGGTGCCCTACGACGATGTGACAAAAGATAAGGCGACCATTGTGGCGGACACTGTCAAGCAGGTGCGCGAGCACATCGGACCAGTGGGCGCCTTTCGCATGGCTGTTGTGGTGCACCGATTGCCCAAGACGCGAAGCGGTAAAGTGGCCAGAGGCACCCTGGCTTCTATGGCTGCCGGATTGCCGTTCAAGGTGAGAAACTCGGTGTGGTTTGTTGCTCTTTCTAAGAATCCGTCAGCTGTTCTGATACCATTTCTAAGAATCCGTCAGCTGTTTTGATACCATTTCTAAGAATCCGTCAGCTGTTTTGATACCATTTCTAAGAATCCGTCAGCTGTTTTGATACCATTTCTAAGAATCCGTCAGCTGTTTTGGGCTACCGGACATTTCCCCTCGGCGGCGTTTCCCCTCCGGACATTTCCCCTCCGGCGTTTCCCCTCCGGACATTTCCCCTCCGGACATTTCCCCTCGGCGGCGTTTCCCCTCCGGACATTTCCCCTCCGGACATTTCCCCTCGGCGGCGTTTTCCCTCCGGACATTTCCCCTCCGGCGTTTCCCCTCCGGACATTTCCATTTCCCCTCGGCGGCGTTTCCCCTCCGGACATTTCCCCTCCGGACATTTCCCCTCGGCGGCGTTTCCCCTCCGGACATTTCCCCTCGGCGGCGTTTCCCCTCCGGACATTTCCCCTCCGGCGTTTCCCCTCCGGACATTTCCCCTCCGGACATTTCCCCTCGGCGGCGTTTTCCCTCCGGACATTTCCCCTCCGGACATTTCCCCTCGGCGGCGTTTTCCCTCCGGACATTTCCCCTCCGGACATTTCCCCTCGGCGGCGTTTTCCCTCCGGACATTTCCCCTCCGGACATTTCCCATGCAGCTATAACGAAATAACAGAGCTTTAGAACATGCCAAAAAGAAGTTTTGCACGCATGTACGTCACATCCATGTAGTTATGCTGTTAGATCGCTTTTATTTTAAAAATTATGTAAGTAAAAAGTGAGAGTAGAAGGTTTTTTATGTTTTATTATAGGTTTTATTATAATCAAATTATAATATAATATATTATTATTATCTTTATTATTAATATATAAACATTTTTTATATATTTTTAACATTATATTATTATATTATTTTGTACATTATTATTTTTATACTATAATATTATAATATTACTATATTATTACATTTATATATACACTTATATACATTTATATATATACATGCAACTTATGTTCTCTTTGGACATGTCCGAAGGCACTGTTATTTCGTTATAGATGAAGGGGAAATGTCCGGAGGGGAAACGCCGGAGGGGAAATGTCCGGAGGGGAAATGTCCGGAGGGGAAACGCCGGAGGGGAAATGTCCGGAGGGGAAACGCCGGAGGGGAAATGTCCGGAGGGGAAACGCCGGAGGGGAAATGTCCGTAAGCGGCTGTTTTGAAACCCTTTCTAAGAATCCGTCAGCTGTTTTGATACCCTTTCTAAGAATCCGTAAGCTTTTTTGATACTATTTCAAAGAATACCCAATTGTTTTAATTCCTTTCTAAGAATACCCAATTGTTTTAATTCCTTTCTAAGAATACCCAATTGTTTTAATTCCCTTTCTAGGAATACCCAATTGTTTTCATACTCTAGCACAAGGGATAACATATATTCAGAACTATGCTCAGTCTCCTATGCAGACTTCTTTGTTTATGGTTTGCCTTTCTAGATGCCAGTGACAATCGAAGACGAAACGGTATACGAGCCAATCAAGAAAGAGCTGATTGATTTGGGTCTGAAACCGTCAGATCCTACCCTGTAAGTTTCATAATTCGCGTTACAAACATTCGATTTAATGTACTTTTAAACCGTTTTTTGTTCATTTCCAAATTTGATCTTGTTTGTACCAAATTGGGTCCTTCACATTGGGTCCTAGATCTGTACCAGATTGGGTCCTAGATCTGTACCAGATTGGGTCCTAGATCTGTACCAGATTGGGTCCTAGATCTGTACCAAATTGGGCCCTAGATATGCACTAGATTGGGTCCTAGATCTGTACCAGATTGGGTCCTAGATCTGTACCTGATTGGGTCCTATTTGTACCACATTGAGTCCTGGATCTGTACCAGATTGGGTCCCATTTTTACAAGATTGGGTCCCATTTGTACCAGATTGGGTCCCATTTGTACCAGATTAGGTCCTAGATCTGTACAAGATTGGGTCCCATTTGTACAAGATTTATCAAATATTTACTTCAATATTTACTCTCAGATGTGTATATTTATCAAAAATGATTTTTTCCATTAAAAAACTCTCAGTGAACTTTCGCGTCACTTTTTCTGACTTTACAATTGCGACAATAAATTTGTTTTTCTTTTTCGCCCTATTTTTAGCGGAAATTCATGAGCTTTAGGGATTTGTAAAGTTTTAACGGTAAGCTGACACAGAGGCGCTTATTGGTAATTCAAATTATTTAACTCCGTTTATCATTAAATCATTAAATTCTGCTTTACGCTGGTGCTGGCTGCTTACAAGTAATACCTTTTTATAAATCATCCGGCGTAATTGCTTTCTAAATTTTACCTTATGGAAAACTTATGGAAATCATTATTAGCCTTGCCAGTCTATTTTGATTTTTTAGATAAATTTAGGTAAATCAATTTTGAGCTTAATAAATTTCTTAAAGCATAGTGAAAGCACTAAGGGTCGGTCAGTAATGCATTATAGAATATCGCTTCAAACAATGTAATCTGCTATGTTTATTAGCGAAAAAATGGTTATAATTCATTAAGTAGCTATTATTACCAATCATTAATCAAGTTTATTTGTAATTGCTGATTCATTATCCATAATATCCACTATTCGATATACTTTTTAAAATAATTAAAAACTCGTGCCGATCAGTCTACTGCTAGTAGGCAGCTATCGAATTTTATAAGTAAAAATCGACTATGTTTCTTGGTAATAGTTTTCTATTTAGCCATTTTTTCGACCTTCGTCAATATTTTATCAAGAGAAAATTGTATTTTCTGGTTGCTGATATTTTGCCTTTTCTTTGTCTGTTTTTCACGGATCTCATTTGAGAGGCCTGTATGTAAAGAAGCTTACACCCCGAAACCTATGCTGAATATCTATGTACCAGATAGGGACCTGATTTAAATAAACAGTTTATAATTCTTTTTAACTGTCCTATTTTTCATATATTTTACCCTGTTGTAGGTTGCCAATAAGAATATTCTATTTGTCTGCCTAACACACATCCATGGTGCAACCTTGTAACCTTTATTATATGTATGATATTCCTTCTATTTTATATCACTAAATGCTGCTTAAACTGAAGAATTAACTGTTAGTGTTGCTATACATTATTTTATGTATTGTATAAATTTTTAAGGTTCCTGTTTTTTTATCGATAATTATAATTGCAAGTCACTTTTAATAAGCATATACACATATATATATATTGATGCCTTAGACAGTCATGCTGTCCTCATTTTGAGAACCTTTATTAATTGTTAAATAATTGCTTTTAATGGTGTTCTGGTAATAACTTAATTCTACTTAGGAATATAGGTGCCAATTTTCTGGGTAACGGGATTCTCTGGGACAGGATCTCAGGTTTTGGGGAATTCTCTGTGTGTAGGGGGAATTCTCTCGGATCTGAGACAGAATCTCAGGTGATTGGAAATTCCCTCGGACAGAATCTCAGGTGATTGGAAATTCCCTCGGACAGAATCTCAGGTGATTGGAAATTCCCTCGGACAGAATCACAGGTGATTGGAAATTCCCTCGGACAGAATCTCAGGTGATTGGAAATTCCCTCAGACAGAATCTCAGGTGATTGGAAATTCCCTCGGACAGAATCTCAGGTGATTGGAAATTCCATCGGACAGAATCTCAGGTGATTGGAAATTCCATCGGACAGAATCTCAGGTGATTGGAAATTCCCTCGGACAGAATCTCAGGTGATTGGAAATTCCCTCGGACAGAATCTCAGGTGATTGGAAATTCCCTCAGACAGAATCTCAGGTGATTGGAAATTCCATCGGACAGAATCTCAGGTGATTGGAAATTCCATCGGACAGAATCTCAGGTGATTGGAAATTCCCTCGGACAGAATCTCAGGTGATTGGAAATTCCCTGGGACAGAATCTCAGGTGATGGGAAATTCCCTCAGACAGAATCTCAGGTGATTGGAAATTCCATCGGACAGAATCTCAGGTGATTGGAAATTCCATCGGACAGAATCTCAGGGTGTTGGGAAATTCTCTGGGACAGAATCTGAGGATGTTGGGGAATTCTCTGGGACAGAATCTGAGGGTGTTGGGGAATTCTCTGGGACAGAATCTGAGGATGTTGGGGAATTCTCTGGGACAGAATCTGAGGGTGTTGGGGAATTCTCTGGGACAGAATCTCAATAATGAGCCGTTTAAGAAGGCCAGTTTTTGAACGGGTTTTCTCAGTCCCAAATGTTTGGCCTGTAATTTCGCTATGTATGACCAACTGAATCGGTGCATGCAAAACTGCTTGTGGGGCTGTACCTGTCGCCCCCCCGCAGAATTAGCAGTTAATTATCTATTCATCGGGCATTCCTTTTGATAAAATTAGAACAGGTCGTATAGGATAAAATTTATCGTGAGTTTATGGCGCCTGTCACGCAATTGGAGATGGTCCATTGGATTTGTACAAGTGTATAACAGGTGGCTGTGGCCCGACGTGCGCCAGCAATTATCTAGCTAATGTCAGCGGGAGACTTCAGTCAGTGGGCGCTTTGGAACATTTCAATTATAAATGAGCAAGATTGTTGAAGTGAGCCAGATTTTCCTTATGGCAACTAGTTTAGATCTCAACTAGAGCAGCTGTTACTCTGCATGTCGATCAATTTCCTCTATTAATAACCTGAGTAGATATTTATTGATTTCGCTTAAATTCAAAACGGATTTTTCTGTAGATTAGTTCAACTTATTGGAATTTTATTGTATCAAAGTTTTATTACTTCAAAGTTAACAAAACCTACCGGAGAATTGACAAGCCTGAGATCTCACCCGCTAGAGAATTGACAAGCGTGAGGTCTCACCCGCTAGAGAATTGACAAGCGTGAGGTCTCACCCGCTAGAGAATTGACAAGCGTGAGGTCTCACCCGCTAGAGAATTGACAAGCGTGAGATCTCACCCGCTAGAGAATTGACAAGCGTGAGGTCTCACCCGCTAGAGAATTGACAAGCGTGAGATCTCACCAGCTAGAGAATTGACAAGCGTGGGGCCTCACTGCAGCTAGAGAATTGACAAGCGTGAGATCTCACCAGCTAGAGAATTGACAAGCGTGAGATCTCACCAGCTAGAGAATTGACAAGCGTGAGGTCTCACCAGCTAGAGAATTGACAAGCGTGAGGTCTCACCCGCTAAAGAATTGATAAGCGTGAGATCTCACCAGCTAGAGAATTGACAAGCGTGAGGTCTCACCCGCTAGAGAATTGACAAGCGTGAGATCTCACCCGCTAGAGAATTGACAAGCGTGAGATCTCACCCGCTAGAGAATTGACAAGCGTGGGGTCTCACTGCAGCTAGAGAATTGACAAGCGTGAGATCTCACCCACTAGAAAATTGACAAGCGTGAGATCTCACCCCCTAGAGAATTGACAAGCGTGGGGCCTCACTGCAGCTAGAGAATTGACAAGCGTGAGGTCTCACTGCAGCTAGAGAATTGACAAGCGTGAGATCTCACCCGCTAGAGAATTGACAAGCGTGAGATCTCACCAGCTAGAGAATTGACAAGCGTGAGGTCTCACCCGCTAGAGAATTGACAAGCGTGAGGTCTCACCCGCTAGAGAATTGACAAGCGTGAGATCTCACCAGCTAGAGAATTGACAAGCGTGAGATCTCACCAGCTAGAGAATTGACAAGCGTGAGATCTCACCCGCTAGAGAATTGACAAGCGTGAGGTCTCACCAGCTAGAGAATTGACAAGCGTGAGATCTCACCCGCTAGAGAATTGACAAGCGTGAGGTCTCACCAGCTAGAGAATTGACAAGCGTGAGATCTCACCAGCTAGAGAATTGACAAGCGTGAGATCTGGCTTGCACAATGGGCAATGAGCATTAAATGGATACATTCTGATGAAGCTGAATTTCCCATGCTTCTCATCCAGGCCTTTTCTTGCTCACCAGCCAATCAGCTGGCTCAATCATTGACTTGCGACAAAATCCAACTCCTCATTATCATGAAGCGGACGACTATTAATTGAACTTCAAAGCTCTGTTAGCTTGCACAGGTTTGCACAGGTTTAAAAATAATAAACGTAATGAAGAGCAGCAGCTTCAGCATCAGCAGCCTCTTGACTGCCACAACGGGCCCGCTGGCAGCGGCGACATCCACGCCAGACGCTCCGGCTGACTACCGGCAGCGACTTGCTGACGTCATCAGTGGCCGCCTGGGTCTGCCGCCTCTGCTGGCCCTGCAGCAGCAGCAGCAACAGCAAAGCCGTTTAGCATTCCCAGCCACTTTTCCACCGATTCTCAACTCCATTTGGCAGCTGCCTTGTATGACTGCCGCAGCCGCTGCCGCCACAGCATGGAAGGGAAACAATATTGATAGTAAGCTGTTAATTACCTGCGTTATCGAGCACCGCACACGGCGCCAATGCTTATTATGGGGAGTTGGTTTTTTTTACTTAGGTGTCGAATTCTGGTTCCTGGGCTCTAATATAGCACCTGTACCCAAATTGATAAGCTATACCTGTGCTCTAATATAGCACCTGTACCCAAATTGATAAGCTATACCTGTGCTCTAATATAGCACCTGTACCCAAATTGATCAGCTATACCTGTGCTCTAATATAGCACCTGTACCCAAATTGATAAGCTATACCTGTGCTCTAATATAGCACCTGTACCCAAATTGATAAGCTATACCTGTGCTCTAATATAGCACCTGTACCCAAATTGATAAGCTATACCTGTGCTCTAATATAGCACCTGTACCCAAATTGATAAGCTATACCTGTGCTCTAATATAGCACCTGTACCCAAATTGATAAGCTATACCTGTGCTCTAATATAGCACCTGTACCCAAATTGATAAGCTATACCTGTGCTCTAATATAGCATCTGTACCCAAATTGATAAGCTATACCTGTGCTCTAATATAGCACCTGTACCCAAATTGATCAGCTATACCTGTGCTCTAATATAGCACCTGTACCCAAATTGATAAGCTATACCTGTGCTCTAATATAGCACTGTACCCAAATTGATCAGCTATACCTGTGCTCTAATATAGCACCTGTACCCAAATTGATCAGCTATACCTGTGCTCTAATATAGCACCTGTACCCAAATTGATAAGCTATACCTGTGCTCTAATATAGCACCTGTACCCAAATTGATAAGCTATACCTGTGCTCTAATATAGCACCTGTACCCAAATTGATAAGCTATACCTGTGCTCTAATATAGCACCTGTACCCAAATTGATAAGCTATACCTGTGCTCTAATATAGCACCTGTACCCAAATTGATAAGCTATACCTGTGCTCTAATATAGCACCTGTACCCAAATTGATCAGCTATACCTGTGCTCTAATATAGCACCTGTACCCAAATTGATAAGCTATACCTGTGCTCTAATATAGCACTGTACCCAAATTGATCAGCTATACCTGTGCTCTAATATAGCACCTGTACCCAAATTGATCAGCTATACCTGTGCTCTAATATAGCACCTGTACCCAAATTGATAAGCTATACCTGTGCTCTAATATAGCACCTGTACCCAAATTGATAAGCTATACCTGTGCTCTAATATAGCACCTGTACCCAAATTGATAAGCTATACCTGTGCTCTAATATAGCACCTGTACCCAAATTGATTAGCTATACCTGTGCTCTAATATAGCACTGTACCCAAATTGATTAGCTATACCTGAGGCTCTAATATAGCACCTGTATCGAAATTGATTAGCTATACCTGAGGCTCTAATATAGCACCTGTACCCAAATTGATCAGCTATACCTGTGCTCTAATATACCCAAATTGGTAAGCTATACTTGTGCTCTAATATACCCAAATTGGTAAGCTATACCTGTGCTCTAATATAGCACCTGTACCCAAATTGATCAGCTATACCTGGGCGCCAAATTCGCACCTACAGTGATGTTTACAAAAATATCTCGGCCTATGACTGGCCGCAGTCGCAGGTGTGCTGAAGACTCGCCGCCTTGCCTGAGAAACTTGTCATCGCTTGTTATTACTCGATCGTGCCTTGCTGCAAAACACTTTTGAATTGTCTCAAGTCTGAAAGCAACTTTCAGCTCTTGATAATTGGCCGACAGGACAAAAATAATCACATTAATTACTATTGACCAGTTCTATTACGGCATAGTAGAGTCACTCACTGCTGCCCACCTGCTAGATTCTAATTTGCCTCTAATTAAAGGCCTACCCACCGTTCCACTGCTTAGAGAGGGTGGACCGGTAACCAGTCATTAATCCCCTTCTGCTTCCCAAGCCCTAATTAAACGGTTTGAAGAATCCCGAGACAAAGAGCGCCGTGACAGTTTAAGACGGACAATCGCCCGTTTGTTTTTATTAAAGCATTGTGTTGGCAATTGCTAGAATTTCTGCATGCAAATACCTCGACTCAGTTTAAACACTTGACCAAGCTTTTCATGATGGAAAACATCCTGAATCAACTTTGCTTGGCGTAGCCACTTGCTCCACCCTCCACCCACCCCCCACTGAGCAAGGGTGTGTGTACTCGGGTGTACAGCGGGTTCCTGACTTTTAATCCCCATACTCATAATCCTCTCCTCCAGGGGTCCTCTCTAAATTAATTTAGCAGCACTTGGACTCAAGCTCGAGTTCTCAACCATATACACTGTAGCGCCGGCTGCTCTTTCAGACCATCGACCCCCGGCCGCTGCCTCGCCGAGTCCGCCGGCAGCCGACGCCGCCGACGACTGCCTAGACGACGATGAGGCGAACGACGACGAGGCCGCATCGCTGACCGAAGCTGACGATGCCAGCCGCGGCGGCAGAGGCAAATTTCCCGGGCGCAATCCGCCGCCGCCAGCAACTGTCGCAGGAGGGGTCACTCTGCGCCGAAAGAAGAAGACCCGAACGGTGTTCTCCAGGTCGCAAGTGTTCCAACTGGAGTCGGCATTCGAGACCAAGCGCTATTTATCCAGCTCGGAGCGGGCCTGCTTGGCGCACTCGCTGCAGCTGACTGAGACACAGGTGAAAATCTGGTTCCAGAACCGGCGCAACAAGTGGAAACGGCAGCTGGCTATCGAGGTTGAAACCGCCGCCGCGGCCGCGGCCGCTGCCACCGCCGGCTTCGGAGGCGCAGGCGTGGGCGCTCGCTCTGGGGGAATTTTTGTCAGTCTGAACGGCTGAATCTTCGTGGGCCTCTGGCGGCTGGCTCCTGGTCCGGAATAACTACAGCAACTATGCATATAGCAGCAAGGTCTTCCCCCCAGGCGCTCCTGGTTAGGCTGACCCTTAGACATCGATTGAAGCACACCTGTACCAACATTCGTGTCCCATAAGGCATCGATTGAAGCACACCTGTACCAATATTCGTGTCCCATAAGACATCGATTGAAGCACACCTGTACCAATATTCGTGTCCCATAAGACATCGATTGAAGCACACCTGTACCAATATTCGTGTCCCATAAGGCATCGATTGAAGCACACCTGTACCAATATTCGTGTCCTATAAGGCATCGATTGAAGCACACCTGTACCAATATTCGTGTCCCATAAGGCATCGATTGAAGCACACCTGTACCAATATTCGTGTCCCATAAGGCATCGATTGAAGCACACCTGTACCAATATTCGTGTCCCATAAGGCATCCATTTTGAGTTCATACCAATTAAACATCTATTTTCATCAATATGCATCACAGGTGGTACATCTATCATTTAGACACGCTTAGTCGATGTTTAGCTATTTAGAGACCTGCATGGACTTCTTTAGCTACCAATTAATTTGACGCAAATTTTTTTAGAAATTAGAATTTTCAGTGGCTTATATTAGCAGTTGGGCTACTCATTGACTAATATCCTGCGAATTTTTTTAGCTTATAACACTGTCTGTTTGAAACTTATTGTTTTTGTTTATCTGTTTAAACTCTAACTAATCAAAACAGTTGGAATAACTGTTAGACAAAACCTGCAAATTGCAACATACAATAATTGATCATCTATCTGCTTTCTGCATGCTAATTTTCCCATAAATAGCAGATTAAATACATGCGATATCATACTACAGAATATTAGTGAATACTCGAGCTATGCTCTATTGTAAAGCTTCTTTACTAAGTATTTACTTAATAATTGCAGCCATGAGCTACAGGGCAAGCTTATGCTCGGTTAAATATTATAAATAATAATGACTCACCCAAACCAGTTATATTCCCAATCCTTAGTCGTTTATGGATCCTCAAATTCTTCATCCCCCTTACCTTAACGCCACTAGGCACTAATCGCTTTCGCTCTGCTCACAGGTGTTACATAGCATTTGATGAGGATTTAAGTGAGAAGAGAATCGAGTCATTAAGGAGTTTTTGGCACCGGGCCTAAGCAGGGGGGGGGGGTTGCTCAGCCATGGCTTGGTAGCAATAGGATCTCAAGCAACTGCTCAGCACGGAGACGGGACAAATGGGTATCTAGAGTTTCGCCATTGACTTTATCCAACCTCACCCTGAGCAGGTGGCAGCTTCCCCGTTCCCAGCAAGGTGGGTGCTAATTGCTATTTATTTATATTCGAGCGCACAGTGTTTTCAGTGGAAGGTGGGATCAAAACAATAATTGCTTTTGCAAAATGCCTCAGGTAGGACTGGATGTGATTGGCAAAGCTGTGTGCGACGAGATGAATTGGGGATTTCAACTGGGAAGGGAACAATTTTGCGTGTGGGACGTCATTGTACACGCCTGACGATTAGAAAGTCAGGGCCGCTGTACACTCCGTGTGTCACCTTGAGTATGAGTGCGTGCCTGAGTACAGTATTGGCGCTTGTGTGCTCAGGACTCAGCGGAATGGGCTGAGTTGCCGTTAAGGGCTGCTTGTGTGGCGATGTCGCCGTGGGCATTGCGCCAGGGTGCACGCAGCTTTGGACCCTTATAGTTACTCATTGAGAACTCATTCCGGCTTGGCGAGAAAGTCACTAAAATCGAAAATAATAGTACAAGAATAATAATAACAGAATAGCTTTGACAGCATAACCAACAAAAATGATTAACTACAACACAATAAGTTCACAATAAGCAGAGTCGTATCTGGCCCACTAATGCCTACTTATGGGCCAAACAACAATTTCTTAGTTACCATGGCAACAAGAAGAATAAAATGCACAGTCCTTGGCGAGCCTGACTCCTGCAAAAAAAGATGACTTTAAACATGGACTCTAACAAAAATTTCTATACAATGGGACTGGTCCACTATCGATTCCTAATCCGGAGCAATAAACGCGCGTGAATGAATCTGAGAGGCCACTAAATGGAAAAGCTATCAGATTGATCGACTTTGAATAGGCTGGGAGCTTTTCAGAGTCCCATTTGCGAGTTGCCGAATTAACAATTGAAGCTGGCCAACATTGAATTGCTTCAAATAGCTGCATGCACCCCCTCCCCCCTGTTTTCTCATTCGAACTAGCTGCATCTCAATTTTCTTCTTCATCTCCTATAGGAAGCCAATCGGCTTACAGCCTCTTGAAAATGTATATACATTTTATTTACGTTTGCTTGAACGCCCAGTGGCCCTGGAAATCCCCAATGGGAGTTGCAGCGGAGGCTGGGATAGTCGCTTGATCCATTCTTTAAGCGCCGCCGCTGTTGTTGGGTTTTGGGAAAAGGGGAGGGGATAATCGACGAAGATAGAGAGTAGGGTGGGGGGCCACTTTAAATTGCATTTATTTCACGTTCAAAAGGGCCTCCCTGGGGAGCCGGGCGCGCCGGGCTCCAAAAGGGAGTCGGGGGCTGCGAGTAGCACAGAATTAGCAATTAACGTCTTGGGAGTCTATAAAGACGACTGGCTTATTTTTATCCCCGCTTACCCTGTCGGCAGCTCCTCTTTGGCTGAGCCCCTTTTTTCTAGTTTTGAATAATGCACGCGGGATTTAATAATGCCCGGGCGATTCAAAATTTTGCTCCGCCTTTCCCAGCCCCATCATATTGCTCGAGCTCAGGCATCGAGCTTTGCTCACTGATTCGGCTTGTGGCACCCAGGATGCGACTTGTATAATCTCTTAGAGTTAGGCGAAAAACATCTCTTATCAATGCCCTGGATTTAAGTATTCTGTTGAAAATCATTGGGCGGCCGTTGCTGAATCCTCACTTCTTCGTGATTATTTTATTTATTTCACCAAAAAAAACATTTAACATTGTCTTGGATCAAGCGTTGATCCGTTTGTTTTCGGCTTTATCAAGCCGTTCTGTCATGCAGACACAATGATGGCTTCAGACTGAAACGGGATTTTCCTGCGTTATTCTGGTCTTTAGAGTGTGCTTGGGTCATGCAGAGCACTGGCTTAGATCGAAATGGATTTTCCGGTGTTATTCTGTTCTCTAGCGTGTCCTTGAGTCATGCAGAGCACTGGACCACTGGCTTAGATCGAAACGGGATTTTCCGGTGTTATTCTGTTCTCTAGCGTGTCCTTGAGTGATGCAGAGCACTGGACCACTGGCTTAGATCGAAACGGGATTTTCCGGTGTTATTCTGTTCTCTAGCGTGTCCTTGAGTGATGCAGAGCACTGGACCACTGGCTTAGATCGAAACGGGATTTTCCGGTGTTATTCTGTTCTCTAGCGTGTCCTTGAGTCATGCAGAGCACTGGACCACTGGCTTAGATCGAAACGGGATTTTCCGGTGTTATTCTGTTCTCTAGCGTGTCCTTGAGTGATGCAGAGCACTGGACCACTGGCTTAGATCGAAACGGGATTTTCCGGTGTTATTTTGCTCTATATACTGTCGAGTAGAGAAGACAGAAGAGAAGAGGAAGAGGAGATAGGAGAGGAGAGGAGAAAGAGGAAAGAAGGGAGAGAATAGGAGAGAAAAGAGAGGAGGTTACAGAGAAGAGAGCTGAGAAGAGACACAAACCTTCAGTGGGCCGAGTTGCTATTGTGAAGCTTCCAAAAGACCCGAATGCCGGATAGAGAGGCTTCGCGGGACGCATTTGGCCCGCGGACCTGATTTTGCCGACCCCTGCGTATAGGAGTGTCCTTGAGTCATGCAGAACATTAGCTTAGATAGCCATTGAGTGTCTTCTATTGTTAGTCTGTGAATGATTGCGTCAACAATCTCAACGGTGGCCTATCAGTTCAGTAGTCAGTATACTTCACACTGTTTTTTTTGACGTCAGTAAAATAGTAGTTCAGAATAATTCAACCTTACTGGATCCACAAATTTTGACACCGGCGGTGCACCTTGCCAGCCCCGTTATCTTGCGAACCGGCTCTCCCGGGCTGGCTGATAAGGGAGCGTGGCTACACCTGTACATTGCACCAGCTTGTACGCTTCACCTTGCAGGAGGATAAAACATTCGTGCTCTTGTTCTCTTGGCAAGCAAGGCCTCATATGAGTGCGTCAAGCATTTTACAAGCTGCAGTGAATCTCTGAGACCGACTTAATGCGCTTGCGTAGTTAACCGCATTAACCGCATACATAAATGAGCATAGCCGGCGCTGTCAATCTCAGGGCGAAGTTTTTTAAGCCATTCTGCAGCCGTTGTAGGTAAGATCATCATCAATCAAGCATTGGGTTGACTTAGGTTTTCGAACAATTAGAAATCATAAAGAACACGCTTGCTAGTAGCGGAAAAGTCCATCGTTTTTCTATACCTACTACTTTCAAGTATCCATTCAGGGGAGAACTCCGACTTTATAGGAAGTATTTACCCGACATTTTACTCGTAGCTACCTTAGGGATGAAGTATATAAAGACAAGCCTGATCGATTTTCAATTGCAAGTTCATCTGTTGCCTGTTATAAAAGAGCCAAAATTGTGAGACTATAGGGACGAAAGGGCGTCCTGTTACGCATTTGTTTGGCAGGTTGCCACGGTTATTTCTTGCAAAATGTTTTTTAAGGCTCTCGGCGTCGTAAGTAAAAGCATTGCGGTAAGAATGTAGTCGATTTATCATCTCGTCTATAGTATATTTCAGACCTAGAATGGAATCTTATTGTGAGCATTCTACGCTTCTATATGACCTTTCTGCTGCGCTGCATCTAGGGTGGCAATATGCCCGTGTAGGCCATGCGTATTTTTTAGCGCAGACCACTTGACATCAGACCTTAGGAATCATGGTATCTTCTTTGATTTCTACTCTCTGAATTTAAAAGTTAGACCTTCTCTGCTCCGGCGCAGACAGTTGGCCACATTCGAGACATCCAGCCTGCTTTTTTGTTCTCTTATTTACCATCGCTCCGCTAAACGTCAATGAGGGTAAATGACATTCAATTGTCTCTCTCGCCTTGCACTGGAGACCATTTGGGACTGAGACTCCATTTTTTGGCTGAAGTATTAGTCTATCTAGAATCTTGTTACACAAATAATATGTGGGAGATGCTCTACGTACACCTGCAACCATTGGTCGGAAGCTTATACAATTGAGCTGGGTGTTTAGATACTTTTGCAACAGTTTCTCAAACTTCCAGTTTTTATAATAAAAAAACTTCCCTAACTTACTACAGCAAGACATGCAGGGGCGTACCCAGACAGGGTGCTCCCAGCGGTCGCTCCCCTTCGGTGGAGATCTGAAAAAATGAGAGGGGGACCAAGCGCATCTTCGCCCAAATACAGAGCCACCCCCTCCGCCCCCAAATCTATGGTTGCGCCACTGCGCAAGATGCTATGTACTATAGGTTAGTCGAAAAAAGTTCATTTGAGTTCGAAGCTCGAACGAGCTCAATCTGTCCTATAATTTTGTTCCACTCAGACAGATATCGCATCGGAGTATAGTTCAACATCTGCCTAGTCAGACAGAAGTCCACAACTTTCCCATAGACAAATTCAGCAGCTACAGAACCTTTGGCACTGACATCCACAAGTACTTTAAGAGTAAAGTGAATTCGTTAGACTTGACGAATAGCTAAGTGGACTTTAAATTATAATTTGTCCGCTTCAAAATCTTAACATTGTCATTTCAGGAGTTTCCTTCTGTCAGACACGCAAAACCGTCAAATGTCTTCAACTGAAGCTTCAAACAACAGCGGCGTCAATGGGACGGAAGCGGCCTCCAGTCGCAGCTTGCTAAGGCGTATCGTGGACTTTCTTGATGAAGCAGACTGGAGCTTCAAGAAGGATAAAGACAGGTGAGTTTCAGAACTTTTTGCAGCGTTGTACACCTGCTAGTTACTTCGCAGCGGTACGAGTTTGACCAACAACCGATCCACTTGCCTTTCAGACCAATTGTAAAATTTATATCGCCGGACAGCCTGATGTCCGAGTACGCCGAGATGCTGGGCCTCCCGGACAAGCCCGTGCCAGAGGACGTCCTGCTTGACAATCTGAAGACAGTCTACGACCTTAGCGTCACGTCCAACCATCCGCGCTTCTATAACCAGCTTTTCGGTCGCGTTCACGAAGAGTCCGTTGTTGGATCTTTGCTAACTGACGCCATCAATGCGAGCATGTAAGCGGACTTGTTTACCTTCTTAAACTCTTTTTAGCTTATTATAACATTAACGGTAGCTAGTTTAGGCTAGTCTAGACCCTGTGGGTCCACGAGTAGGTCAAAGGGACTTTCTCAAACGAAGCTTTTCGGTGATGTCATCCAACTTATTCCACATGCTGCTTTGAATACCGAAGCAAGTAAAATAAATAGAAGCTAGACTATTAATCCCACGGGTGCCTGTAGATGTTAATCAAATCGTCCTGTTCACGTCCTATATATTTTCTTAGTCTAACTAACTACTAAAAAAACTACTAAACACAACAGCTACACTTACGAAGTTGCTCCAGTGTTCACTGTGATGGAGCGTCTAGCAATGCAGCAATTCTTGGAATTATTTGGCTTCCAAAATGGCGAAGGAGTCTGCACTCCGGGCGGTTCAATTGGTAACATGTACGCCATCAGTCTGGCTAAGTCGGCTGTATTCCCCGACGCCAGACGGCTCGGTCTCGCTGCTATGCCGCCGGCGAAGATCTACGTGTCAATGGAGGTGTGTTCGCGCTCGAAGTTAGTTCTGTTTGAAAGGCTCTGCGTATCTATCAAAGATGCAATTCAATAATAATACAATTTTCAGAGTCACTACTCGATGGTGAAAGGCGCCAGCTTCATGGGATTCGGAGAGAACGCGGTCGTCAAGGTTGCAACCGATGAACACGGACGAATGAAAGTTGACGCGTTGAGGGAGCACATCAAATCGGACATTGAGAATGTAAGGTTTTTTGATTTTGAATTTCTGTTTAGTTTGACTGTCAACACTTTTACGGTGGTTTTCATTTTTTCGATATAGGGTCAGAAGCCTCTAATGGTGGTGGCCACCGCGGGCACAACTGTGCTAGGCGTCTACGACCCAATATCCGAGGTGGCCAACGTGTGTCAAGAGTTTAACGTCTGGTTGCACGTCGATGGCTGCCTAGGCGGCAGTGCCATCCTGTCGGAGAGCCGCCGGCACCTGTTGGATGGTTGCCAACGCGCTGACTCGCTGACTTGGAATCCGCACAAAATGCTTGGCGTCAATCTGCAGTGCAGCCTGCTGCTCACCAGACACTCTGGCGCTCTGCAAAGAGCTCACGGCACTCAAGCGGCTTACCTGTTTCAGCAGGACAAATTCTATCCACCGCAGTTTGACATTGGCGACAAGGTGATCCAGTGCGGTCGCAAAGTTGACGTGCTGAAACTCTGGGCCGTGTGGCGCGGCCTTGGCAAGTCCGGCCTGGGCGATCTGGTTGACCGAAAGTTCACCCTGGCTAAGCAGCTAGCCAATCTGATTGCGCAACGACAAAAGACCGACGGCTCGTTTGAGCTGATTGCCGAGCCGGAGAGTACCAACGTGCTGTTCTGGTACATCCCGCCGGCTTTGCGCGGCCAGCCCGCCGACTGGAGCAAGCGGGACGACTCTTGGTGGCGCCAAATGGACGCTGTGGCGCCTCTCCTAAAAAAGCGAATGACCTTGGACGGCTCAATGCTGATTGGCTATCAGAAATGCGCCGCCTCTAAAAATATCAACTGCTGGAGAATGGTCTGCTCGCAGGACACCAACTCTGAGCAGGACATGGAGCGCATTGTCGGCGAGTTTTGCCGCTTCGGCGAAGACATTAGCGTCTGAGAAGTCTAGGAAGTCTAAGTTGACCACCACAAACCACACTGTGTGACACTTCAAAATTTTCAGTTCGATAAAAAATTGTTTGAAACAAAAATTAACGTTTTTTATTTTTCTTCTCATTTTGGAGACGCGCCGAATTGCCAGAAATAAAAAGTGCACAAGAAAACGGACTATTTCTCTACAAACTCTGATAAAAAATATCGGGCAAGATTGAGCATTTTGAGGACTTCTATTAGATTACTTTTCTTCGGATTTTCTGCTAATGCGATTTGAATTTGTTTTAGAAGCTACTTACAATAGGATGCAGCGAATATTTTTATCGCAACTTGCAGCTTCTAGCATTGCAGATTTAGACAAGAGTTTATCGAATTTAATCAATTTTATTACTAGCTAGTATCATATTATCCATAACAGAATTTTGAAGCTCATCTGATCGGTTAGCGATGGAGAGATTTCGTATCAATTCCTAATTAATTAAAATTGCTTTTTCAACCTCGTCCCCATGCAATCAACACCGTTTGTCACTGGCGTGGCCTGCCTAATCAATCTGGTGATATCATGACAACTATGGACCCGCAGTCAGCCTGAGCTATCCTGCTAATAAATAATAATGCAGAAGCTGACAGTTAATAAGCTCTTACCTCAATATTGACTGATGGATCTAGAAGTAACGTAAGCACAGGGCGGTGTATGCAAAAACTGGAATTGTTTGCAAAATGGATTAATCGAATCAATTCCCATCAAAAGCATCAATTAGCGATCCAACTGGCGCTGAGATGGACCGAGTTATTAAATGCGATCCCATATCCATCATATTTTCCTTTCAAAATAGAAACTGCAATACCTGCTCCCCATATAGTAATAAAAAAGCTTACAAGTTTTGTGGGGCCTTTTTGTCAATAAAGGGTATAGAGGGTATAGAGTGGAAGCCAGCGCCCCAGGAGAGCAAAGGCTACATTACCATACGCTGTGCATATGCCCAGCCAGATAGAAGATACTATATACTTATATAATTAACTTAATTTAATTAGAAACTACATTAGCATGCTTGGTGCCAACTAAGGCTTGAGTTCTTGCCCTGTTTATGCACAATGCACAGCCATTGACCAGCTGGTGCAACTGCATATATATGCGCTTAAGAATCGTAAACTGTTCTCTCGCATGCAATATTCATTCATAAATTAATAATCATACATGCATAAGTACGACACCACCAGATGCTGGATCCCCAGGATTATAATTTAATAATAGAAATCCGGCGAGACTAAAAACCCATGAGTCAGTCAGGATCGGGAAAGGAGCATTTGCGGCAGCTTTTAAGGGAATTACACTACAGGGAGCATGACTGCATGTAATGTCATACTTGAGCACAGTTCATACGTATACCTATTGTACAAGAAGAAAAGAGCAATCCACTAATCTGCTGCTAGCTGTCTTACTCAGGCAAGTCTATCTCTCTATCGAGGAACTGTTGACGGATTTTTGAGTAACAGCGTGGGAGTGGAAGCGAAGAATCTCAGGCCCCGTTGAAGGAAAGAAGAAGCGGGACGAGGTTGAAGGGCGGGACCTGGATGAATGTACATTGCACGCGGTTTGAGTAATGTACAGTAGGGAGGGGTTGGCTGAGGGTTAGACAGAAGGGGGATAGAGAGGGAAGGAGTTAAGGCCAAAAAAGACCTTGCCAAGGCCTCTAAAATATATACGACCCGTGTTAGCCCTCCGCCCCAAAAAGGAGCTGGGGGAGAACGCCGCGCACTCTGCAAATTATAAGCCAAGGCAGTAAAGTGGTAAAGTAGAGCATTGTGCGGCTGGCTGAGCAGAGGACCACGGAAGGAGATTGAACTGAATCTATCATCAAAACTGACTTCATCCAAAGGAAAAGACGCGACTAGAAGCCACGGCTCCCTCCTCATCTATCCATCCAACTATAGCCACCCCATAGCACTATCATAAATCGTATATAAGCTAGATTTGTTCGCTTAGATTCCGAACACTCGTATAATAAATTAATAATGCGCAGCTTCTTGTCATCTCATGCGGAGATGCGGCTAAGGCGAACCTTGGGCGAATCAGGGCCGCAGCAGCAGCAATACCAGCCAATGTCCAGCGGTTTAATGGATCTGAGATCTTTGCTGCAACAGCGAAGCAAACAGTCAACTGATGAGTCCGAGCAGAGCCTGCTATTAGAGGCCTACAGGCGCCGGGATGCTGACCAGTTGGAGAGGCTGCTGGTGTCCGGCGATCCGTACGCTCCGGTACTGTCCGGTCGGACTATTGCCGATCTGGCCGCGGCCGAGGATCAGATTTGGGTGCTGGACAGGCTGGAAAAGATCGGGTACGTTCTAAGATTGAGATTGAGAGTGAGATGGGTGAGAGTGAGATGGGGGAAAGTGAGATGGGTGAAAGTGAGATGGATGAAAGTGAGGTAGGTGAGAGTAAGATGGATGAGAGTGAGAAGGTTGAGGGTGAGGCATTTTGGCGGACGGCGTCCGGCGCGGATCTAATACGGCGCGGCGCGGCGTGTACGGCGCGCGGCGATTAGTACGGCGCGGCGCGGTACTAATTAGATGCCGAGGCATTTAGGCTTGATAAGACAGTCATAGTTACTCCTGCCGTTTACCCAAAACTGCGTTAATTTTGCTTTAGGGTTTCTTTCACAGGTAAGTCATTTCACAGCGTGGCGCAGGTTGTGTAGGCGTCTGGCGTACTTAAGCCATGCGCTGCAATAGGGTGAGATAGGTGAGAGTGCGAAGGCTCATAGTGAGTTGGGTCAGAGTAAAATGGAGTGAGATGGGTTGAGAGTGAGATGAGTCAGAGTGAGAAGGGTGAGAGTGAGAGAGGTGAGAGTGAGATGAGTGAGAGTGAGAAGGTGAGAGATAAGTGAGTGAGAGCGAGAAGGTGAGAGATAAGTGAGTGAGATGAGTGAGAGTGAGAAGGTGAGAGATAAGTGAGTGAGAGCGAGAAGGTGAGAGATAAGTGAGTGAGATGAGTGAGAGTGAGAAGGTGAGAGATAAATGAGTGAGAGTGAGAAGGTGAGAGATAAGTGAGTGAGATGAGTGAGAGTGAGAAGGTGAGAGATAAATGAGTGAGAGTGAGAAGGTGAGAGATAAGTGAGTGAGATGAGTGAGAGTGAGAAGGTGAGAGATAAATGAGTGAGAGTGAGAAGGTGAGAGATAAGTGAGTGAGATGAGTGAGAGTGAGAAGGTGAGAGATAAATGAGTGAGAGTGAGAAGGTGAGAGATAAGTGAGTGAGATGAGTGAGAGTGAGAAGGTGAGAGATAAGTGAGTGAGATGAGTGAGAGTGAGAAGGTGAGAGATAAGTGAGTGAGATGAGTGAGAGTGAGAAGGTGAGAGATAAATGAGTGAGAGTGAGAAGGTGAGAGATAAGTGATTGAGATGAGTGAGAGTGAGAAGGTGAGAGATAAATGAGTGAGAGTGAGAAGGTGAGAGATAAGTGAGTGAAATGAGTGAGAGTGAGAAGGTGAGAGATAAATGAGTGAGAGTGAGAAGGTGAGAGATAAGTGAGTGAGATGAGTGAGAGTGAGAAGGTGAGAGATAAATGAGTGAGATGAGTGAGAGTGAGAAGGTGAGAGATAAATGAATGAGAGTGAGAAGGTGAGAGATAAGTGAGTGAGATGAGTGAGAGTGAGAAGGTGAGAGATAAATGAGTGAGAGTTAGAAGGTGAGAGATAAGTGAGTGAGATGAGTGAGAGTGAGAAGGTGAGAGATAAGTGAGTGAAATGAATGAGAGTGAGAAGGTGAGAGATAAGTGAGTGAAATGAATGAGAGTGAGAAGGTGAGAGATTAGTGAGCGAGACGGGTCAGAGTGAGATGGGTGAGAATGTGATGGGTGAGAGTGAGAGAGCGAGTGCTACTTCGAGTTAAGAGCGGTTTACGGTAAATAAGTTTTCTTGTATCACTTTCAAAACTGAGCACACTACTACGCACAGTGAAATCCACGTAAACAAAAACAAAACAGGTACGATTTCAACCGAGTCAATCAGCAGGGCATGACGCCACTTCATTACGCAGTTGAGGAGGGCCGGCTGAACGTTCTGCTGAAGCTCAAAGCACTTGGCGCTGATCCAAATGTTCCTCTGCCATCGGGAGACTATCCACTGCACAGGGCTTGCGCTCAGGATAAGACCTCTGTGCTTGAGGCTCTGCTGAGTGAGGCCTGCTGAACTTTCTTTGCCTGTCTTGAAACCCTCCCTTCATCGTGAGCACCACCCTCTGTCACTTCCAGCTCCCAGACTCCTCTTCATCGTGAGCACCACCCTCTGCCACTTCCAGCTCCCAGACTCCTCTTCATCGTGAGCACCACCCTCTGCCACTTCCAGCTCCCAGACTCGGAGACTCCTCTTCATCGTGAGCACCACCCACCCTCTTGGCACTTCTAGCTCCCAGACTCCTCTTCATCGTGAGCACCACCCACCCTCTTGCCACTTCTAGCTCCCAGACTCCTCTTCATCGTGAGCACCACCCACCCTCTTGGCACTTCTAGCTCCCAGACTCCTCTTCATCGTGAGCACCACCCACCCTCTTGGCACTTCTAGCTCCCAGACTCCTCTTCATCGTGAGCACCACCCACCCTCTTGGCACTTCTAGCTCCCAGACTCCTCTTCATCGTGAGCACCACCCACCCTCTTGGCACTTCTAGCTCCCAGACTCCTCTTCATCGTGAGCACCACCCACCCTCTTGGCACTTCTAGCTCCCAGACTCCTCTTCATCGTGAGCACCACCCACCCTCTTGGCACTTCTAGCTCCCAGACTCCTCTTCATCGTGAGCACCACCCTCTTGCCACCTCCAGCTCCCAGACTCCTCTTCTTCGTGAGCACCTCAGCCTCTATCTAACGATCCAGCTTTATGTTGAGCATCAAGTCTCAAGCCTCAGTTATAATTGCAATCCTCCCTTACTCTCAAATTCTCCAGCCGACTGCCAGGCGGACCAGTCCGTCCGCGACCGTCAGGGCAACACGGCGTTGCACCGCGCCATCCTGGAGGAATCGTCGCCGCACATCCTCGCCCTGCTCCGCTGCAGCGACGAGGCGGCGCTGAACGCGCAGGGCCACGAAGGCCGGACACCGCTGCACCTGGCCGTGGCCAATCAGAACCGCCTGGCCATGAAGCTGCTGCTGGAACGCGGCGCATTCGTCGACTTGCCAGCCGACAATGGCCGGACAGCCATCGACCTGGTGATGCAGCAGGGCAGCCCAGTTCTGCTCAGCGACCTGTCCACCTTCTACACGCGGGAAGTGTCTCGCACGGTCCACGCCAAGAGCTACAAGGAGCTGCTGTCTGAGCCGGACTTTCACCAGTTCCTCGGCTTCCTGCAGGCGGTGGACAATGAGTACAGAGTGTGCCGGGTGAAATCGCCCGAGCGGCTGAGCGAGTTCGAGCAGCGGGCCCTGCTTGAGCAGCTAGTTGCCGACCAGAAGGTCAGATTGGCTGCAGCTGGATTGGTTGGGGGGGGGGGTTCATGACATTTGACTGTCACTGTCTGACTGTCACTGTTTGACTGTCACTGTTTGACTGCCACTGTTTGACTGTCACTGTTTGACTGCCACTGTTTGACTGTCACTGTTTGACTGCCACTGTTTGACTGTCACTGTTTGACTGCCACTGTTTGACTGTCACTGTTTGACTGTCACTGTTTGACTGTCACTGTTTGACTGCCACTGTTTGACTGTCACTGTTTGACTGCCACTGTTTGACTGTCACTGTTTGACTGCCACTATTTGACTGTCACTGACTGTCACTGACTGTCACTATTTGACTGCCACTGTTTGACCGTCACTGTTTGACTGCCACTGTTTGACTGTCACTGTTTGACTGTCACTGTTTGACTGTCACTGTTTGACTGCCACTGTTTGACTGCTACTATTTGCCTGTCACTGTTTGAAAAATGGTAAATAATGGTATCTAAACCTTCAACAAGTTTTACTGTTTTGTGCATTCAAATTTGTATTACATTGGAAGCCGTCCCAGACTCCAGTGACATTAATTTGTATATCATTGCACACGGCAACTAACTGCACAGCAGGTGTTCGCACTTCAGCATACGCTCGTACAGCGACATACAAGTTGATAGCAGGTTGTATTGAGGCAGCGAGTGTTGTGACAGCAATTCTCAACTTATGCCATGTTTTAAACTATATACGCTACATGCTCGAGTGTATGCACTTAAGTGTGAGTACGTATTTAGGTACTTAGTGTTCCTGCAACCTTCTAATTGAATATTGATCTTTTCTTATTGAAAACCCTCGATAATAGCTGGAATATGCGGCTTTTCACTCGGCTCAGACTCTATGATTTCAGTCTTATAAATTATAGGATCAGGGGTCAGTGTGATCTCTGGTATGCGTTTACAAGATTCTATCTTCTCTATCACCTCTCTCCTCTCTCCTCTCTCCACTTCTCTCCTCTCCTCTCTCCACTTCTCTCCTCTCCTTTCTCCTTTCTCCTCTCTTCTCTTCTCTCTCCTCTCCTCTCCTCTCGCCTCTCCTCTGTCTCCTCTCCCCTCTTCCCACTCTCCACTTGCCCCTCGCCTCAACACAAGTTCAAAAAGCTAGCAACCCCTGCTCGATCGAATCTCACAACTGCACTGACAATGAGTGAATAATCATAATCAAGCGCATTCCCCCATCAACATCAAAATTGCTAGACTGGCTCTGGCTCATATTAAAGATGCGGATTCTCCCTGTCAGGTGGACCTGGTAGAGTTCCGCGATCTCGCCACCCGCCTGGCCCGGACCGAGCTGGCGCACGTTCTGGTGGACAACGAGGACGCACTGGAGAAGACCGCCGCCCTGGTGCTGCGCTACGTCCTGCTGCGCGAAGACATCGGCCTGCTGTGCCGTCTGTCAGCCTGCGGCATCCTCTGGACAGCCGTGGCCGAAGTGATCGAGTCCCGTCTGGACAGCGTCTACCTGCACACGCCCGAGCGCGGTGTCAGCCGCCTGGTGCAGAACCTCCGCCAGAGCTTCGTGCAGGCCGGCCGGCTTCGCCGAGACGCTCTGGCCAGTCACTATGGAGCCGAGTGCTCTGCGCACCTGCTGCCGGCCTACCGGCCTGACTACTGCCCCGATGTGTCCTACCTGCGCCATCCCATGGACACCTTGGCCGTGTGGTCTGTGCTCACCGGCAGGTTCCAGCTGACTGAGATGCTCATCCTGTGAGTCACTCTCTACATTCTATATCGGATGTTGTGGATTCAGTAAATGTCTATAGATTGCGTAATTGGGATTGAGTAGATGTCTATAGATTTCTAAATTGAGGTTGAGTGGATATCTATAGAATTCTAATTTCGAATTGAGTAGATATCTATAGATTTCTAACTTGGGATTGAGTAGATATCTATAGATTTCTAAAGTGGGATGGAGTAGATAACTATAGATTTCTAAATTAGGATTGAGTAGTTATTTATAGATTTCTACATGTGATTTCAGTTGAGTAGATCATAGATTAAGTAGGCCATAGAGTGGATCTATAGATCGAGTGCTGGATTGGAATAAAAATCGGTAATGGACTGGGTCCTCTGAATCCCTCCCGGACAGGCAGGACCAGTTCGACATCATCCCCCTGTCGCTGTTCTGCGCTGGCCTGCTGCGCAGCCTGCTATCGAATCCCGATTTGACGCTGGACGATGAGGAAATCGAATTGCTGGCCTCCCGCTGCGAGTCCATCGCCCAGGAGACCGTTGAACGGGTGTACACGCTGGATACGTCCTACTGCAAACAGGTGCGGTTTAGTAATATAAGTAATACAAGTAGCGTTTTTTATCCTTTTTTCATCATAGGCAACAGTATCTAATTAGATGAAAAGGTATTCAATTACCTAAACAAAGGGATAGTTACTCCCGCCTTTTACCCAGTTAGTTTACAGAGAGACAAGCCTCACCGAATTTTGCGTCTCCTCACCAGGTGACCGTGGACTACCTGCTGATGCCGCAGCCGACGTACGGCGAAGCCTCCTGCATCGAGCTGGCCGCCAACAACAAGTCGGCCAGGTTTCTGCAGACAGCCGCCGGCCAGACGGCCCTGGATAAGAAATGGTACGGCTGCCTGTTGAACATCAGGCCGAGCCTGCGCGAGGCTGTCATCTGGCTGGGCATGGTGCCCGGCAACCTGCTGGTGCCCATGCTGCTGGTGTACTTCGACGAGCAGCGCATGCTCGAGGAGCGGCGGCATCGTGGCGGCCCGCTGGACTCCGGCGGCGGCGGTGCCGGAGGCGCTGGCGGCGGGGGTCGCGGCGGTGACGAGACCTGCGAGTTCCTTGTCACCGCCAAGCGGGCCGAGTGCGAGGCGGCCGCCAACGCCAAGGCGGCAACTGCGGCGGCGAATGTGGAGGTGCAGTTCACGCCTTCTGGCAAGACTGCCACAACTGCTGTGGGGACCAAGGTTTGTTTACAGCTGCAGTTCATTTAAGAATGCAAGCACCCTCTCGTAGCCTAAGTCATGGCGCTCACGTAACCCGGAACCTGGTGTACCTTGCAATCTTACATTTTAATTAACTCGATTCCTAGGTATCTAGGCTTCACCACCTCTATTTTAGGTATGCAGGCTCCGTCATCTTCATCTCCAGGTACTCAGGCTCCGTCATCACCTTCATCCCCAGGTACCCAGGCTCCGTCACTACCATCTCCAGGTACCCAGGCGCCGTCACCATCCCCAGGTACCCAGGCTCCGTCACCATCCCCAGGTACCCAGGCTCCGTCACATTCATCCCTAAGTACCCAGGCTCCGTCACCACCATCTACAAGGTGCTCAGACTCCGTCATCACCATCCCCAGCCCCCAGGTACCCAGGCTCCGTCACTTTCATCCCCAGGTACCCAGGCTCCGTCATCACCATTCCCAGGTGCTCAATCTCCGTCATCATCATCTCCAGGTACCCAGGCTCCGTCACCTTCATCCCCAGCTCTCCAGTATCGGCCAGCTCTATCCCCAGATACCCAGGCTCCGTCACCTTCATCCCCAAATACCCAGGCTCCGTCACCTTCATCTTCAGATACCCAGGCTCCGTCACCTTAATCCCCAGATACCCAGGCTCCGTCACGTTCATCTTCAGATACCCAGGCTCCGTCACCTTAATCCCCAGGTACCCAGGCTCCGTCACCTTAATCCCCAGGTACCCAGGCTCCGTCACCTTAATCCCCAGGTACCCAGGCTCCGTCACCTTAATCCCCAGGTACCCAGGCTCCGTCACCTTAATCCCCAGGTACCCAGGCTCCGTCACCTTAATCCCCAGGTACCCAGGCTCCGTCACCTTAATCCCCAGGTACCCAGGCTCCGTCACCTTCATCCCCAGGAAGCCATCATCAAGCTGGCCAGCCCATTAAAAGCGCCCAACTCTATTTACCAGGCCCTGACAGACCCTGACGACCAGCCGGAGGAGCGGCGCAGTCTGCTCGGCGGGTCCAAAGTCAGCCTGACCTCCTCGGAGCGGCAGTTGCGCAATCCTCACCTCCGCCGCCTGCGCCAGTTCTTCCGCCTGCTGTACGGCTTCTACAACATACCGGCGGTGAAGTTCCGGTATCACGCCCTGGCCCACGCCAGCCTGCTAATGCTCCTGTCGTACGTTCTGGTCATCGATTTCGAATACAGCCTCAACACGGCCGAGGCTGCGGCTTATTGCATCATCTGCGGCTACCTCATTGAAGAGGTTGGCGAGCTGATGCAGTGCGCCATGTACACCAGGCTGAGCGACTACTTTCGGAGCAAGTGGAACTACATTGACATTGCCGCACTGTTCACCGCGGTCATTGGATTCTTCTTGCGCATGGGCAAAGTTGCCGGACACATGGACACTGTGGAGCAGAGGCTCACCATGTCGTTTAATGATCCCGGATGGTACTTGGCCAGGCTGTTTCTGGGTAAGTGAGGAGCCTGAGGGGCTGCGGCCCGGGTCCTTCAGTGTCTCTCCCTGGTCCTTCAGTGTCTCCCCCTGGTCCTTCAGTGTCTCCCCCTGGTCCTTCAGTGTCCCCCCTGGTCCTTCAGTGTCTCCTCCCCTGGTCCTTCAGTGTCTTCCCTTCCTATCCTTCAGTGTTTGGGGATTTGGAAATTTTGAAAATGGATTTTTAATTTGGGGATTTCCAATTGCAAATGGGTGCCTGGATCCTAACTTTCACAACGCCTAGTATTCAATTAAGCAAATTTGATTGCTCTGTGAAATTTGGGACCCTTGTGAAGCTCAGGTTTAGTTTGGGGTTTATGAAGTTTAGGGTCTATGAAGTTTAGGTTTTTTGATGTTTAAGGTTTATGAAGTTTAGTGTTTATGAAGTTTAGGGTTTATGAAGTTTAGGGTTTATGAAGTTTAGGTTTTATGAAGTTTAGGTTTTACGAAGTTTAGGGTTTATGAAGTTTAGGGTTTATGAAGTTTAGGGTCCATGAAGTTTACGTTTCACAAAGTTTAGGGTTTATTAAGTTTAGGGTTTGTGATGAAGGTGAATGCTAGTATTTTAGGCGTTGTGAAAGGGTTTACAAATGGTTTGTGAAAGAGCACCCTATTGTGGTGTTTTCGAGATGTGGAGTTCAAGATTTTCATGCACACACATTATACTACTATACACCGCCTGCAATCAGTAGCGTATGAAGCCCATCCGGCTGTAAACTGCCAGCCTCTTAGCCTCATCAGCAACATCATCATCCCGCAGGCATATCCTGTTCCCTATACTGGATCAGGCTGTTGTACATCTCAACTGTGCTGGAGACTCTCGGGCCCAAGCTGAAGATGATGGCCAAAATGATCACCCAGGACCTGTTCCCATTCCTGTTCATCCTATTCATATTCATATTCGCCTTTGGCGTGCTCATGTACGGCCTGCTGTTTCCCAACGGTTATTACGCTTGGAACCCGGAACAGATGACTGTGCCGAACATCCTGCTGGGCATGTTCCGGATCTGCTTCTACAGCATGGTTGGCGACTACAGCTTGGATGCCGTGATGGGAGCTGACGGGTGCAATGAAATCCTTGATAACAAAGTCTTCAACAATACCCAGTCCTGCCCGCACCATGTTGGCAGGTAATGTTGTTGGACATTGACAATCTGCCATTTTTGCTAGCTACAATTTGCCATTCCCTGTTAGCTACAATCTGCCATTCCTGTTAGCTACAATCTGCCATTCCTGTTAGCTACAATCTGCCATTCCTGTTATCTACAATCTGCCATTTCTGCTAGTTACAATCTGCCATTCCTGTTAGCTACAATCTGCCATTTCTGTTGGCTACAATCTGTCATTTCTGCTAGTTACAATCTGCCATTCCTGTTAGCTACAATCTGCCATTCCTGTTAGCTACAATCTGCCATTCTTGTTAGCTACAATCTGCCATTTCTGCTAGTTACAATCTGCCATTCCTGTTAGCTACAATCTGCCATTCCTGTTAGCTACAATCTGCCATTCCTGTTAGCTACAATCTGCCATTCCTGTTAGCTACAATCTGCCATTCCTGTTAGCTACAATCTGCCATTTCTGTTAGCTACAATCTGCCATTCCTGTTTGCTACAATCTGCCATTCCTGTTCCTATTAGCACAATCTGCCATTTTTGTTAGCTACAATCTACCATTCTTGTTAGCTACAATCTGCCATTCCTGTTGGATACAATCTGCCATTCCTGTTCCTATTAGCACAATCTGCCATTTTTGTTAGCTACAATCTACCATTCCTGTTAGCTACAATCTACCATTTCTGTTAGCTACAATCTGCCGTTTTGTTAGCTACAATCTGCCATTCCTGTTGGCTACAATCTGCCATTCCTGTTGGCTACAATCTGCCCCTTCCCAGATACCTGGTGCCCTACGTGATCCTGCCGCTGTACGTGATCATCACGGAGATCCTGCTGCTGAACCTCATCATCGCCCTGTTCAGCCGCACAGTCGAAGAGATCGATTCGCGCAGCCAGTCCCTGTGGCAGTTCGAGCGGCACGACCTCATCCAGGAGTTCCAGTCGCGCTCCTCGCTGCCGCCGCCGTTCAACGCGCTGGACCTCCTTCGCCGCCTGGTCCTATTCGTTGTCGGCCGACTCCGGCCCGACCTCCGGCCGAGCGCCGACGACGACTTCGACCAGCAGCTGGTGCTGCAGTTCCTTCTGTTCCAGGCCTTCAGCCTGCGCAACAACCGGGCCAGATCGCTGGCCGAGCAGGACAGCGAAGACGACCGGCTGATGTCCCGGGTGGCCGAGGTTGTCCGCAACGAGCTGCGCAAGTACCACCAGCACAAGGACCAGCAGCAGCGACAGCAGCAGCAGCAGCAGCAGCAGCAGCAGCAGCAACAGGAGTTGCTAGATGAGAAGCAGCGGCAGCAGCCGCCAGAGCGGCCAAGCGGCGGCGGCAGCGTCGCCGGCACGCCGGGCAGCGCCGATTTCTCGCACGCTGGCACCGACGATACTCGCTAAGTGCACTTGCACTTTTTACCTATATAGTACACGCACTTTTGAACTAATTAAGCGTTAAGCAAGTGGTAAGTAGGTAAATATATGGAGGCTCGTAGTGTACTTTTATTCTGTTAACTTCTGTTCGCTTTGAATACCCTTTCAACCAATTAGTCTTACGGATGAAGTTTTAACCTAGAAATCTTACGGGTGCACTTTTAACCTAGAATTCTTGCAGATGCACTTTTAACCTAGAAGTCTTACGGATGCACTTTTAACCTAATAGTCTACTTATGATACTTTAGCCTAATAGTGTATGGATGCACTTTTTAACATAATTATCGATTGATGCACTTTTATCAGGTTAGTTTACGGATGTGCTTTTATCTTGGTAGTTTACTTGTGTACTTTTATATGGAAAGTACATTTAAGTGTAATATTATAGTAATTGATAAGTATAAATTTGTTAGGATATGTTTTTTAAAGTTAGTACATTGCTAAAAAATTCTACTTATCATATCGAATGGATATTGAATTTGTCATTGTGAGTAATTAAACTCCCGTGGATCGAATCGAGTTGGCAAGTTGTGCTACTGTTAATAGTAGGCATAGCAAGCACGATATTCCGTGATTAATTGCTTATCATTGTCTCTTAATCTATTGCGTAATCAGCTGTCAGCCGCTAAGCAATGCACGTATCGATTTTATGCAGCGGTTCACCGCTTAAGCATATCTTTATTCATAATTCCTTAATCATTCATAGCGAATTTCAATAACTGTGCTATGCTACTTGGCTTTTTTCGTTGCTATTTTGCTTCAGGGATAAGGAATTTACCTGTGAGAAAATGGCTTTAAGCTGTTCTGCTTTTTACCTGATTTTCCTGGCCTGCTTTTGTGCTGTTGCCTTTGCTCAACTTGTGTCACTTTTTTAGCTCTGGCTGCCTCTTCCATCAGCCTGATTTGGCCCGGTTTTGAATTCCTGCTTCGAATCAGGTCTGTTCTGATTTATCCGGATTGCTTCGGGCTCATCCTGATTGCTTCCGGTTTATCCAGATTGCTTCCGGTTCATCCAGATTGCTTCCGGCCTATTCAGATTGCTCACAGTTTGTATGGATTGCTTCCGGCTCATCCGGATTGCTTTCCGGCTCATCCGGATTGCTTCCGATTCAACCGGATTGTTTCCGGATTGCTTCCGGCTCATCCGGATTGCTTCCGGTTCATCCGGATTGCTTCCGATTCAACCGGATTGTTTCCGGATTGCTTCCGGCTCATCCGGATTGCTTCCGGTTCATCCTGATTGCTTCCGGCTCATCCTGATTGCTTCCGGCTCATCCTGATTGCTTCCGGCTCATCCAGATTGCTTCCGGTTCATCCAAATTTCTTTCTAGACGTCTCATAGACAATTTCTAAGAAAATCCCAAACCGGGCCTATTTTGGTCGATCGCAGAAGCAACTGTTTTAATCTAATCTGAGCTTTGCATTCCCTCTCTCACCCCGTATGATTGTGTTAGATAATTACATACCAGTAGCTGTTGTTTCACCTTTAAATGTCTGTTTTTTCTTATTTATTATTCCTATTTTGTGATTTCGGCGCATATCTGCGAGCAATCTATCAGCTTGTTTCAGTCTAGGCTTTGTGCAATACCGGCTTTTCCTGTAAGCGTTTTTTGTCCTTTTAAATTTTTCACTGGGGCATATCGTCAATTGACGATTTTGTTAAACCTTTAATTTTCTTAAATTTATAATAAAAAAGTAAAATTGGAAGCAATGTGACTTGTCGCTTTTGCATAGGAAATTATCAAATCTTGAAAGTTTGCTATTCCATTGACTTCACTAATTGACAATGACCGGCCTAAATCTATATACTGATCCACTTACCAAGATGGTACAATGGGATCAGTGGAACTATAATGACTATAGCATGTTCACGATGTTCATGTAACCAGGTACTTCAGTTAATAACAGTACAACACAATGACTGTGAGGGTCCATGCATTTCAAATCGGTTTATTGGTTGAATTTATATATTTATTCAATTTATATTATAGGTATAATCCATAGTATGTACGAGTATATAGGGTTATTGATTTTTGATAGAGACCTCATAAACTACTGCAAGTACACAGTGGAGGATGTGAGGCAGCCATCCCATGTGTGCTAATGAGTTGGCATGCTTAAACCTGCCGAATTTAACACATCGTATATGTACTAGGCAGTGCCAATCCTTAACTTCGTTCCTAGTGTTCCTTTGTTCTCCTGTTCCCTTGTTCCACTATTCCCCTGTTACCCTGCTCCCCTGTTCCCCTGCTCCCCTGTTCCCCTGCTCCCCTGTTCCCCTGCTCCCCTGTTCCCCTGTTCCCCTGTTCCCCTGCTCCCCTGTTCCCCTGTTCCCCTGCTCCCCCTGTTCCCCTGTTCCCCTGTTCCCCTGCTCCCCTACATGTTCCCCTACATGTTCCCCTGTTCTCTTGTTTCCCTGTTTCCCTGTTCCCCTGTTCCCCTGTTCCCCCTGTTTCCCTGTTCCCCTGTTTCACTATTCTCCTGTTCCCCCTGCTCCCCTGTTCCCTGTTCCCCTGTTCCCCTGTTCCCCTGTTTCAGTATTCTCCTGTTCCCCCTGTTCCCCCTGTTCCCCTGTTCCCCTGTTTCCCTGTTCCCTTGTTCCACTATTCCCCTGTTCCCCTGTTCCCCTGTTTCACTAATCTCCTGTTCCCCTGTTTCCCTGTTCCCCTGTTCCCCCTGTTTCCCTGTTCCCCTGTTCCCCCTGTTCCCCTGTTCCCCCTGTTTCCCTGTTCCCCTGTTCCCCCTGTTCCCCTGTTCCCCTGTTCCCCTGTTCGCCTGTTTCACTATTCTCCTGTTCCCCCTGTTCCTCTGTTCCCCTGTTCCCCCTATTCCCCTGTTCCTCTGTTTCCCTGTTCCCTTGTTCCACTATTCCCCTGTTCCCCTGTTCCCCTGTTCCCCTGCTCCCCTACATGTTCCCCTGTTCTCTTGTTTCCCTGTTTCCCTGTTCCCCTGTTCCCCTGTTCCCCTGTTCCCCTGTTCCCCTGTTCCCCTGTTCCCCTGTTTCACTATTCTCCTGTTCCCCCTGTTCCCCTGTTCCCCTGTTCCCCTGTTTCACTATTCTCCTGTTCCCCCTGTTCCCCTGTTCCCCCTGTTCCCCTGTTTCCCTGTTCCCCTGTTCCACTATTCTCCTGTTCCCCCTGTTCCCCTGTTCCCCTCTTCCTCCTGTTCCCCTGTTCCCCTGTTCCCCTGTTCCCTTATTCCCCTGTTCCCCCTGTTTCCCTGTTCCCCTGTTCCACTATTTCCCTGTTCCCCCTGTTTCCCTGTTTCCTTAGCCTGTTTCCCTGTTCCCATGTACCTCCTGTTTCCTGTTCCCCTGTTCCACTATTTGCCTGTTCCCCCTGTTTCCCTGTTGCCCTGTTCCACTATTCCACTATTTGCCTGTTCCCCCTGTTTCCCTGTTCCACTATTTCCCTGTTCCCCCAGAGCAGATCATGTTCATCTGGCAACGGCTTTTCTTATTGCGCGGAATGCACAGAGTGCCGGGCATCAACAGCAGCCTGGCCGAGTGGCTGCCGTTGCTGCATCGCACAGGCCGGCAGAGGTAGCGGGTCGTTTTCGGCGGCGACAGAATCTTGGCGTGGGCGGTTGGCCCCGCGAACGCCAGCTGGCGCATGTGGCGGCACTGGTCCTCGGCTGAGCCAGCAGGACCCTCCGGCACCCAGAGCTGACTGGCTGGGTTGCTAAGCTTGCGCAGACATCCGGCTCTCGAGCTGGATAAGAACTTTTTAATTTGACTCCGCGAAGCTGCCGAATATGTGAATAGGCGCGACAGGCGAGACAGGTGGGCGGGACGTGACTGATCGCTCTCCATCAGGTAGTTCGCCTCCCTGCTGCTGTTTGGCGGCGAGTCTGTGGCTCCTGGAAGATAGCAAGCGGAATTTTGTGGAAAATCCCCGAGCTTCCTTGCATCTCTGTCTCTCTTGACTCTCCTGACACTTTCTGTATCAGCATCTCTGTCACTCCTGCTGACTCTCCTGACACTTTCTGTATCAGCATCTCTGACTCTCATGACTCTCCTGACACTTTCTGTATCAGCATCTCTGTCACTCCTGCTGACTCTCCTGACACTTTCTGTATCAGCATCTCTGTCACTCCTGCTGACTCTCCTGACACTTTCTGTATCAGCATCTCTGTCTCTCCTGCTGACTCTCCTGACACTTTTTGTATCAGCATCTCTGTCTCTCCTGCTGACTCTCCTGACACTTTCTGTATCAGCATCTCTGTCTCTCCTGCTGACTCTCATGACACTTTCTGTATCAGCATCTCTGTCTCTCCTGACACTTTCTTTATCAGCATCTCTGTCTCTCCTGACACTTTTTGTATCAGCATCTCTGTCTCTCCTGCTGACTCTCCTGACACTTTCTGTATCAGCATCTCTGTCTCTCCTGCTGACTCTCATGACACTTTCTGTATCAGCATCTCTGTCTCTCCTGACACTTTCTGTATCAGCATCTCTGTCTCTCCTGACACTTTCTTTATCAGCATCTCTGTCTCTCCTGACACTTTCTTTATCAGCATCTCTGTCTCTCCTGACACTTTCTGTATCAGCATCTGTCACTCCTGCTGTCTCTCCTGACACTTTCTGTATCAGCATCTCTGTCACTCTTGCTGACTCTCCTGACACTTTCTGCATTACAACATCGTGAAGTTTGTGGATTTTTTGCAAGGCACTCACCAAGCACGTGACCAAGCTCGTGAGCAATGAGCCTGGCAGTGGCGGCCGGATACAGGTCGGTGATCACTGACCGAGAGTTCGGCTGGCAGGCTGAAGCCACATAGGACAGGCCGATCAGGCGGGCCCCCTTGGGCTTCGGGCCCAAGCTGGCCGGCGGCAGAAGGCTCCGGTCCCGGGTGATCAGCATGTGGTGATCGTAGCCGCCCCTATCGTCCTTTTGCCAGTCGGCCAGAGCCTCCATGCTGAGCAGCAGCTGCAGGGCTGGGACTCGCTGTCCGAACTGTCTCAAATAGGCAATTCCAGGCGCCTTCAGGCTGGCGTAGGCCCTCGAGCGGCCCAGCACCCAGCGGATATGGATGCCGACAGCTGCCAAAGCCCGGTTGACTATGCCAAATACGGCACCGAAGTAGCTGGTGGCGGCCGCTTGTGCACCGTCTGGCGATGAAGAGAAATGACGCCACACCGACGGGTCCAGATCCAGGCGAAGCTCCAGCACGGCTGCTCCGCCGCTGCCTGAAGCGTCACTCCCTCCTGACGATGTCAAGGTGACTTCTTTGGCAGACTTGCTGCTTGAATTCAGCTTGCAGGCGAAGCCACGCCCGGCAGCTCCGTGAATAGCCAGCGAGATGACGCTGTGACGGCTACCGTTCGAGTTCATTCGAACCAGACCTGCCAGTAGGTCGGGACCGCCGAATTTCGGGTGCGCAACAGTTGCCGTAGCTTGAATTGAACTACTGGACTTCAGTTTGTACCGGTCGGTTCTCACCTTGCCGCTCTTCCCTACCGTGGATACTGAGGACGAATGGCGTTTCAGCAACAGGCGCTTCGGCATCAGGCGGCCGGCTGTCGAGTTTTGCTTCTTTAGCAGAGGCGGAGCCAAATTAAGCTGAAGCTGGTTGCCAGATGCTTTCCAGATGACGCGCCACGCATGATCAGAGTTGGCGCAGTCGGTTGACGCTGCGCTAGCGGCTCCGATGCATACTAGTAGGATCAATAACCACTGCAGATGATGCATGCCGACTGATACTTATAAATAATCTTCTGCTGAGTAGTAGCTTAAATCTATATCCTCTTGATTTCACGTTTTGAAAGACGTTTCACTACAACCGCGATATACGCTCGTATACTGCTATTGTAGTTTCCTTTTAGACAACTGGCGAATGCTGCAATCGTTCAATAAAATCAACCGTCTATACACCCTCAGAGCTTATACATGTCAATGTACGACTGTACGTCTGTTAATCCTCGAGTTGAGTAGCTCGCATATATTAAGTATTGATCTTGTGAGCGCAACCAGCAATGAGCCAGCAGAAGTCTCTAGACAGCTGAAAAAGGTCTTTACAGTTTGCATTGTGCAGTGGGACGAATGAAAGTCTCAAACCCAACCAAGAGATTGCGTAGTGGCTCTCATATCATAACAGGGTCACCTGACGTGTTCACCTGACACTGCAGTTAAAAATACGCTCAAAAACCGCCATTTATACATGTAGCACAGAAATTTCTGTGTAACTTCTGTGATTTATAGCTACTTGGATCAAGTTTATACGAGGGACATTCAAAAAGTCCATGGCCTCATGCACTTTTGCTCGAGCTATGCTATAGAGATAATGCTGTGCAAGAGCATGATAGAGAATTTGCTTCCAAGTAAGAAAAAAGAGAGAATCTGCATGCTGCCGCTCGAATAAGGCGGGCGAGGGCCGAGGATGTATGCTTCTATGGTCCTAAAGCTGAAGCTTGGGCATAAGTGCATGAGGCCACGAACTTTTTGAATGTCCCTCATAAATGCATCCGAACTACATCTGGACTCATAATACGTATAGGATCGCTACTTTATTACGTCGCCGTGATCTGCCGCAATCGATCGATCGATCTCATTTGTAGATGGGAAAGGCAATAACTTTCTATCCAAAATTGCACACATGGATTGAAACATAACGCGGAGGCAGTATGATATGGACATTTAGATATGTAAAAAAATCTCTCGCTTTCTCGCCATCACTAAACAACAAAATACCCGGTTAGACTGCCGAACAGCAATTAGACTGCCGAACATTTAAATGCCATAAATTGACTGCCAACCCTAATCCTATCCCTAACTTTCATGTATATTTGTACATGTAAGTTCACATGTAAATCGACGGCGTAAAATGTCTGGCAGCAGTAAAAAGTCGTCGCTTCCGCAGTCAGGCGCTGCAGTCTACTTGCTAAAACGGCCGCTGGTATTCAAAATTCGGAAACCCCTTATGTATGCCCCCTCACCCGTCACCCGGGCCAAAAAATAGCTAAATTTACACTGCATATGTTACTTGTGCATATTTCTGTCATTATATGACGATTCTTTTTCTGATGCATGCAATACTGATTACTGATTAATTACAAAGAGCTTAATTTCACCGTAGACTGGCCTTCAGAAATAAACTCTGGATCCGCGCCTGCCAGGCTGCTTTAGGAGTAAATTTTAGAACCCATGACCTTGCAGTGATACCTCTTCAAAAGTCAAAACCAACCTCTGCTAGCCTTAGCTTGAGCCCCGAGTTATGTGACCGCACCGCAAAGTTTAAATCCAGGAACCGTCATGCCAGCTTCTAATGCGTAACTTCTCTGCTAAAACCTAGCTTTCAGTTATATATTTAGGTTATAGGTTCCTTTAGTAGGTTATTAATTATAGCAACTTTGTTATTATGTAGCATTCTTTTTCTTCAAAACTTTTGCGCAGATGTTTAAACTAAGAAATGAATCCCGGCGCCGCCCGCCGCAACCGCATCCCGGTAGTACTTGCCGCCCGCTGGCCGGTAGCACCATAGCAGCTGCGATGCTCATTTCGAATGTGCAAATAGCTTCTTAATATCATTTTTAAAGATACGGATTATTAACACCAATATATCCAATAACGGATTATTAGCACTAATAAATATTTTTACGATTACAATATGCTATGATATGGTGTCATGGACCTAGTTTACGAATCAGCCAGTCATCATAGGCCTACTACTTGTCTGTCATAGGTAGCTCGAATAGCTCTCAGCCATTAGCCATACCATCTCAGGCGATTTCTCAGCACTCATCAAAGAGCCGTAGGCCTAGCCCATCTAAATATCCGTGGCTAAGCTAATCGAAGCTTAGCTAAGCTAATCGAATCTAAGCTAAGCTATCGACAGAGCTTGATTTTGTAACTTAGTTATTACTTGACTAGGCCTAACTTTCAAAATTGAGGTGTAGGCCTATTTTTACTCAGACAAAAAGATTTTTAAATTAAATAGAAAACTTTCAAAATGTCACAAGACAAGAGTCTCTACTTCTAACTTCCTAAGGCTAGTGCTTTAAAATGTAAAATATGATGACCAGTGGCCCAATTATATTAGGCCCCAATAGCTTTGGGAATCAAAATCAGGTCTTTTAGCCTATTATAGGCCTAGTTCATAGGTCCATATTGTAGACAAGAAATATACAATAGGCCTATAGTATAATACTAAAAATATCAGCAGACAATTGTACTAATAGGCTAGTGATAGTGATAAGGGTGATAGGCATAGATAATACTAATACTCATTATTTGCATAGTACCATATAAATTGTAGTGTAGTTATTTACATGGTAACAAAAATATATTAGTTTTATACACTGTGTAGTACCTTTAGATCCGGGTATACTTGCAAACTTTTTATTCGTCAACTGTGTTGACAAGTTTACTATATTTCTAATTCTAGGTAAGCCTGGGTAAATTCGTCAACTTAAGTTTAGTATAAAAAAGTATAGCGACGTAATTTGTAAAACTAGTATGCCATTGAAATTGAGTTAAAGCTACTGTAAATTAATTATATATATATTTACTTTCACTTTTACTTTTATGATTTTTACAGCATTTGTTTAGCTTTATTGCCAATATTGCCAATAAACTTCGTTGCCTTTGTTTTGTTGCCTAATATTTTCACTTTTACTATTTACAATTTGCTACAGATTTGTTAATCTAAATTTTTCTTATAGAAATGCTGTGCTTTTTGCTGGGTTTTTTTAATGCTTTTTTGATTCACCTTTGTGAAATGTATAATGTACAAAACCTAATTAATCAAAAATTGAAATTTCAATAATAAAAAATTGAAATTGAATATATTTGAGTATAATATTCAAGTATAAAAACTTAAATCTGCACTTTTTAATAGTGGACTTTGTGGGTGCTCAGATCATTGGCACAAATTGGAGCTTACTTAATTGAATAGTTGTTTAGTGAATCATGTAATCACGAATGTAATCATAAATCATGAATGAAACAACATGCAGTTGATAAATTTTACCAGTAGACAAATTTACTAGTTGACAAATTTAAATTGACGGCAGTTGATGAATAAAAATTTGATGAGTCTACCACCACCCATACCTTTAGCTATACCTATAGTTTAGTACCATGTTATATTTGACTATAAATCTATCTTTTTAAAAGTGAATAAGTTATAGGCCTAATCTAATCTCATTCATTTTAAAAAAACCTTTGTACTTTGTAGTATTAATGCCAATGGTATAAGCTAATAAAAAATGCTAAGCCTATACTATATATCATATCTAAACTATTTACCAGCTTTGCTTTTAGTTAGTTGAAATTCATTATGAAAATTAAAGATATAGGGACAAATATTGAGTAGTCCATAATAAGATAACTATTTATAATAAGGTAAGATATTTATTTTAGTATATAAATAAAACTGTCAATATTTACATAGTTACCAAGCAAAAAATAATTTCCTAGATGATATCAAATATAATTAAATATAAAATATATTTAAATCTGAAATAATCACTAATTCTACAAAATTTGAATCAAAAGACCTATTCCTATTTCCCTTTTTTCCTTATAGGAAAAGTTAAAGCTGCAGACAACATCCAACATGCTTTCAAAATTTTTCTAAAGTGCAATGCGCGCAGCATATGCGCGCGCTGCCCTTTCCTGCTGGCTGCTGCTCTAGCAAATAAATATAAAACATGGAAGAGGGACTAATACCTTTGTAGAAGGGGCCTATACACTTGTAATATCTGGTATAATGCTTAGAAATGTTCCAAAATTTGGATTTTTTAAGAGTGAACTTTGATTTGGAAAAAATTTGGAAGTCAAAATTTTGGAAAGTGTGTAAAAGAGTGGCTAAAAATAAACTAATTTGTGCTATATATACATGTATTATATACATTATAATATATATTAGGATTTAGGTTAAGGATCTTAACCCTAAAAAGGGCCCTATTGGCCCTATATTATTATATTAATATAGTATATTTATATAATTATATAATTATACTAATATATTATAATAGGGCCAATAGGGCCCTTTTTAGAGTTAAGATCCTAAACCTATGGGGAATCTAAGACCCAAGACTTTAGGATTGAGATCAAGATCCTATCTGACCTTTTAAAAATTTAATTTTAAAAATTTAAGTATTAAAATTTATTAATACTTATTCAATTCCATAATAAATTATAAGCCAGATAAGATTGCAAGTCTTATCTTATTGAAGAACTTGTTTAGGTATTGGTACTAGTAACCACATAATTGGTTCTTCATTTTTGAAAGAGTATACAAGGGGTATAGTTTTGGCAATAGGGTACTAAAATCTATTGCAAGCTCATTATTCTAAAAGTAAGGGTTTATAGTCCTTTTATGTAGTATCCACCATTAGAGGTCAGACGGGATCCCGATCCCGAAATCTCGGGATCCCAAGGAAAATTGAATTCTCGCGGGACCAGAATCCCGACCATAAAAAACTCGAGATTCGGGAATAGGTCTTTCAATTAATAATTTATAGAATTAGTGATTACTTGAAGGTATTTTGCTTTAACTTGTACTCGTTACATTATTTACTTTGTTGGTTACAAAACTTCATATCAATTTCATTGTGTTTTACTTCTTGATCTTGACAATCTTTTCTCAATTTTGTTTAACTTTACATGGACAATACACTAAAAGACCTGATCCCGATTCCCAAATCCCGATCCCAATCCCGAGAAAAAAATTATTCCCAATCCCAATCCCGCCCAAAGATTTCAATCCCGTTTGACCTCTATCCACCATGCTCTATGTACTTCTAATGCCTCCGTAGCCACAAATCAAAGGTGCCGCAATATTCTAATTCAGTGAATACCCTCAACTCTGAATTGATAGCGTATGCCAGGTCTTGCTATCTTTGAAATTTGCACCTAGCCAGCCTCTCAATCAGTTTTGAGAAGGCCCAGAAGTTGCACGGAGCCAAGTCAAGGCTATAGGGTGGGTGGCAAACAGTTTTTAGCCAGTTTTCCTCTAGACAAGCTGAAGTCATCGCCACAATATGGCTTGACACATTGTCATGGTGAAGGTAGATGCAACCTGACTCTAAGCATATGCATTGATTTTTCCACATGAAATCAATGACAGCTGGCAGGGCAGTGCTGGTGTAGAAACTGGCATTCACATTCTAGCCTTTGGGCACCATGACAACAGCTACTAGGCCACAGATGCTGAAGAACACAATGAACATCTGCTTGCACGAGCAAAATCTTAATTGCAGAACTGTTTGATGCTCTTTATCAGCACTAATCCAAACCTTATTCTGGCTCTTGTTGGGCACCTGGAAGTAGTAAAACCATTTCTTGTCACCAATGACAATGTCAGAGAGGCACTTAGTGCTGCTAGAACCAAAGCAATGCAAGAACTCTTGACTACAACAAACCCGCTCTTAGAGCTGCTTCTCAGTGAGCTGATGGGGCACCCAATGAGCTGTGATCTTCCTGAGCCCTAGCTGCTCATGCAGGATGGTAAAAATGCTGCCCTCAGATATGTCAAGTGTCTGGCTCAGCATGGCAACAGAAATGTTTGGGTCACTCTTCAACCACCAGCGATTGCATAGTGCCAATGTTGCTCTTGGTCATGGCTGTGCTCGGCCTCCCAGATCGAGGGTCATCACAGAGGCTGCTCCTGCCAGTGCCAAAAGCCTCAATCCATTATGCAATGGTGCAATAAGATGGAGCCTGATCCCCTATCACCTATGCTAAGTCGGCATGGATTTTGGTGGCATTTTCTCCAAGTTGTGCACACATAAAAATGTAGAAGCGCATGTTTTCTGAGCTGTTATTTTCCATATTTTGTCAGAAGCTAAAATGTAGGTATGGTGTATTTTGCTTGAGCCAAAGTATATCTGCATATGCAGTTGCCAAAACTTTTTGAATGCCCCTCGTAATATAGATGATTAGTATTTTGATCTGTAGGCATGCACTAGACAAGGATGATACCAAAGAAGTTATAGCAAACAATGAGTATTAGCTTCTTAGTATCCTTGTTTTGCTTTAGAAATGTTGGCCTAAAAAGTTAGTAGAGCCTCTTGGCTACCACTGCATTCTGCAACTTAAGATTCTACTTGTAAAAGTAAGCCCATCTTGTCTAATGTCATAATATACTACAAGAACTCATTGCCTTCTTGTCAAAAGCATCGCAATAGTTGTTTGGTGATGGCAACTTGTTGTCTCTTTTATAACTATTATGTCAGCCAAAGAGGGAAGACAGTAATAAGAAAAATTTGCAATGTTAATGATAAAAAGTATAAATAACTTAAGTGTGCAAGAAAGGATTAAAAAAATACTAGCTGCAGGGTAGCTGTGGTAGGCTTAACAACTGCAGACATTAGAGCAATGTCTATAGATCAATTGCACAAAATTTTAAGACACCCTTGTATATATATTTTACAATATATTATATTATAAAAGTTATAAACAATATGATTTAAAAAGTAAAAAAAGTCTTAAAAAGTGCATAAAAAGTACCTTAGTGCGTCCAAAAAGTTCTTAGACACCCCTCCTATCTATGCATCTGTTCAATTGATTTTTATAAAAATTCACACAAACATGGACCTATATGTAATGAGTTCAGTGCTTAAGTTTCAGCTTAATTGGGTTGACAGAGCAAAAGCAATCGATCATTTACTGACGAACCTACAAAATTAGCAATATGATTTTAAACTCAATAAAATGTAAAAGTTAATGAGCAAACAGTTCAAACTGACAAGTTTCAGAACTTCAAAAAACAGATCACCAATTGTGAAAATCTTCAGAAGAATCTTCATTCTGTCAAATGCACTTGTCATATCACATCGGCAACTCCTCAGTCCTCAATCCACGCCGACGACATATCCCTAGGTGTCGCTCTGATCAGCCCCTCAGCAGCAGTTTGCAGCTCAGTTTGCAGCTTGGCGAACCGCTGGCCTCTTGGACTCATTCTGCGTGCTGAATCAGCTCTTGAACTCGTCTCCCAGAGCTGAAACTGCCGCCCTTTGTTGCAAGCAGACTTTGTATTGGTGATTCTTTTGCTGTTAAACCATCTGAGGCTGGTTCTGCATCTCAGCATCTGAATCTCTGCGCACTCTGGCTATGTTGCTATGCTGCTTACTGCTTTGTTTTTTTGCTCTTTAATCTATGGCTAAACCTTCACAGCTTGTATTAGTATTGAATTAATTAAGGTATTTTTCAATACTCAGCGAAAGCAGTGATATTTTTCTGAATAATTTTTATAAAAATGAGCTGCAATGTCACCACTGGAGTCCAGATTTGATTCTCTTCAAAAATCATATTGCTAATTTTGTAGGCTCGTCAGTAAAAGATCGATTGCTTTTGCTCTGTCAACCCGATTAAGCCAAAACTTTAGCACTGAGTTCATTACATATTGGTCTATGTTAGAGCTCGAACGGGATCCTGATCCTGATCTCGAATTCTCGGGATCCCGAAGATTTTTCGGGAATTCGGGATTGGGATCCCGAAGGCTTAGAGAACTCGGGATTCGGGAGCACAATAGATTAATAATGAAGATGATGCTTTCAACAATCAAGAGCAGTAATCAATACTAAGCTAATTTTTGTAACAGCAACTATAGATATGTTGAAAGTCTGACCTTGAATTCACCAAATAAAGCAGCAGATTTTTACTTAGTAACAGATTTGTAAAGAGTTGTACTCGTAAATAACGAACTAACAAGTAATGATAGTTTGTTAGGAATAAACAAATTTAATGCTTGTTCCTATGATTCGTACGACAGAAACTAAAGTGTCTGTAGAAGTGTCTGAATAAGTGTCGGCGAATGTTTAATACGTTTTTCATGAAGCGATTCCAGAAACAGAATTTTACAAGAAAAAGCAGTATAACTAACGCAATTCAATATTACATTAATGCAGAACAGTCGCCTTTCGTGCGATTTTTAGCCACCTTGTAACTCTTACTTTCAGAAAAAGTCTACAATGGCTCTTGATTCCTTTTTATTTAGGCGCTCGAAAGTTAGCTATACTTTGCAAAAAGGGTCTGGATCAAGAATTGACAATTAGTATTGACTATTAGGGCATTAGGCTAGAGCTATTAGATCAACCATCAAGGCTGAATAGCATAGATAGTCAGATAAAACTATCCTTGAATCCTTGATTCATTAGTTAGTAAGTTATATATTCCCAGATCCCGGATTCCCAAATCCCGAATACTAATCCCGAATCCCGATCCCGAAATTATTTTCAATCCCGATCCCGCCCGATCCCAAAAATTCTGCTCCCGTCCGAGCTCTAGTCTATGTTTCTGCATTTTTTCATCAAACTCAATCAAACAGATGCAGAGATATGAGGGGTGTCTAAGAACTTTTTGGATGCACTAAGGTATAAAATGTAACTTGGGTTTTTCAATTGGTAACTTGGTATTAAGATGCAAAATTGCCTCTGAGGTCTAATTTAATGATATTATTTAAAAATTTAGGATACTATAGCATCTCTATCATATAAAAAGCCTAGCTTAAAATAATATATGCAATATATTTGCTTCTAGGGTTTGCTACTCCCGACTAAAGACTATCTTTTCCTTTTACTGATATATAGCAGTTACCCCCTTTAATGCTTTTTATTATCAAATAAGCTATTTAATTTTATTAACTACTTAACTCTATTATTTGACTATTAAGAAATTTATAAATTTTTAATATAGGAAAAATAGGGTTAAGTATTTGATTTGAATATCAAGTTAATTAAAGTACTTATGAGGATTCTAGTATAGGCAGTATAAAAATAAAAGCTATATAGTAGAAAGGGTCTTTAGATTTAAAGACCAGTTTTAGTATATGGATATAGACATAGCATTTTCATAGAAAATGATTGCATTTATTAGGTAAAATTTAGGCCTTGCATATGTATTCTAATAATAAATAATTTATGTTCTATATGCAAAATTTATCCATTTTATTAATCTTTAAATTTTTATATACTAGTTATAAAAATAATAATTATCCTTTAAATATTTCTGCTAAGAATTGGTGTCTATGCTTTTTATTACTTACACTTTAGCACCCCAATTTGCTTAATAGCATACAACTTTTCTGTTCAAATTAATTCATGCATGTAGCATAAATTTATTGTTAAATGCCAATCTTTGTTATTTACTTATTTTCTTTTATAAACATACTATCAGTTTGGTAGTTAGTACCTTTTGCATTCTTGGCATCTTTTATTTGCCTCAGTGTCATTGCTGATTTCCTAGTTTGGTCTCTACTAGTGTGCTCAACTGTGCATAGCAAAAAGCTGTGTGCACCCTAGCATGCTTAAAAAGGACAAGGAGACATTGTCATACAACTAGTACAAGGCATTACGGCTAATTCTACCAACTCCCATGTTTGGGCGCAACCTATGGATTCACTCGGCTATTTCTATTGGCAACACACACATATAAGTCGCTATTGGACAGAATAGTAGTCACGTGACTGCTCTCAGCCAATAGCGACTTACATGTGTGTGTTGCCAATAGAAACGGCTGGGTGATTCCCAAGGTTGCGCATGTATGCCAACTCCCCTGAGCAGGCATACAAGTAGGCAGATATGCATATATTATGACTTGTATTTACACTTTGCTGTGCATTGGGGGATTGGCTTTCAATGACATTAATTGCATATATATAAATATTTAATAAATAACATAAATATATAAATAAATATAATAAATATATAAATACAATTCATAAGCCTTAGTTAGTCAAGAATTATATTTGTGTATATTTTGAACATAGTATATATGCATGTATTAAAATAAAAACTAAGGACTACATTTTCATAATTGATAGTCGTGAACAATATGAATCTGTCAAAACTTAGAATTAAGTGCACAACATTCATTTCTGTTCATTCCTGAAGGAATATAAAGTAGTCGTGTTGGGCAGCGGCGGGGTTGGCAAGAGCGCCCTGACTGTTAAGTTTGTGTCCGGCAATTTTGTTGAGAAATATGATCCAACTATTGAGGACTTCTACAAGAAGCAGATCACGTGAGTTGACAATAAATTAATTGTGACGCAGTTCCACTGTTAATAAAGCTGAGTTATTTAGGGTCGCATGGAAGGGGCTTGAGGTTTCTACCACTGTGCTATGCTATCCATTGAGCCAGCAAATCACGCAAGACTGATGTTATCACAGCTGGCATCAAGCTACATGTAGGTTTTGAACTTTTAGAGTCTTATTGTTAATTAGTCTTAAAGCTTATTAATGCCACAGCATTTCAGAAATTCAGGCCTTGACATCTCAACAATTCCCCCATTATGAGCCTTGACATCTCAGCAATTCCCCCCATTATGAGCCTTGACATCTCAGCAATTCCCCCATTATGAGCCTTGACATCTCAGCAATTCCCCCCTATTATGAGCCTTGACATCTCAGCAATTCTCCCATTATGAGCCTTGACATCTCAGCAATTCCCCCAATATGAGCCTTGACATCTCAGCAATTCCCCCCATTATGAGCCTTGACATCTCAGCAATTCCCCCAATATGAGCCTTGACATCTCAGCAATTCCCCCAATATGAGCCTTGACATCTCAGCAATTCCCCCATTATGAGCCTTGACATCTCAGCAATTCCCCCATTATGAGCCTTGACATCTCAGCAATTCCCCCATTATGAGCCTTGACATCTCAGCAATTCCCCCCATTATGAGCCTTGACATCTCAGCAATTCCCCCCATTATGAGCCTTGACATCTCAGCAATTCCCCCCATTATGAGCCTTGACATCTCAGCAATTCCCCCATATGAGCCTTGACATCTCAACAATTCCCCCATTATGAGCCTTGACATCTCAGCAATTCCCCCATTATGAGCCTTGACATCTCAGCAATTCCCCCCTATTATGAGCCTTGACATCTCAGCAATTCCCCCTATTATGAGCCTTGACATCTCAGCAATTCCCCATTATGAGCCTTGACATCTCAGCAATTCCCCCATTATGAGCCTTGACATCTCAGCAATTCCCCCATTATGAGCCTTGACATCTCAGCAATTCCCCCATTATGAGCCTTGACATCTCAGCAATTCCCCCATTATGAGCCTTGACATCTCAGCAATTCCCCCCTATTATGAGCCTTGACATCTCAGCAATTCTCCCATTATGAGCCTTGACATCTCAGCAATTCCCCCAATATGAGCCTTGACGTCTCAGCAATTCCCCATATTATGAGCCTTGACATCTCAGCAATTCCCCCCTATTATGAGCCTTGACATCTCAGCAATTCTCCCATTATGAGCCTTGACATCTCAGCAATTCCCCCAATATGAGCCTTGACATCTCAGCAATTCCCCCATTATGAGCCTTGACATCTCAGCAATTCCCCCAATATGAGCCTTGACATCTCAGCAATTCCCCCCTATTATGAGCCTTGACATCTCAGCAATTCCCCCATTATGAGCCTTGACATCTCAACAATTCCCCCCTATTATGAGCCTTGACATCTCAGCAATTCCCCCTATTATGAGCCTTGACATCTCAGCAATTCCCCATTATGAGCCTTGACATCTCAGCAATTCCCCCATTATGAGCCTTGACATCTCAGCAATTCCCCCATTATGAGCCTTGACATCTCAGCAATTCCCCCAATATGAGCCTTGACGTCTCAGCAATTCCCCATATTATGAGCCTTGACATCTCAGCAATTCCCCCAATATGAGCCTTGACATCTCAGCAATTCCCCCATTATGAGCCTTGACATCTCAGCAATTCCCCCCATTATGAGCCTTGACATCTCAGCAATTCCCCCATTATGAGCCTTGACATCTCAGCAATTCCCCCATTATGAGCCTTGACATCTCAGCAATTCCCCCATTATGAGCCTTGACATCTCAGCAATTCCCCCCATTATGAGCCTTGACATCTCAGCAATTCCCCCCATTATGAGCCTTGACATCTCAGCAATTTCCCCATTTTGAGCCTTGACATCTCAGCAATTGCCCCCATTATGAGCCTTGACATCTCAGCAATTCCCCCATTTTGAGCCTTGAGTTTTGAGCCTCACTGTATAGTTGCGCAAGACAGCCGGCCACCCAGCCACCCAAATGCTGATAATAAGGCAATTTATACCTGCCTCACTCTCCCCAGTGTTGACCAGCAGCCGGCAGTGCTGGAGATTCTGGACACGGCTGGCACGGAGCAGTTCGCCTCAATGCGCGATTTATACATAAAAAATGGCCAAGGCTTTGTTGTAGTCTTCAGCGTAACATCCATGCAGACGTTTCAAGATATACAGCAGTTGCGCGATCAGATTAACCGAGTCAAAGGCCAATCCAACAGTCCCATTGTGCTGGTTGGCAACAAGGCCGACCTGGCCGATTATCGTCAGGTAGCGCCGGACATGGGCGAGAGTCTCAGCCGAGCCTGGTCGTGTCCTTACCTGGAGGCCTCGGCCAAGACTGGCTACAACATTGAGGAGGTATTCCGCGTGGCCGTCGGCGAGATGAGCGCCGTAGCCAAGGCCAGGTCTGGTGGATCCGGATGCTGCTGCGCCATTCTCTGACTGACTCTCGTGCACTCCCGTGTCTGCCTGTGCCCGCGTTGCTATGAGCTTCTTCTAGAGTGATGTAGATTATGTTTACAATCGCACCTGAAGCATTTGAGGGTGGTGTTTAGCATCGCACCTGAAGCACCTAAGGGTAGTGTTTAGCATCGCACCTGAAGTATCTGAGGGTGGTGTTTAGCATCGCACCTGAAGCACCTAAGGGTAGTGTTTAGCATCGCACCTGATGTACCTGAGGGTGGTGTTTAGCATCGCACCTGAAGCACCTGAGGGTAGTGTTTAGCATCGCACCTGAAGTACCTGAGGGTGGTGTTTAGCATCGCACCTGGTGTTTAGCATCGCACCTGAAGTATCATGGGGTGGTGTTTAGCATCGCACTTAAAGTACATGCTGATCTAAATATAGATTTTTGTCTTTAGAGTGGATAGTGAGTCAAAAGTCAGTGTGCACCGCATGCAAGAAAACGTTTCAATATTGAAATTGCACAGCGTTCCACCCTAAGCCGCATGCGCGGCAGACCGACGGTCTTTTATGCTTAAAAATGAAGCGAGCCAAGATTTGACTGGTTCGAGAGACTTGAAGCTAGTTGCTAGGGCAGTATGGCGTCAGAAAATTTCCTTCACCTGTAAGACAATCCTAACGTTGCGTGCGCATTTGATCCAGGGGCTTAAGAAGGAGCCTTGTTTGTAACTCGATTACATTAGTACGCTTTAATTGAGTGAGTCAGTGCGACAGAATGTCTATTTCATATAATGCACTATGAGTGTACAAATAGTATTAGAATTTTTCAAGGTGCGCACATTTTCCTTAGTCATTCTATTGGAAGCTCTGATGTGCAAGAATTTCCACTGTTGTAAACGTATGTGCCTTTTAAAATTATCAAGAGTAGTACCGCTTTATAAATATCTGCCTGTCTGTCTATCAAAGCTATAGGTTGAAGCCTTCCATTCCCAAAATTGTTGGTCAAATAATTACATAATCACGTTGCATGCATGCCTTGATTTGCTTTGTTTTATTAAATTAGTAAACTTTAATATTCATTTATGTCAGTTTGCTATCGTATAATAATGCCCTTTTACTCAATTATGTTAACCGGAGTTTCTCTCTTTTTAAGGGAGACATCCTCCAGACGATATCACGATTGGAGAATAATTAGGCTTCTGTGTTCTGTTTAGGTATGTCATGTCTCCACCACCATACTCAGTTGCTGGGCCAGCCTCCCAGAGTGTCAGTTGCTGGGCGAGCCTCCCAGAGTGTCAGTTGCTGGGCGAGCCTCCCAGATCCTCAGTTGCTGGGCGAGCCTCCCAGATCCTCAGTTGCTGGGCGAGCCTCCCAGATCCTCAGTTGCTGGGCCAGCCTCCCAGAGTGTCAGTTGCTGGGCCAGTCTCCCAGATCCTCAGTTGCTGGGCCAGCCTCCCAGATCTTCAGTTGCTGGGCCAGCCTCCCAGAGTGTCAGTTGCTGGGCCAGTCTCCCAGATCCTCAGTTGCTGGGCCAGTCTCCCAGATCCTCAGTTGCTGGCCAGCCTCCCAGATCCTCAGTTGCTGGGCCAGCCTCCCAGAGTGTCAGTTGCTGGGCCAGTCTCCCAGATCCTCAGTTGCTGGGCCAGCCTCCCAGATCTTCAGTTGCTGGGCCAGCCTCCCAGATCCTCAATTGCTGGGCCGACCTCCCAGATCTTAGTTGCTGGGCCATCTTCCCAGATCCTCAGTTGCTTGGCCAGCCTCCCAGATCCTCAGTTACTGGGCCAGCCTCCCAGATCCTCAGTTGCTGGGCCAGCCTCCCAGAGTGTCAGTTGCTGGGCCTGCTTCCCAGATCCTCAGTTGCTGGGGCAGCTTCCCAGATCCTCAGTTACTGGGCCAGCCTCCCAGATCCTCAGTTGCTGGGCCAGCCTCCCAGAGTGTCAGTTGCTGGGCCTGCTTCCCAGATCCTCAGTTGCTGGGGCAGCTTCCCAGATCCTCAGTTGCTAGGGCAGCTTCCCAGATCCTCAGTTGCTGGGCCAGCCTCCCAGATCCTCAGTTGCTGGGCCAGCCTCCCAGAGTGTCAGTTGCTGGGCCAGCCTCCCAGATCCTCAGTTGCTGGGCCAGCCTCCCAGAGTGTCAGTTGCTGGGCCAGCTTCCCAGATCCTCAGTTGCTGGGCCAGCTTCCCAGATCCTCAGTTGCTGGGCCAGCTTCCCAGATCCTCAGTTGCTGGGCCAGCCTCCCAGATCCTCAGTTGCTGGGCCAGCCTCCCAGAGTGTCAGTTGCTGGGCCAGCTTCCCAGAGTGTCAGTTGCTGGGCCAGCCTCCCAGAGTGTCAGTTGCTGGGCCAGCTTCCCAGATCCTCAATTGCTGGGCCACCACCGTCACCTTCCCAGAGCATAAAAATGTAACACAATGTTCGACATAGCCTTTTAAACAGTTTTTAGCCTTACCAACAGTGAATCTTTCTCAAAGCTACCGTTTATGCCTGCCACTGTTTTTCTACGATCAATATTGTGAAAACTTGATTAATTTTTAATTATCACCGGTTATTCTGAAAAATACTTAAGCAGGTAATTTTTTACTAAAGCTTTATTAACGTGCTCCGCTGCTTTAAACCCTGTCTATTTTTTGTTTAAAATATCTAAGCCTAAACAAAAGTCCCCGTTTTTATTGCCGCCGATCCCATTTTCCCTTCGTGCCCCTGAGATGGCTTTCTTCCATCGCTCCGCTCTCTTACTGCACACCTGCTGATCCTGTTGCATTTCCTAAAATTATAACTGGCTATTGTTTGCCTGCGTATATATATTGCATCAGCTACTTATATTACTTACAATTATCAATCATGTCTGTTAATAGTTTCTATAAATTAATATTTTTCTCATTCGGTTTCCTTTCTCCCACCTTTTTGCAGTCGTGGAGTTCTAGATACGAAATCTGGATTAGGAAACTCGCTAGCCAGCTTCACTTTGCAGGTCAGCTGCCTTATAAAATCAAAATTTTTGCATCAGCTCTGTCAATAGCTTTCATAATGACCCTGGGGCCGATTCTAGCGCCCTCTGACACCTATTCTAGCGCCCCTGACACCTATTCTAGCGCCCCTGACACCTATTCTGGCGCTCCCCTGACACCTATTCTGGCGCCCCCTGACAACCTATTCTGGCGCCCCCTGACACCTATTCTGGCGCCCCCGACAACCTATTCTAGCGCCCCCTGACAACCGATTCTGGCGCTCCCCTGACACCTATTCTGATGTTCCCCTGACAACCTATTCTGGCGCCCCCTGACACCTATTCTGGCGCTTCCCTGACAACCGACTCTGGCGCTCCCCTGACACCTATTCTGGCGCCCCTGACAACCTATTCTGGCGCCCCCGACAACCTATTCTGGCGCCCCCTGACAACCGACTCTGGCGCTCCCCTGACAACCGATTCTGGCGACCCCTGACACAACCTTGCACATGCGCCCCCTAGCGCCGATTCTAGCGCCCCCTAACGTCGATTCTAGAGCCCCCTAGCGCCAATTCTAGCGCCCCCTAGCGCCGATTCTAGCGCCCCCTTAGGTCGATTCTAGAGCCCCCTAGCGCCGATTCTAGCGCCCCCTGACAGTCCACTCTGGCATACATCGTTAATCTTTTAATTAATTCCTGGACATAAAAGAACTTATTGAGTTTTTAACTTTCCCTCTTAAGTTTTTTCGTCTAGAACTCCTTATTGGTACTTTAAGTAGAGCGGTTTTTTTGATGAATATAAATGTCCTTTCAAGCTACTATTCGTTAAGTAGTAGCTGTAATCGGCTTCTTGAAAGTATTGTATTACAAACAAAGTAAATTAACGAAAATATTATTTTGTAATGTATTGCATTGTCTATTAAATAATGTTATAAAATTAATTGGGTAAAAGAAAACTATTTCCATTGTAGATACTATATGGCATTGTACATGTGCCCTCCACTGCTCCTTCCCTACTAATTAGTACAATATGGATTTATCAAAAACGCCTTATTTCAAAATGATCGATTTGCTTTTTTTTCTAACCTAGCCAGCCTACTTATCAGTAAGCTGTTTCGCGCAGTAAAATTATCTGATTTATAATTGTCAACTAAATGATCGATTATGAAGCTACTTTTTGAAATTGGCCCTTTTTAGCGTATTAAACCAGATTATGATTTCCATTCCGCAATATATAATAAAGGGCTTGTTAATAAATTTTGCCTATCTGTTTGCGTTAATTTTAACACCACAGACCCGAAAATAAATGTGTTGAGGTTATAAGAGCCGATCAATTTCAGTACTGTATGCTTAATTAATATCGTTTATATAAAAGTAAGTTAAGCTTTAATTTTTATCAGCTCGAAATGCCGGTTGTATATCAATATTGACTGTAATTATTACAATTTTTACTCTCACCCGCCAGTCTGTCTGCCTGTGGCTTGGATTTTTATAAATCTTCTTAAACCTTATTTATTTTGTACTGTTGGCCTGTGAATCTATTTTTATGCTATTTAATACCGATCGTTGCTATATATACTACTATAAGCTTAATTAATCGTGCGTACTATTTCTCAATAACAAATAAATTAATGAATTTGTTTTTTATATCATTTCCGATTTTGGTTCCCAGCTAATCCAGGCGCCGAGGATCATTGGTCGTTGGTTAGAGAGCTGCGAGCTAAGCATATGTTTTGATTAGTTTAACTATAAAATATTAGCAGCGCAGTTTTTCATTGTGTTTGTTGCTTCTTTAACTAATTGCATCTGACACCCATTCTGCCATCTCCTGACACCCATTCTGGCAACTCCTGACACCCATTCTGGCATCTCCTGACACCCATTCTGGCAACTCCTGACACCCATTCTGGCATCTCCTGACACCAATTCTGGCATCTCCTGACACCCATTCTGGCAACTCCTGACACCCATTCTGCCATCTCCTGACACCCATTCTGGCATCTCCTGACACCCATTCTGGCATCTCCTGACACCAATTCTGGCATCTCCTGACACCCATTCTGGCATCTCTTGACACCCATTCTGGCATCTCCTGACACCCATTCTGGCATCTCCTGACACCAATTCTGGCATCTCCTGACACCCATTCTGGCATCTCTTGACACCCATTCTGCCATCTCCTGACACCCATTCTGGCATCTCCTGACACCCATTCTGGCATCTCCTGACACCCATTCTGGCATCTCCTGACACTCATTCTGGCATCTCCTGACACCCATTCTGGCGACTCCTGACACCCATTCTGCCATCTCCTGACACCCATTCTGGCATCTCTTGACACCCATTCTGGCATCTGACACCCATTCTGGCATCTCCTGACACCCATCCTGGCGTCTCCTGACACCCATTCTGGCGACTCCTGACACCTATTCTGCCATCTCGTGACACTTATTCTGGCGACTCCTGACACCCATTCTGCCATTTCCTGACACTTATTCTGGCATCTTCTGACACCCATTCTGGCATCTCCTGACACCCATTCTGGCATCTCCTGACACCCATTCTGCCATTTCCTGACACTTATTCTGGCATCTTCTGACACCCATTCTGGCATCTCCTGACACCCATTCTGGCATCTCCTGACACCCATTCTGGCATCTCCTGACACCCATTCTGGCATCTCCTGACACCCATTCTGGCATCTCTTGACACACATTCTGGCATCTCCTGACACCCATTCTGGCGACTCCTGACACCCATTCTGGCATCTCCTGACACTCATTCTGGCATCTCCTGACACCCATTCTGGCGACTCTTGACACCCATTCTGCCATTTCCTGACACTTATTCTGGCATCTTCTGACACCTATTCTGGCGACTCCTGACACCTAGTCTGGCGACTCCTGACACTTATTCTGGCATCTTCTGACACCCATTCTGGCATCTCCTGACACCCATTCTGGCGACTCCTGACACTTATTCTGGCATCTCCTGACACCCATTCTGCCATCTCCTGACGCTTATTCTGGCGACTCCTGACACCCATTCTGGCATCTCCTGACACCCATTCTGGCGACTCCTGACACCCATTCTGGCGACTCCTGACACCCATTCTGGCATCTCCTGACACCCATTCTGGCGACTCCTGACACCCATTCTGGCATCTCCTGACACCCATTCTGGCATCTCCTGACACCCATTCTGGCATCTCCTGACACCCATTCTGGCATCTTCTGACACCCATTCTGGCGACTCCTGACACCCATTCTGGCATCTCCTGACACCCATTCTGGCATCTCCTGACACCCATTCTGGCATCTCCTGACACCCATTCTGGCATCTCTTGACACCCATTCTGGCATCTCCTGACACCCATTCTGGCGACTCCTGACACCCATTCTGGCATCTCCTGACACCCATTCTGGCATCTCCTGACACCCATTCTGGCATCTCTTGACACCCATTCTGGCATCTGACACCCATTCTGGCATCTCCTGACACCCATTCTGGCGTCTCCTGACACCCATTCTGGCGACTCCTGACATCCATTCTGGCGACCCCTGACCTGACACCCATTCTGGCGACTCCTGACACCTATTCTGCCATCTCGTGACACTTATTCTGGCGACTCCTGACACCCATTCTGGCGACTCTTGACACCCATTCTGCCATTTCCTGACACTTATTCTGGCGACTCTCGACGCCTATTCTGGTGACTCCTGACACCCATTCTGGCCACTCCTGACGCCTATTCTGGTGACTCCTGACACCCATTCTGGCAACTCCTGACACCCATTCTGGCCACTCCTGACACCCATTCTGGCGACTCCTGACACCCATTCTGGTGACTCCTGACACCCATTCTGGCGACTCCTGACACCCATTCTGGCGCCTCCGGACACCCATTCTGGCGTCTCTTGACGCCTATTCTGGTGACTCCTGACACCCATTCTGGCCACTCCTGACGCCTATTCTGGTGACTCCTGACAACCATTCTGGCGACTCCTGACGCCTATTCTGGTGACTCCTGACACCCATTCTGGCGACTCCTGACACCAATTTTGCCAGATTCTCGAGCTACCTCAAATTCCATTGATTCAGGAAACAAATAGTTAATCTGATTATTATATGGAAATCGCGAGTTACTATTACTACTGCTAGCATCTGTTAAGTTTTTTTGACCCTTACTCTCGATGTGATGTCACTCCCGAATGGAAAGATTGTTCCAATAATGGACCAGTAGGTCTTTTCTTACAATGAAGAATTTCTTTCTAAAGGCTAAAATAAATGAAGTGTGAATTGCGAATTGCTTTGTTGGCCAACACCGAAGGCCTGAGTTGCTATCCCTGCATGTCCTATAGGCTCATTCGGGCTTCGGTCAGTTCTATAGTTGCCAGGCGGGGTCTTAAGGATTCCGCAAAAAACTTCAGTACGGATGATCAGCGATGCGCGATACAGAGGGTCAAGCATGACGACTGGAGCTCATTGTGTCCCAGTATTTGATCCTGATCTTAACTCTGTCTATATGCGCCTGGCCCTTGTTGATTGCGCAACTTGAGCTCGATTTTTCTTGTCCTATGTGTCAGACAGTGGCCGTGCCTTCTGTAGGCACTACCAACCTAGTTCTTGTCCCTTACCTAGACACGGCCTATACGGCTGTACCTGTGCCTGTTTACAATTAGCTAGACACGGCCTATACGGCTGTACCTGTGCCTGTTTACAATTAGCTAGACACGGCCTATACGGCTGTACCTGTGCCTGTTTACAATTAGCTAGACACGGCCTATACGGCTGTACCTGTGCCTGTTTACAATTAGCTAGACACGGCCTATACGGCTGTACCTGTGCCTGTTTACAATTAGCTAGACACGGCCTATACGGCTGTACCTGTGCCTGTTTACAATTAGCTAGACACTGCCTATACGGCTGTACCTGTGCCTGTTTACAATTAGCTAGACACTGCCTATACGGCTGTACCTGTGCCTGTTTACAATTAGCTAGACACGGCCTATACGGCTGTACCTGTGCCTGTTTACAATTAGCTAGACACTGCCTATACGGCTGTACCTGTGCCTGTTTACAATTAGCTAGACACTGCCTATACGGCTGTACCTGTGCCTGTTTACAATTAGCTAGACACGGCCTATACGGCTGTACCTGTGCCTGTTTACAATTAGCTAGACACGGCCTATACGGCTGTACCTGTGCCTGTTTACAATTAGCTAGACACGGCCTATACGGCTGTACCTGTGCCTGTTTACAATTAGCTAGACACTGCCTATACGGCTGTACCTGTGCCTGTTTACAATTAGCTAGACACTGCCTATACGGCTGTACCTGTGCCTGTTTACAATTAGCTAGACACTGCCTATACGGCTGTACCTGTGCCTGTTTACAATTAGCTAGACACGGCCTATACGGCTGTACCTGTGCCTGTTTACAATTAGCTAGACACGGCCTATACGGCTGTACCTGTGCCTGTTTACAATTAGCTAGACACTGCCTATACGGCTGTACCTGTGCCTGTTTACAATTAGCTAGACACTGCCTATACGGCTGTACCTGTGCCTGTTTACAATTAGCTAGACACTGCCTATACGGCTGTACCTGTGCCTGTTTACAATTAGCTAGACACGGCCTATACGGCTGTACCTGTGCCTGTTTACAATTAGCTAGACACGGCCTATACGGCTGTACCTGTGCCTGTTTACAATTAGTTAGACACGGCCTATACGGCTGTACCTGTGCCTGTTTACAATTAGCTAGACACGGCCTATACGGCTGTACCTGTGCCTGTTTACAATTAGCTAGACACTGCCTATACGGCTGTACCTGTGCCTGTTTACAATTAGCTAGACACTGCCTATACGGCTGTACCTGTGCCTGTTTACAATTAGCTAGACACTGCCTATACGGCTGTACCTGTGCCTGTTTACAATTAGCTAGACACGGCCTATACGGCTGTACCTGTGCCTGTTTACAATTAGCTAGACACGGCCTATACGGCTGTACCTGTGCCTGTTTACAGTTACCTTATCAGGGTGCGTCTAAAAATTGCCTTTATTTAAACAACATTTTTCTTTCCAGCTCATATTTTTAGATTGATTAAAATAAGCAGAATATGGAAACAAAAATGCGCTAATACAAAAATTTTATTGTACAAAATTGTTTATTTACATTTGAAGTGATAATTTTAGCGTGGGCTGTGCTATGAATGCCATGCCTATGAGTGAAAAAAAATGTCATACAGATGATTGAAAAAAACATACTAATATCTTTCTGCAAAAAAATGGTGAAATAGAGCACTTTTGTAAATAAAAATTAGTTTAAATCAGCCAACGTACATGTATCGTATAAACTTGATACTTTAAAGCACAAAATAAATTTGACGGAACCTACACACTGTGTGAAGTTCAAAAGAATCAATTTTAACTGTCACATAAATTAGTTTCACTTCAGCTCCTGTATCGAAAACGAAGTACCTCTTTAGTTTACTAATATAATAATATTTAAAGAAGTTTCCTCAATCCAGAGGAAAAAAGAAAACATGAGTCTTATTTTTTTCTAACTACGAGTACTGAGGGGAACCGTCTAAAAACTAATAAAATACAAGATATCATGTTCTTTTATTTTTACAGATACTAAGTGTATTTAGTCGCGACCGTTACCTTTTGCCCCAGTGAACTGCAGCTCATGCCGGATGTGCAACACTCTTCGCTTCCAGCAGCTGCACCCAAAATACTTCTTCTAGCTTCTTCTTCAATGCTCGGAAATTGAGCCCAGAGTGCTAGCTGCTGCTGTTGTTGTTGCTGCTGCTGTTGTTGTTGCTGTTGCTGGTGTTGTTGCTGCTGCTGTTGGTGTTGCTGCTGCTGTTGCTGCTGCTGTTGTTGGTGATGAAGGTGTCAGTTTTAGTATAGGCAGTGGAAAGGACGGGCGAAGGTGGCATTGTGAGAAGACCGCGCGTGTGTGCTGCTGACCAATGTAATCGACCGGACTCGCTGTAAGCTCCTCGATCTGTTTAGGCTCTCTTCGGCCTCGTAGTTGAAGAAATAACGCGCGAACGAATAGTTTTAATACCAAGTTAAAAGTGAAGTATCGCTTAAAACTCCCGGCTCAACTCCACTCGGGGCCGAGGCGAGCCTTTATATATATTATTAGTTCAATCTCGCCCCCCCCCCCTGCCGCTGTAGGGGTGAATTTACGCGTGGGCGTGGCACGCTTTTCCGGTCTTTTAACACTGAACAAGCGAGTTGCTATTTGGGCGCGGTTAATTACCTAGGCGTTATTGTTTTGCCTAGATTGCGTTCGAGCGATTAGGGGAGGTCTAGTCTGAGTCTTTTTACCGTATTCCGCACGTCCACCGGGCCGGTTGCCACGCTCCTCGGGGTTGGTCGCCAAATTTGGGTGCGCCTGATGCTCCTCCCCGCCGGCGGACCTCCTGCGCCACCCACGCTCGATAACTTTTTTTCGCCGGGGTTTTTTCCGCCTGTCAACCGCCTCGCTCGTCTCGCCGACTCGCCATTGTCCGATCTGAAATGGGACTGGGGCTCACTGCTGTCTTTTAGCTGCAGCGCTTTGCTTTATCGCATCTATTGAGTTGCCTTCTTCTAGACCTATTATTTTGTTGCCACAGCCTCTTTTTCCGCCCAGCGTTCCTATAGCTTTCGGTGAAGTGTCGTTGCGTCTAGCGTTTTCTTTAGCTTTGGCTTCGCCTCGCCCAGCTCATGCTTTGCAACAGCCTCTTCTACTGCCGAATTTCCAAACCCTAGCTATACCCCACACGGCCTTGTTCGCAGCACATCGACCTTGTGGAGCCCTTCTTTGCGAAGCTGCGTCCTGTCCGAGAAGGCGGTAAAACTCTGATCAAGGTCCCGTCGATGTATTGCAAAAGCCCATATTTGTCATGGGACGTCGATAGAATCGGATTGCTGTGAAGCTAGACACTATACCTATACGGCTGTACCTGTTCCTCTTTACAGTTAACAGTTACCTAGACACAACCATTACGGCTGTACCTGTTCCTCTTTACAGTTAACAGTTACCTAGACACAACCATTACGGCTGTACCTGTTCCTGTTTACAGTTAACAGTTACCTAGACTCAACCATTACGGCTGTACCTGTTCCTCTTTACAGTTAACAGTTACCTAGACACAACCATTACGGCTGTACCTGTTCCTGTTTACAGTTAACAGTTACCTAGACTCAACCATTACGGCTGTACCTGTTCCTCTTTACAGTTAACAGTTACCTAGACACAACAATTACGGCTGTACCTGTTCCTGTTTACAGTTAACAGTTACCTAGACTCAACCATTACGGCTGTACCTGCTCCTGTTTACAGTTAACAGTTACCTAGACACAACAATTACGGCTGTACCTGTGACTGTTTACAGTGCCTAGACACTTAAGACCCTACCTTGTTCCAATCTATGTATATTACAGCTTCTCCTTCGACAGACACTGCCTGTTACTGTCTAAAGACATAGTCTATTTCTAATCTAAAACCACTGTTTTATCAGCCACGCACTCGCATTCAAACTAGACTACTCAGAGTAGGCAGATGCAATCGCAATTTCAACCGCGGACCATACAGCTCAACTCACTGCCGACTCAGGGCTAATTTAGCGAACAGAAATATCCTGAATGGGAACTAATTGAGCAGCGGTCTCCAACGCCCTTCACGCTGAATTGAGCTCACGCTCTATGGCCCTAATCCCCACAGTGATACGAGACCAATTGAACGGCCGCACAGGTGGCCAATGGCATCGGCCCACTCCTCTAAACTCCAAAGGGGATTTTAGTTGCTAGGCCTGGGCGCTCGAGGTTGATATCGAAAAAAATTGACCGACCTCTTGTGGAGCTGAAATCTACGATAGAATATTGGATGGATGACGCAGTTTTGACTGAATTTCATACCGCTCGTTCTTCCGTTCTTCCCGACCTTACCCAATATTTTTTCTCCTAATGCATGTATCTCCTCCCGGCCTCTGCCCGGTGACGCAAGAGGCTCCGGGGTAGCCGCAGGTGCCGCCAGTCAGTAGCGAAGTTTCTTCAAAGTTTCACAGAGAGCTAAGCCGATTAGGAGCTTAAGTCCACACGACCGAGGCTCGCGTGTCCGCCTGCGTCTTGCCCGCCTGCGTTACCCCCGGATGACTGCTGGTTGGCCATTTCACTGCATTCGTATGGATGTGGGGGCTGCTCCGGGCTAGCTTTTGGTGTTCTAATCAAGGATATTGTCATGTTGTTCTGTTGGGATCTTGCACAACATCTTTCCGTGTAAATTTTTGCCGAAACAATTCGATTGAATCGCGACTTAAGTCACCGCTAGAGCTAAATACTGTCTCAAATTCACTGAATCATATTCAACTGTCTCCCATGTTTGCCTATCTTACATGTCTCATGCTCACCCGTCTCATGTTCACCTGTCTCACCTGTCTCATGTTCACCTGTCTCACCTGTCTCATGTTCACCTGTCTCATGTTCACCTGTCTCATGTTCACCTGTCTCATGTTCACCTTTCTCACCTGTCTCATGTTCACCTTTCTCACCTGTCTCATGTTCACCTGTCTCATGTTCACCTGTCTCATGTTCACCTTTCTCACCTGTCTCATGTTCACCTTTCTCACCTGTCTCATGTTCACCTTTCTCACCTGTCTCATGTTCACCTGTCTTATCTGTCTCATGTCTCACACCCACATTTGAGTGTATTGAGTGGACTGTGTAATCTACTGCATATTCACCAAGAACGGCCTGTCGGCCTGTCAGTGAGTGTGACACCTTGGATGACACTGGGGATTATTTAACTCACGCTACTATACACTTTTGCACCTCGCCTCGTGTCTTCTAAAAGAAGAGAGTAGAGAGAGAGAGAAAGAAACAAACTCTATAGACTACAGTTCTCCTGGAAGCAGAGCGTGTTGACAGCCTGCGCACTGTGTGCTCTGCGCCCTCTCAAGACAGACTCGCGCAATCACCTGGGATTTCTTCCTGTGAAAAAGCCGAAGGGGCGAATGGCAAACTTCGCCTCCGATGATCCGATTAGCAAACACTGCTGTCTGAGAAGAACAATTCTCTGAGCTGTATGCTCTAATTGGGTCCAGGAGAGCTGCTTAGATACACTCGAATCGAACTTTCGTACGATGTGTTAATTAAGCGCTGGGCGAGAATTTTTATCTACATTTTTGTCCGGGAATTTTAGCTCCAAACTTCCACAAAACTTTGCTTAATTATCCCCCTCGCATCAGCAGAAGCAGAAGCAGCAGCAGCAGCAGCAGCAGCAGCAGCAGCAGCATGATTCGACTTGCCTCTGAGTTTTTTGTTCCGCGCAGCTTCAAGTTTCACCTGATCTCGTGTCACAATTCGGGCAGTCAGGCAGACAGACGGACAGACGGACAGGGAGAGAACGCTTCTGCTGCTGCTGCTGCTGCTGTAAAAGAAGACGGCTCTCTGATGGGGCAGGGACGAGAAGAGAAAACGAAACGATGAGGCGCCCAGAGGAGACTGAGAGCTGCGAGCCATGGAGTTCGAGATTGGGAAGTGTCTGGAGTGGAAATCGGCATTGCTACGCAATAATTCTGATTTCTTTTTAACCTAATGGCCTGATAGAATCTAGCGCAACACTAAAAATCAGGGCCTGAGAGAGGAGAGGCAAGAGTAGAGAGGGGGAGAGGCGAGATGAGAGGAGCGGGGAGATAAGGGGAGAGAAGAGAGAGGGCAGATGAGAGAGGAGAGTGGAGAGGAGAGAGGAGATGGGAGAGGAGGGGAGAAAGGAGAGAAGAGAGAGATGATGGGAGAGAGAGAGACGGGGGGAGAGGATAGAGAAGAGGGAAGAGGAGGGGAGATTAAAGGGAGATAGAAGAGAGAGGAGAAAAAAGAGAAGAGAGCTGAGAAGAGACACAAACCTTGAGCGGGTTGGATTGCTATTATTGTGAAGTTTCAAAGGACCCGAGTGGCTTCGCCAGTTTCCTTTCCAGATGCTCTATTATTAGACGTCCATGGCAAGCCAGTCCGGAGCATTAATTGCTCAATCTGCGTGAGTCGCCTCCCTTCCCCTGTCTTTGTCGCGTGAAAGTGACGGAGAGAGAGAGAGAGAAAAAAAAATCTTTTCCATTCACCTGAGAGAACCGACGGAATGCAGGGGGGGGGGGTGGTGGCGGCTGCTGCTGAGAGTGTGGGGGAAGGCGGATCCTCTTTCATGACTAGGATGAGCAATAATAGTAGACGTTCTGTTGCTTGAATGGTTAGTTAAGGGCCAGAAAATATGAGACAGCGCGAAAGCCCCCGTGTTGCTCGTATCGGATGCGAAAATCTGCTGTCGGGGCCCAAGGTGCAGATTGGAAGATTTTGCTTACAGATTTGCGATTTGCCTCTGCTGCCATCTGCTGCTCAAATTAAATAGATTTTTCTGCTTTTATGACTGTTGTCTTTTGCCTGCCTGGCTCAGTGACGCCCAAGAAAGCTCAACTGAAAAATCAGGCGCCACCCTGAACAATCAGGCGCGACCCTGAACAATCAGGCACACAATGAACACTTAGGCGCCACCCTGAACAATCAGGAGCCACCCTGAACAATCAGGCGCCACCCTAAACAATCAGGCGCCACCCTGAACAATCAGGCGCCACCCTGAACAATCAGGAGCCACCCTGAACAATCAGGCGCCACCCTAAACAATCAGGCGCCACCCTAAACAATCAGGCGCCACCCTAAACAATCAGGCGCCACCCTGAACAATCAGGCGCCACCCTGAACAATCAGGCGCCACCCTAAACAATCAGGCGCCACCCTGAACAATCAGGCGCCACCCTGAACAATCAGGAGCCACCCTGAACAATCAGGCGCCACCCTAAACAATCAGGCGCCACCCTGAACAATCAGGCGCCACCCTGAACAATCAGGCGCCACCCTGAACAATCAGGCGCCACCCTGAACAATCAGGCGCCACCCTGAACAATCAGGCGCGACCCTGAACAATCAGGCGCCACCTTGAACAATCAGGCGTGACCCTGAACAATCAGGCGCGACCCTGAACAATCAGGCGCCACCCTGAACAATCAGGCGCCACCCTGAACAATCAGGCGCGCCACCCTGAACAATCAGGCGCCACCCTGAACAATCAGGCGCCACCCTGAACAATCAGGCGCGACCCTGAACAATCAGGCGCGCCACCCTGAACAATCAGGCGCCACCCTGAACAATCAGGCGCGACCCTGAACAATCAGGCGCCACTCTGAACAATCAGGCGTGACCCTGAACAATCAGGCGCCACTCTGAACAATCAGGCGCGCCACACTGAACAATCAGGCGCCACTCTGAACAATCAGGCGCCACTCTGAACAATCAGGCGCCACCCTGAACAATCAGGCGCCACCCTGAACAATCAGGCGCGCCACCCTGAACAATCAGGCGTCACCCTGAACAATCAGGCGCCACCCTGAACAATCAGGCGCGACCCTGAACAATCAGGCGCCACTCTGAACAATCAGGCGTGACCCTGAACAATCAGGCGCCACTCTGAACAATCAGGCGCCACCCTGAACAATCAGGTGCCACTCTGAACAATCAGGCGCCACTCTGAACAATCAGGCGCGACCCTGAATAATCAGGCGCCACCCTGAACAATCAGGCGCCACCCTGAACAATCAGGCGCCACCCTGAACAATCAGGCGCCACCCTGAACAATAGACGCTGTTCTTGTACCCTGAAAGAAGGGCGCAATCATATCAAAAAGCCTAAAAATCGCCCTTTTATGCTATTATTTTGCCAGTCACTTTTAAAGCAACTTTGCTTGGTCTTGCTTGGTCTTGTGTTCCATACCTTCATGAAGAAATCAATGTACGCAACACCTTAGCCAACAATGGACAAAGTGTGCCAGCAGGGGGGAGGGCACTGCGGACTTTCCACAACGCCTCCAGGCTCTGTGAGCGGCCTGGTGTTAAGGGGATTTATTTACAGACTACTCCGCCCACCACCCCTCTCCTAAAAAAACCAGCACGAACCCCGCTTGCAATATTGGATTAGACTAAATAGCCATTCAACAATCAGTTCGTGTAGGTGACAAGTCTTCCCAGCACACCTGCATAATATGAAGCTTTTTTTCAACCGAACTTCTTTAGCAAACACGAATTTCTATTGCAGGCATTGGCAAGTATTGAATATAAGTCAAATTGCCTGTGGGATCAATATTTACCCTGCAGACACTTCCCTTCCCAACTCGATAAGGCCACCGCAGCGGGAGGGTGAAGGGAGCGAGTAGCTCGAATGTTGAGTAATTATAAACTGAGGGAACAAACCAAACTTTTGGTAAAAAGTTCTGCATTTTCAAGTGAAATTTTTCAATGTGAAAATTAACTGTATTTATAATAGCATGATTAGTCGGATAGATTTGCAGCCTTGGTAACCCGAATTGGTTTGACACTCTCTTATCGAGATATTAATCTCCTTGTGGGTTTGCAGTTTGTTGTCTTAATCTTGAGATCGAAGGGGTCTGTCGTCACTGTTGGGAACAGAAAAATGAAGATTTAATCCGGCATTGTGAAAGTTGGTTCCAGTGTAATGAAACAGCGATTAGTTTCCATCCTTGAACTGCCGATCTGCTGTGCTGTGTCTCATCTCCCTCCTCCCATCTGATCTCTCTCCTCCCATCTGATCTCCCTCCTTCCATCTCATCTCCCTCCTCCCATCTAATCTCCCTCCTCCCATCTAATCTCTCTCCTCCCATTTAATCTCCCTCCTTCCATCTCATCTCCCTCCTCCCATCTAATCTCCCTCCTTCCATCTGATCTCCCTCCTTCCATCTGATCTCCCTCCTTCCATCTGATCTCCCTCCTCCCATCTCATCTCCCTCCTTTCATCTGATCTACCTCCTTCCGTTTGATCTCCCTCCTTTCATATAATCTCTCTTCTTCCATTTAATTCCTCTCCTTTCATCTGATCTTCCTCGTTCCATCTGATCTCTCTCCTTTCATTTGATTTCTCTCTCCATCTAATCTCTCTCTCCTTCCATCTAATCTCTCTCTCCTTCCATCTAATCTCTCTCTCCTTCCATCTAATCTCTCTCTCCTTCCATCTAATCTCTCTCTCCTTCCATCTAATCTCTCTCCTACCATCTAACCTCTCTCTCTCCTGCCATCTAATCTCTCTCTTCTGATCTCTCTGATCTCTCTCCTTCTATCTAATCTCTCACCTTGATTTCCGAGGATTATCAAGATCAGCTCCTATAGCTTCCATTCCCCCCCCTGTAGTTGGCCTGTGACTTTTGGTGTGCAGAAACGATCGATAAAACTTTGATGAGGCAGCACACACACACACTCAAGCAACACACTCTGCCATGCAACCCAAAGGCTTCAATAAGTTTTTGTGAACTCGATAGCGCGTGTCAAGAGCCGGTGCGGATGTAATTAGTGACTGCCCAGGCTGCTCCGCTGTCCACTTGATTGTCTCTCCGAGTACGAGTGCCCCACCGCCGGCCGAAATGCGATCCCGGTTCCGCTCAGAGACAGGAACAGATGGCCACGACTGTCTTGGCAAACAGGAACAACAAGATGATGCTTTGAGTGAAGCTGACGGAGTTTGGGGCCTTAACAGTATTATACACTACTGTAGGTGAAATTACCCGAGACAATGCTAACCTTTGCCATTCATAGCCTGCCTGTTCCGTCACTGGTTGAGGCTTAACTTTTTAGGTTGAATCGACGGATGTCTTGAAATAATGCTTTTAATAACTTATAGAGTTACATAAATATTATTAGATTAGTCATGCATTTGTGTGTCTCAAGAGCTTGGATCTCTTATCTTATCTTTTTATGTTTTATTCCACTCCATTTTTGCCTTTTTCAATATTTTCTCGCTCAAATCTCTGTTTTCTCGCCTTTACTCACTCCACCCCCCTCTCTACTCTCCCCTCTCCCTACTCTCCCCCTCTCTCTACTCTCCACTTCTCTACTCTCCACCTCTCTCTACTCTCCACCTCTCTCTACTCTCCCCCTCTCTATTCTCCCCTCTCTCTACTCTCCACCTCTCTCTACTCTCCACCTCTTTCTACTCTCCACCTCTCTCTACTCTCCACCTCTCTCTACTCTCCACCTCTCTCTACTCTCCACTTCTCTACTCTCCACCTCTTTCTACTCTCCACCTCTCTCTACTCTCCACCTCTCTATTCTCCCCTCTCTCTACTCTCCACCTCTCTCTGCTCTCCACCTCTTTCTACTCTCCACCTCTCTCTACTCTCCACCTCTCTCTACTCTCCACCTCTCTCTGCTCTCCACCTCTTTCTACTCTCCACCTCTCTCTACTCTCCACCTCTCTCTACTCTCCACCTCTCTCTACTCTCCACCTCTCTACTCTCCCCCTCTCTCTACTCTCCACCTCTCTACTCTCCCCCTCTCTCTACTCTCCACCTCTCTTTACTCTCCACCTCTCTTACTCTCCACCTCTTTCTAGTCTCCACCTCTCTCTACTCTCCACCTCTCTGCTCTCCACCTCTCTGCTCTCCACCTCTCTGCTCTCCACCTCTCTGCTCTCCACCTCTCTGCTCTCCACCTCTCTGCTCTCCACCTCTCTGCTCTCCACCTCTCTGCTCTCCACCTCTCTCTACTCTCCACCTCTCTCTACTCTTCACCTCTCTCTACTCTCCCCCTCTCTCTACTCTCCACTTCTCTACTCTCCACCTCTCTACTCTCCCCTCTCTCTACTCTCCACTTCTCTACTCTCCCCTCTCTCTACTCTCCACCTCTCTACTCTCCCCCTCTCTCTACTCTTCACCTCTCTCTACTCTTCACCTCTCTCTACTCTCCCCCTCTCTCTACTCTTCACCTCTCTCTACTGTCCACCTCTTTCTACTCTCCACCTCTCTCTACTCTCCACCTCTCTCTACTCTCCACCTCTCTACTCTCCCCCTCTCTCTACTCTCCCCCTCTCTCTACTCTTCACCTCTCTCTACTCTCCCCCTCTCTACTCTCCACCTCTCTACTCTCCCCTCTCTCTACTCTCCACCTCTCTACTCTCCCCTCTCTCTACTCTCCACCTCTCTACTCTCCCCCTCTCTATACTCTCCACCTCTCTTTACTCTCCACCTCTCTTACTCTCCCCCTCTCTCTACTCTTCACCTCTCTCTACTCTCCCCCTCTCTCTACTCTCCACCTCTCTACTCTCCACCTCTCTCTACTCTCCACCTCTCTCTACTCTCCACCTCTCTACTCTCCCCCTCTCTCTACTCTCCACTTCTCTACTCTCCCCCTCTCTCTACTCTCCACCTCTCTACTCTCCCCCTCTCTCTACTCTTCACCTCTCTCTACTCTCCCCCTCTCTCTACTCTCCACCTCTTTACTCTCCACCTCTCTCTACTCTCCACCTCTCTACTCTCCCCCTCTCTCTACTCTCCACCTCTCTTTACTCTCCACCTCTTTCTAGTCTCCACCTCTCTCTATTCTCCACCTTTCTGCTCTCCACCTCTCTGCTCTCCACCTCTCTGCTCTCCACCTCTCTACTCTCCACCTCTCTCTACTCTCCACCTCTCTCTACTCTCCACCTCTCTCTACTCTCCACCTCTCTCTACTCTCCACTTCTCTATTCTCCACCTCTTTACTCTTCACCTCTCGCACAGAGCGCACACATTAGTACATATAGCTCACTTTTTGAGCAGTTTCTGAGTAGATTTCGCTACTTTCTACACATTTACGTTTCAGTGCCCATTTGCCCCAGAGAATTTGGACAATATGTTCCAGCTCCAGTTATGAGAGATCTATTTAACAGTCTGCTGAATGCTAAATTTTTTTAAAAAGGCCCTAAAGGCCCCTCTCTCTTGTGTTCTCTGATTGTTGTGGAGGCCCTGCGCCTTGCCTGTCTGTGTGCACAGCCGAAATCCCTGGCCTCGGGGCGAATAGGCAGACAGACAGACAGAGAGACAGACAGACAAGCAGACAGAGTGTCCACTAGCTGGGTGTTTGCCGGAGCCACTTAGCACCTCGGGCGGCGGATGCTGAGGATGAGGAACCGCTAGCGAGTTTCTCTTTTCAGTCCCCAGAAAACCGGGCGCCCAGCTTGAGTTTGCTCAGCTCCGGCGTGGGAGAATTTCCCCCAGATTGCTGTTCGGCTTTTAGCTCGAGTATTACTATGATGAAGGAGAGAGAAGATTCTGGGAGTTGGTAGGGAGGAGAGAAAGTGGCCAGAGGCTACTCAAAGAAAATGTGCAACCTGCTACTTACTCACGGACAAACAGGGTGGTTGCGGTGGCTGCCAGCACTGAGCTGGGGGCTCCAATGGTTTGCTGTTTGCTCTGGCATCTGGCGCCGCAATAAGGGCGAGTATTGAGGGTTGCTAAGGCTGTCTGCGATGGCGAGCTGTGGGTCTGAGTGCGCGGCTAGAGACGGCGAGACGGGGATGAAGGAGGGAGATTTAGAGGTAAAATTGACTGAGATAGAGAAGTGAGATGGAGTGAGATACAGAGGTGGGATGGAGTGAGATACAGAGGTGACATGGAGTGAGATAGAGAGGTGGGATGGAGTGAGATAGAGAGGTGAGACTGAGTGAGATACAGAGGTGAGATGGAGTGAGATACAGAGGTGAGATGGAGTGAGATACAGAGGTGAGATGGAGTGAGATACAGAGGTGAGATGGAGTGAGATAGAGAGGTGGGATGGAGTGAGATAGAGAGGTGAATTGGAGTGAGATACAGAGGTGGGATGGAGTGAGATAGAGAGGTGGATTGGAGTGAGATAGAGAGGTGAGATGAAGTGAGATAGAGAGGTGAGATGGAGTGAGATACAGAGGTGAGATGCACAGAGGGGGAGTTGAGAATGGAGTGAGATAGAGAGGTGAGCTGAAGTGAGATAGAGAGGTGAGATGGAGTGAGATAGAGAGGTGAGCTGCACAGAGGGGGAGTTGAGAATGGTGTGAGATAGAGAGGTGAGATGGAGTGAGATACAGAGGTGAGATGCACAGAGGGGGAGTTGAGAATGGAGTGAGATAGAGAGGTGAGCTGAAGTGAGATAGAGAGGTGAGATCGAGTGAGATCGAGAGGTGAGCTGCACAGAGGGGGAGTTGAGAATAGAGTGAGATAGAGAGGTGAGATGCACAGAGGGGGAGTTGAGAATGGTGTGAGATAGAGAGGTGAGATGGAGTGAGATCGAGAGGTGAGATGCACAGAGGGGGAGTTGAGAATGGAGTGAGATAGAGAGGTGAGCTGAAGTGAGATAGAGAGGTGAGATCGAGTGAGATCGAGAGGTGAGCTGCACAGAGGGGGAGTTGAGAATAGAGTGAGATAGAGAGGTGAGATGCACAGAGGGGGAGTTAAGAATGGTGTGAGATAGAGAGGTGAGCTGCACAGAGGGGGAGTTGAGATGGTGTGAGATAGAGAGGTGAGCTGCACAGAGGGGGAGTTAAGAATGGTGTGAGATAGAGAGGTGAGATACACAAAGGGGGAGTTGAGAATAGAATGAGATAGAGAGGTGAGATGCACAGAGGGGGAGTTGAGAATGGTGTGAGATAGAGAGGTGAGATGCACAGAGGAGGAGTTAAGAATGGTGTGAGATAGAGAGGTGAGATACACAGAGGAGGAGTTGAGAATAGAATGAGATAGAGAGGTGAGATGCACAGAGGGGGAGTTGAGAATGGAGTGAGATAGAGAGGTGAGATGCACAGAGGGGGAGTTGAGAATGGAGTGAGATAGAGAGGTGAGATGCACAGAGGAGGAGTTGAGATGGAGTGAGATAGAGAGGTGAGATGCACAGAGGGGGAGTTGAGAATGGAGTGAGATAGAGAGGTGAGATGCACAGAGGGGGAGTTGAGAATGGAGTGAGATAGAGAGGTGAGATACACAGAGGGGGAGTTGAGAATAGAGTGAGATAGAGAGGTGAGATGCACAGAGGGGGAGTTGAGAATGGTGTGCATACAGAGACTGAGATTGTGAAAGCGAAGGCCATAGGTGCAATATTCAATATCTCGATGCCGCTATGCCAAGGCTGTTGTGGCCCAGCGCAACTCAAGTTCAAACAGTAATTAGGCCGTTGGCTTATCAGTATATTTAGATTTTCAAATCTCAAACACTGCAGAGAATCAGACAGACCTGTCATCAGTTCCCAGCAGTCCGCCGCATGTCCCATCAGGGGATTGTGGGAATTTTTAATCCTCTTTCCGCCCGTCCCCATCCCCCATTACAATCTTGGCCGTCATTATGTCCCAAACGGCATAAGGCTAATTGTCCCTTCTGTGCGTTGGCCGGAGTTTCATATCGCAATCAAGCATTTGGTCAGGCCGGCAGTCGTTATAAATCTCTGTGGGACAAGTGGGAGGAGCATCTCGTCACGCCGCGGCTGAAGGTGGGTGGACAGCATGGGGAGAGCTCTCCCAAGGTTTAGGGAGCTCATGATTTGCAGATATGCATCAGATCTATTTCGCAAGGTATCCGCTGACAGACCTATAGAGCGTTCCCCTTTGCATGCATTGTCGATGATAAATTTAAGGTAGATTTCACTACTCGAGTCTCTCCATGATCAGTCTCCCCCTTCTCCTGAGTCTCTCCAGATCAATCTCACCCTTCTCCTGAGTCTCTCCAGATCAATCTCACCCTTCTCCTGAGTCTCTCCATGATCAATCTCACCCTTCTCCTGAGTCTCTCCAGATCAATCTCGCCCTTCTCCTGAGTCTCTCCAGATCAATCTCACCCTTCTCCTGAGTCTCTCCAGATCAATCTCACCCTTCTCCTGAGTCTCTCCATGATCAATCTCACCCTTCTCCTGAGTCTCTCCAGATCAATCTCACCCTTCTCCTGAGCCTCTCCAGATCAATCTCACCCTTCTCCTGAGTCTCTCCATGATCAATCTCACCCTTCTCCTGAGTCTCTCCAGATCAATCTCACCCTTCTCCTGAGTCTCTCCAGATCAATCTCAACCTTCTCCTGAGTCTCTCCATGATCAATCTCACCCTTCTCCTGAGTCTCTCCATGATCAATCTCACCCTTCTCCTGAGTCTCTCCATGATCAATCTCCCCCTTCTCCTGAGTCTCTCCAGATCAATCTCACCCTTCTCCTGAGTCTCTCCATGATCAATCTCACCCTTCTCCTGAGTCTCTCCATGATCAATCTCACCCTTCTCCTGAGTCTCTCCAGATCAATCTCCCCCTTCTCCTGAGTATCTCCATGATCAACTCGCCCTTCTCCCGAGCCTCTCCATGATCAATCTCGCCCTTCTCCCAAGTCTCTCCATGATCAATCTCGCCCTTCTCCCGAGTATCTCCATGATCAATCTCGCCCTTCTCCCAAGTCTCTCCATGATCAATCTCGCCCTTCTCTCGAGTATCTCCATGATCAATCTCGCCCTTCTCCCGAGTATCTCCATGATCAATCTCGCCCTTCTCCCAAGTCTCTCCATGATCAATCTCGCCCTTCTCCCGAGTATCTCCATGATCAATCTCGCCCTTCTCCCAAGTCTCTCCATGATCAATCTCGCCCTTCTCCCGAGTATCTCCATGATCAATCTCACCCTTCTCCCGAGTATCTCCATGATCAATCTTGCCCTTCTCCCAAGTCTCTCCATGATCAATCTCGCCCTTCTCCCGAGTCTCTCCATGATCAATCTCGCCCTTCTCCCGAGTCTCTCCATGATCAATCTCGCCCTTCTCCCGAGTATCTCCATGATCAATCTCGCCCTTCTCCCGAGTATCTCCATGATCAATCTCGCCCTTCTCCCGAGTATCTCCATGATCAATCTCGCCCTTCTCCCGAGTCTCTCCATGATCAATCTCGCCATGATCAATCTCGCCCTTCTCCCGAGTCTCTCCATGATCAATCTCGCCATGATCAATCTCGCCCTTCTCCCGAGTCTCTCCATGATCAATCTCGCCATGATCAATCTCGCCCTTCTCCCGAGTATCTCCATGATCAATCTCGCCCTTCTCCCGGGTATCTCCATGATCAATCTCGCCCTTCTCCCAAGTCTCTCCAATCTCACCCTTAGGCCCTCAGCCCTAAATCTCTCCAGATCAGTCTCACCCTCAGACCTCCCCTAAATCTCTCCAGATCAGTCTCACCCTCAGACCTCCCCTAAATCTCTCCAGATCAATCTCACCCTCAGACCTCCCCTAATCTCTCCAGATCAGTCTCACCCTCAGACCTCCCCTAAATCTCTCCAGATCAATCTCACCCTCAGACCTCCCCTAAATCTCTCCAGATCAGTCTCACCCTCAGACCTCCCCTAAATCTCTCCAGATCAATCTCACCCTCAGACCTCCCCTAAATCTCTCCAGATCAGTCTCACCCTCAGACCTCCCCTAAATCTCTCCAGATCGTAAACACTGAGTCGGTGGATCACGTGATTATTATTGTTGACTCAATATTGCAATTCACCTGAATCACCCCCATGGTTATGGGATCATTTTTTGCAAAACTCAAACAAAAGAAACTCGGCATGATTCCCAAATGTCGCCGCAGTCTTGGATACCGCGTGGGTCGCACAGCAGGACCGGATGATGATAAAGTGCAAATTGCAGGCCAAGCTCTTGGAGGCTACCAACTATCTAATAGAGTCTGAGATATGGTGCTCTCTGGGCCGTGAAAATGGGAAATATTCTTGTTGGCATGCGGAGCGCACAAAATGGGGAGTTGAAAGACCCGGATACTCCCCAGTGTCCTGTGACTTCTTCCTCAGATCTACAGGAGATAATTGCTCACAGATGTTGACCCCTTCAATCTGCAATTTAATACTCAAAGTTGATGAGGCGAGGGGTCATTATAAAGCAGAGGAAAGTGAGACTCCTTGATCCTGAGCACCCAAACAAGTATTAAATATTGCCGGTCAGTATCCAAGTCTTTTTGAGTCCAATATAATCGACCTGTCCATCAAAGGTCGCAGCGGGATTTCGCAACCTAAACAGGACCGAGAAGCCAGGCGAGCTGGGAGTCTTTATTCGGTGCACCGGGGGTTTGTGCAGCCTGCAGCTTGCCGGCAACAGGCGAGGGGCTCGCTGAGACTCATCGACCGAAAGGGAGGCCTGGAGGAAGAGATGAGAAAGAGGGGTAGAGAGCGATAAGAGAGAGGGGTATGAGAGCGATAAGAGAGAGAAGTAGAGAGCGATAAGAGAGAGGGGTAGAGAGCGATAAGAGAGAGGGATAGAGAGCGATAAGAGAGAGGGGTATGAGAGCGATAAGAGAGAGGGGTAGAGAGCGATAAGAGAGAGGGGTATGAGAGCGATAAGCGAGAGGGATAGAGAGCGATAAGAGAGAGGGGTAGAGAGCGATAAGAGAGAGTGGTAGAGAGCGATAAGAGAGAGGGGTAGAGAGCGATAAGAGAGAGGGGTAGAGAGCGATAAGAGAGAGGGGTAGAGAGCAATAAGAGAGAGAGGGGTATGAGAGCGATAAGCGAGAGGGATAGAGAGCGATAAGAGAGAGGGGTAGAGAGCGATAAGAGAGAGGGGTAGAGAGCGATAAGAGAGAGGGGGTAGAGAGCGATAAGAGAGAAGGGTAGAGAGCGATAAGAGAGAAGTAGAGAGCGATAAGAGAGAGGGGTATGAGAGCGATAAGAGAGAGGGGTAGAGAGCGATAAGAGAGAGGGGTAGAGAACGATAAGAGAGAGGGGTAGAGAGCGATAAGAGAGAGGGGTAGAGAGCGATAAGAGAGAGGGGTAGAGAGCGATAAGAGAGAGGGTAGAGAGCGATAAGAGAGAGGGGTAGAGAGCGATAAGAGAGAGGGGTAGAGAGCGATAAGAGAGAGGGGTAGAGAGCGATAAGAGAGAGGGGTAGAGAGCGATAAGAGAGAGGGATAGAGAGCGATAAGAGAGAGGGGTAGAGAGCGATAAGAGAGAGGGGTAGAGAGCAATAAGAGAGAGAGGGGTATGAGAGCGATAAGCGAGAGGGATAGAGAGCGATAAGAGAGAGGGGTAGAGAGCGATAAGAGAGAGGGGTAGAGAGCGATAAGAGAGAGTGGTAGAGAGCGATAAGAGAGAGGGATAGAGAGCGATAAGAGAGAGGGGTAGAGAGCAATAAGAGAGAGAGGGGTATGAGAGCGATAAGCGAGAGGGATAGAGAGCGATAAGAGAGAGGGGTAGAGAGCGATAAGAGAGAGGGGTAGAGAGCGATAAGAGAGAGGGGTAGAGAGCAATAAGAGAGAGAGGGATAGAGAGCGATAAGCGAGAGGGATAGAGAGCGATAAGAGAGAGGGGTAGAGAGCGATAAGAGAGAGTGGTAGAGAGCGATAAGAGAGAGGGGTAGAGAGCGATAAGAGAGAGGAGTAGAGAGCAATAAGAGAGAGAGAGGGATAGAGAGCGATAAGCGAGAGGGATAGAGAGCGATAAGAGAGAGGGGTAGAGAGCGATAAGAGAGAGGGGTAGAGAGCGATAAGAGTCAAGAGAGAGGGGTACAGACAGGGTACAGCGCGTCTCATACTAAAGAACTATAGCCCGCAATATCATGCAGAAACAGGATAATGTCAAAGGAGACTTAAAAACCAGAGCAGCAAAAGGGAATTAATTTGCAGAGTAGAGTTCTTGCTCAGTTTATATAATACTATTCAAAGTTGGACAATCAAATTCTAGGACATGGCATGAAAATCTTCCGTGAGCTCCTATATATGAACACAACGGTGTATAATATTATAGTTGTCACACCTGCTCCGCATGCAAGTATCAGCATTCATATTGGGCCAAACAAACAGTAGGCGACAATAGACTTCGCTTTCTGCACCAATTATACTAATTATAGAATTGAATATTAAACATAACACCTATACATGTACGCTCGTATTAGTTCCATTGTTAATTGTTTGATTGCATAATTCGTCAATGCTGAACATTCATAGAATACGAGCGTACTTGTATAGGAGATTCATTATGCATAAATTGTCGTGTTTAGATTACTGTAAAACTATAATTACTATTGTTCCTCTTTTGACAATTGATCTGATGCAGCACAGGTGTTGATTGGATGAAGGTTTTGGCTGGTATAAAATAATTCAGCATTTATATGTATACAACTGCAAGCTGTGGTCACCTCAAATTTTTCATGGCGTGAATTTGCTCAGCATGTTTCTGAACTAATTTAGAGCATTGTTTGTTTTTATATATTGTTAAACTTTACTATTATGTGCTTTGCTGTTTTGGGGGGTTGAGGTACGCTGCTTTGAGGGCGCCGTTCTGGAGGTGCAGTTCTGAGGTTTTGGGGGCTTCGTTTTGGGGCGCCGTTTTGGAGGCGCCATTTTTGGGGCGCCTTTTTTGAGGCGCCGTTTTGGAGGCGCCGTTTTGGTGGCGCCATTTTGGAGTCGCCGTCTTGGAGGCGCTGTTCTGGGGCGCCGATTTGGAGGCGCTGTTCTGGGGCGCCGTTTTGGAGGCGCCGTTTTGGAAGTGCCGTTCTAGCGGCGCCGTTTTAGAGTCGTCGTTTTGGGGGCGCCGTTTTAGAGTCGTCGTTTTGGGGGCGCCGTTTTAGAGGCACCGTTTTGGGGGCGCCGTTCGGAGACGCCATTTTTAAGGCGCCGTTTTGGAGGCGTAGTTTTTTGGGCCGTTTTGGAGGCGTAGTTTTTTGGGCTCCGTTTTGGAGGCGCCGTTCTGGGACGCCGTTTTGGAGGCGCCATTTTTGGGGCGCCTTTTTTGAGGCGCCGTTTTGGAGGCGTCGTTTTTTGGGGCGCCTTTTTTGAGGCGCCGTTTTGGAGGCGCCGTTTTGGTGGCGCTGCTCTGCGGGCGCTGTTCTGTTTGGGGTTACTTTGTGGAATCGAACCTGGGACTTTAATCGGTGGCGCGAGAATTGTTCTGTTAATCAGTTCCTCGCTCTTTCATTTTGTATCCAAGCAGAACGCAGCATCTTTTTGAGCAAGTTAAGATGAAGCCCCAATAGGAAGGCGGGATATGTGTAACATGCACTTTGAACTTTTGCTTCAACCGAAAGTTGAAACCTTAAAGGTTCTTTACAAACTATATTTAGTACACATTATACTGATTGTAAGCACGCGCTAATGGTTCATCATCTTGAGCTTTTTTGATCATTCTGCCATATTTTTTAGTTCTTTTTTCTCAATCCTCCTCTGAGAATCGAGTACTCATTTCTCATGGGAATTTCTTAGAAAGTCTTCACAGACAGAGGGCTGCTTGGGTGGAGCAGAACCTGCTGAGGGGAGCAGACAGAGGCTGGCTGCCCTGCCAGCCAACCAGACTAGCCCTGCTCCCTCAGCCAAGGCTCCTCATTGGCTGAGCTCTGAGCGATGGAGCCTCACAGCCGCCCCTAACACCTTTCCTCACAGAAGGAACAGCGCCCACTGGTCCGCACCGCGACCCCCGCTCCTCCCCGCCTCTCGCCTCCTCTTGTGCCTACACAAAATCCCCACTTAATCCTCTCCTCGCTTCTTCGACAGGAAGACAGGAAAACACAAATCATTTTTATCTGGCATTTCTCCTCGGCCAACTCTGCCGCAGTCCGTCAGTCCAGCCTTCAGCTCCCCATCAGTCTAATTCATTATCCTCCGATCCGCCTTACCTGAGCTGCTCGCATCCCCTGTTTATCAGCTCGGACTCCGCCTGCCGCACACGCCAAGGTAAGCCTGCTAATCCTCAGGGCTCGCCGCAGTAGCTGTTTAGAAATTTTCCCCTTCACAATGCGAGGATAATCCGGCCTGCAAGCTGGATTATAATCCCCCCGCTGGCACCCACCCCCCCCCGAATCAGCTGAGCTGCAAATGAGGAAGCAGATTTCTTCCTCAGATATGCCCGTCCGTACCTCTCTGCTGTGCTCAGAGACAATAAGGATAAATTATTATCGCTAGGCTTGGTTAGGTGAAGATTTCTCAATCCGACTAGAGACTGGTCTTAGCTGCTCACAATTCATGAGCTGTTGTAGTTGTGTGCTCAATAAGGGTCTGAGGGGGGACACGGGGATTTGTGACCGATTAGGGGCCAGAAGATTAGCACTGCTTGAGCCCCAGCTCAAAGGCCTTCAGGATTGGGGTGGGTAGGTGAGGAGTAAGCCAAGGCCCTGCATGGGTTTTATATAAATATCCGAAGAAGCTGGGGATGCAGGGAGAGATGGAGCTATAGTTGCTCAGCATTCAGAACAGAGGCGAGTCTTGCTCCAAGTCTATGTTAAACGGCTGCGATAAAATGATAGCCAGATTCAACAGTCGGTGAGTCCTCGTGAGCACAGCTGCATTAAGACATTGCAATCTCTTTTACAAGCGTAGGTATCAGAGTTAGGAAATTTCAGAAACTTTCGAAATTTCTCGTCTCCCCAGAAAGTTTCCATGCCCAGCGCCTCTCGCCATGCAGGTTTTTCATCTTTAGCAACTCGACTGATACTCGATAGCCAGCAACTCCCAGAGGGAAGTCTCATTCCCCCCCAGCTCATGCCTCGGGTCTCGAGCTCGATGGGGAATTGTCGGCATATAACAGCAGCTAAAATGCATGGTGTATGGGCGAAAATGGCGATGGGCGAGGAGGCGGCGAGCTCTGGAACCGGGCAAGCAGGGGGAAACGACAAGGGCGAGGGCGAGGCAAAGGCGAGGCTTGGGGAGACAGACAAGGCACGCATTTTTCATCAACTTGTATCGGGAGACGGGGTGAATTATTTGGGTAGGAGAAAGGGGATTAAGAGGAGCCGGGAGGGGATTAGCAAGCATGCAGGATTGGGATCTTCTTTAGCAGAGGAGAAGGGCGAAGCCATGCCATTTTCTTTCTTCGAAGCAGTTTGCTCAAATGAATCGGAAGTTGCTATACTGAGCATTAACAACGGCTTAGCAACAGCATAGCAACAGCATAGTTACAGCATAGTTACAGCATAGCAACAGCATAGCAACAGCATAGCAACAGCATAGCAGCAGCATAGCAGCAGCATAGCAACAGCATAGTAACAGCATAGCAACAGCATAGCGACAGCAAATCATTCGTGCTCCCTAAACCTTTCTACAGGAAATGGACTGGAACACAGCCTACCAGACTCAGACTCATCAGCAGCAGGCTCAGCTTCATCATCACCACCACCAGCACCATCATAGTTTGGTTGGCCAGACTCAGTTTAGCTACCCGATGCCCGACATGTCGAGCAGCGTCGGAGGCGGCATGTTCGGCTGCGGCAACGACAGCGACTTGACTGTCGGTCTCGGCGGCGGCTCAGCTATCGGCGGATTTTCCACCGGAGCCACCTGCGGCTCTGGCGGCAGCGCCGGCGGCGGCGGTAGAGGCGACGGAATGCCTCTGCAGACAGCGGCGGCGGCGGCGGCGGCGGCGGCCCAAGCGCATCACGAGATGCTGCAGCACCATCCGGCACTGTCTGCCTATGCAAGTGAGTTTGAAACAAGGGAAATAGGAGCCTAATAATATAGATTCGAGAGTTTTGGCGGTTGGTGCGGCCAGTTGAAGGAGCGGAGGTAGAGGCTTGAGCAGCTCACTGAAGGAGCGGGGGTAGAGGCTTGAGCAGCTCACTGAAGGAGCGGGGGTAGAGGCTTGAGCAGCTCACTGAAGGAGCGGGGGTAGAGGCTTGAGCAGCTCACTGAAGGAGCGGGGGTAGAGGCTTGAGCAGCTCACTGAAGAAGCGGGGGTAGCGGATTGAGCAGCTCACTGAAGGAGCGGGGGTAGCGGATTGAGCAGCTCACTGAAGGAGCGGAGGTAGCAGATTGAGCAGCTCACTGAAGAAGCGGGGGGTAGCGGATTGAGCAGCTCACTGAAGGAGCGGGGGTAGCGGATTGAGCAGCTCACTGAAGGAGCGGAGGTAGCGGATTGAGCAGCTCACTGAAGGAGCGGGGGTAGCGGATTGAGCAGCTCACTGAAGGAGCGGAGGTAGCAGATTGAGCAGCTCACTGAAGAAGCGGGGGGTAGCGGATTGAGCAGCTCACTGAAGGAGCGGGGGTAGCGGATTGAGCAGCTCACTGAAGGAGCGGGGGTAGAGGCTTGAGCAGCTCACTGAAGGAGCGGGGGGTAGCGGATTGAGCAGCTCACTGAAGGAGCGGGTGTGGCGGATTGAGCAGCTCACTGAAGAAGCGGGGGTAGCGGATTGAGCAGCTCACTGAAGGAGCGGGTGTGGCGGATTGAGCAGCTCACTGAAGGAGCGGAGGTAGCGGATTGAGCAGCTCACTGAAGGAGCGGAGGTAGAGGATTGAGCAGCTCACTGAAGGAGCGGGGGTTTAAGCAGCTCACTGAAGAAGCGGAGGTAGAGGATTCAGAGGCCTGTGAATTAGAAAACACTTCAAGAAGTCTCTAGTAAGTTTCCAGAACAGGTCAAGGTTGAGGCTGAATGTTGTCAACACACCTCGAAAGGAAAGCGATCACATCTTCTAACTGAAATAATTGCTTCGGGGCATTTATTTGCTGCTATTAACTTGATTACCTTACCGCCTCCGCCCTCAGCCATCTTTCTCGATACTCAGCTTGATTAAACCGAAAATCCAGTCCGTATCCCCTACTACCTGTAATCCCCCCACTCGATGCAACTATTACTTTTTACTCACAGAAAATCCGCCTCGAGGCGGCTATAGGAGAAAATGAAAGATTTCGTCAACACAAAGAAATGCTCGCGGTCATTGAGCACAGGCGCTGGCTGCATCAGGCCGAATCCATCACTGACCACCTGAGTGCCGCGTTCAATGGAATGCTCAGATTCATGAGCATACTTGACTGCTCTATAGGGGGGGGGGGGAGGCCAATCCGACCTTTCAGAGCGCCCGACACGCGACCCCCCCCCAGCCTCTCGCGTGGATGCGAAAGAATTTTATTTGGCTACAAAGGGGCGCGCCTGTCTGTATAGAGAATAATCCCAGCGGATTGAAGGTCTGCTTTGAATGCTGCAGATTAAAACAAAACGGCGCGGCCCCCCACCCGCCGGGCTCGCCGAGCCGAGAGAATTCGAGAGGGGGCGGCTGCGGCTCCCCGCTGCTTGTTGGCCCACCTGGGGCAGCTGCTCAGACACGAAAGGCAGTGCGTGTAACACAACTGAACTCAACCCATTAGCGCCATTTTCTCAAGCCCGAACGCAACCCCATCGGATTAACTTTGCAGCCCCTGTGCGCAAGCAGCGGCGCGAGAGGACCACCTTCACCAGGGCGCAGCTGCAGATCCTGGAGGAGCTGTTCGGCAAGACCAAGTACCCGGACATCTTCATGCGCGAGGAGGTGGCGCTGCGGATCAACCTGCCGGAGTCGCGGGTGCAGGTCTGGTTCAAGAACCGCCGGGCCAAGCAGCGCCAGCAGCAGAAGCAGAAGGAGGCCGGCGAGAAGGCCGCCCACTGCGGCGTGTCGGCCGCCTCCGCCGGACAGCCGGTCGGACACGCCGGACACGCTGGACACGCCGGACATGCCGGACACGCCGGACACGCCGGACACGGAGCGAAGGCCGTCTCCGTCTCGGCTTCCGCCGCGCCGCTGGCCGGAGGCTCCGCACTCGCCGCCGCCACCGCTGCCGCTGCGGCCGCTGCCGCCAACATCGGCGGCGGAGGCGGCGGCGCCGGCATCGACATGACCGGCTGCCTCCACGACGCCGGCGGTGGCGCTGTCAAGTGCGAGGACGTCGACTCGAGCAGCCCGTCGCCCGCCAAGACGCTCAGCCTGCCCGGCTCGGCCGAGGCCTCCAAGCGCAGCCCCGCCGTCTCCGCCAACGGCCACGCCGCCGCCGCGGCTGCCGCTGCCGCGCACTTCCTCACCGACTCTACCGGACACTCCGGCGCCGCCGGCTGGGGCGCCTCGGCCGCCGGACGCCTCGCCGGACCCAACAGCCCGACTGACGGCGGCTCCGCCTACGCCACCTGCGTTCAGCAGCAGCACCGCAGCGCTGCCGCAGCCGCAGCCGCCGCGGCCGCTGCCGCTGCCTACCACAACCAGACCTACGGACAGTACAGCGCTACAGGCTACCCTCCGTATGACTACCTGCGACCTGCTGCCTACCCGCAGCAGCCGCCAGACTATGACTATCAGGGCTGGTCATCGCGCAAGCTGCAGCTGCTGTAGCTCACTGACTTTAGCAGGAATATTCCATATATAGTCCGGCCTAAACAGTCTCTGTGTATTAATTAATAAGCTTATCTGGATTTGTATGCTGCATGCCTCCGCCACCGTTTTCTTACCGATCATTGAAATTCTGGCCCCAATGCAGAAGAAAAATGCTTGGCTGTTACATGTAAGCCTCTTCAGTCTCCCTATATATTTGTTTTTGTAATTTCCTTCTCTGAATTTTGCATAGTATTGCAACTTTTCTCACTAAAATGTAGCGTATAAAAATTGAAGAATAGCTTACCGCCTGTGTTCGTGCTCTGATCCTTAGTCTGCCGCAAATATATTTGCTCGTCTGTTAACAATATTTAATGTGCTTTTTGTCGCTTCGTTTCAGTTTGCTGCGTTGCTTGGATTGATTGGCATACTGGCTGTTGGAGGTTGTTTGAGGCTGTTTGAGAGCTGTTTGAGGTTGTTTGGGGCTGTTTGAGAGCTTTTTGAGGTTGTTTGGGGCTGTTTGAGAGCTGTTTGTGGTTGTTTGAGGCTGTTTGAGAGCTGTTTGAGGTTGTTTGGGGCTGTTTGAGAGCTGTTTGAGGTTGTTTGGGGCTGTTTGAGAGCTGTTTGTGGCTGTTTGAGAGCTGTTTGAGGTTGTTTGGGGCTGTTTAAGAGCTGTTTGAGGTTGTTTGGGGCTGTTTGAGAGCTGTTTGAGGTTGTTTGGGGCTGTTTGAGAGCTGTTTGAGGTTGTTTGGGGCTGTTTGAGAGCTGTTTGAGGTTGTTTGGGGCTGTTTGAGAGCTGTTTGAGGTTGTTTGGGGCTGTTTGAGAGCTGTTTGAGGTTTTTGAGAGCTGTTTGAGGTTGTTTGGGGTTGTTTGGGGCTGTTTTAGAGCGTTTGAGGTTGTTTGGGGCTGTTTGAGAGCTGTTTGAGGTTGTTTGGGGCTGTTTGAGAGCTGTTTGAGGTTTTTGAGAGCTGTTTGAGGTTGTTTGGGGTTGTTTGGGGCTGTTTTAGAGCTGTTTGAGGTTGTTTGGGGCTGTTTGAGAGCTGTTTGGGGTTGTTTGGGGCTGTTTTAGAGCTGTTTGAGGTTGTTTGGGGGGGGCTGTTTACAGGGGTTGTTTGGGGGGTTGTTGGAGGTCTGTTTGTGGGTTTGTTTGAGAGTCTTTTGGAGGCTGTTTGGGGGCCTGTTTGGGGCCTGTTTGGGGGCCGTTTGGGGGTCTTTCTGGGGGCTGTTTGGGGGCTGTTTGGGGGCTGTTGGGGGGCTGTTTGTGGGCTGTTTTAGGGCTGTTTGGGGTTCTGTTTAGGGGCTGTTTGTGGGCTGTTTGAGGGCTGTTTGGGGGCTGTTTGGGGCGCTGTTCTAAGACTAGAATTTTTCTGACGCTATACTTTTAACAAAAAAACGAACTACAACTGAAATGCATCCGTCTTATATAGTTATTCTTAAACATACAGTATTAGTTTTCATTGCTCAATATATATTTCAAATAGATATATATGTATATATACTTGCATTTCGCACTTATAAAAATCAGTTTTATTGTTAACCAGTTGCCTAGATTCTGTCTTTATGCAGAATGATTTAAATTTAGAGACGCCACAAAGCGGTGCATAGCTACAGGCCTTTACTAAACATTGACAGTTCTGGACAATCTGCAGAGACAGATGCTTAAAAACATGTTTAAATTTCTAATTTTAACAAACAGAGAGACCAGAGTGACAGGTGTGAGTAAAGTAAGTAATATCGCAGAAATTCGTGCCAGAAGCTATAATAATTACTGTCTACAAGGAGAGCATTTAAACAAAATTTAAACAATAATAACTACACTTATTTAGAACGCATTCCTATGGCTGTACATATTGCTCATCGCTAGGGGACTCGTACGCATAAGGAAAATATATAGAAAAGCTTAATAGTGAAATCCCGGATGAAAACCCGACACAAAAACGGTTTGCACTTTGACGCAAAGTCCCAACAATGACCGAACAATAAATCATTAATCCGATATCAATCATGTGTCAAAGAGTTCACAGCAGCTGCAGCTTGCGCGATGACCAGCCCTGATAGTCATAGTCTGGCGGCTGCTGCGGGTAGGCAGCAGGTCGCAGGTAGTCATACGGAGGGTAGCCTGTAGCGCTGTACTGTCCGTAGGTCTGGTTGTGGTAGGCAGCGGCAGCGGCCGCGGCGGCTGCGGCTGCGGCAGCGCTGCGGTGCTGCTGCTGAACGCAGGTGGCGTAGGCGGAGCCGCCGTCAGTCGGGCTGTTGGGTCCGGCGAGGCGTCCGGCGGCCGAGGCGCCCCAGCCGGCGGCGCCGGAGTGTCCGGTAGAGTCGGTGAGGAAGTGCGCGGCAGCGGCAGCCGCGGCGGCGGCGTGGCCGTTGGCGGAGACGGCGGGGCTGCGCTTGGAGGCCTCGGCCGAGCCGGGCAGGCTGAGCGTCTTGGCGGGCGACGGGCTGCTCGAGTCGACGTCCTCGCACTTGACAGCGCCACCGCCGGCGTCGTGGAGGCAGCCGGTCATGTCGATGCCGGCGCCGCCGCCTCCGCCGCCGATGTTGGCGGCAGCGGCCGCAGCGGCAGCGGTGGCGGCGGCGAGTGCGGAGCCTCCGGCCAGCGGCGCGGCGGAAGCCGAGACGGAGACGGCCTTCGCTCCGTGTCCGGCGTGTCCGGCGTGTCCGGCATGTCCGGCGTGTCCAGCGTGTCCGGCGTGTCCGACCGGCTGTCCGGCGGAGGCGGCCGACACGCCGCAGTGGGCGGCCTTCTCGCCGGCCTCCTTCTGCTTCTGCTGCTGGCGCTGCTTGGCCCGGCGGTTCTTGAACCAGACCTGCACCCGCGACTCCGGCAGGTTGATCCGCAGCGCCACCTCCTCGCGCATGAAGATGTCCGGGTACTTGGTCTTGCCGAACAGCTCCTCCAGGATCTGCAGCTGCGCCCTGGTAAAGGTGGTCCTCTCGCGCCGCTGCTTGCGCACAGGGGCTGCAAATTGGAAAATGAAAACTTAGAGAAACTCGAGTTCGTCCTATGAATAGTGTGACAGAGTTCAGTCTTACTGGAGTAGGCGGTCAGGGCCGGATGATGGAGCATCTCGTGATGAGCCGGCGGTGTGGCGATCCCGACGCCCAGGTTGCCCATCATGGCGAAGCCCTGCTTGCCCAGTCCGCTGGCGCCTCCCGGATGCGGGTTATAATTGAACTGCGAGCCGTGGTGATAGCCGCTCCAGTCCATCGCTCTACAGCTGGAATGAAATCACCAAACCTATAGTTGGTATTCAGTTCCCGATTTGAAGAACGATGAAGAACACCGGCAGCTGCAGTTCTTGTGTCGATAAAATACTAAATAGAGAGCCAGAGAGGCCTGAGGCACGAGGAAACTTGAGCTCAGGACGATGGGTCCCACTGACACCGGGGCGAGTGGGGCGAGCGTGCGCCGAGTTAATGGGTCGGCCTCGGATTTCGGATAGACAGGTAGAGAGACGCAGACAGCGTATATGGGAGTTTTAGGGCGAGTGGCGTTGGGTGAAACTGTCGCTTGAACCCCACTCCCCCGTCACCTTCATCAGCACGGGCTGGGGGATCTCTAATCCCCAGCTGGAAAGAGGAGAGGCTGAGACTAAAAGCAGGCGGCCTGTCTGCAGGTGCACCACGCGGGGCCGCTGAACGGAGTTGCCGCATCGTAAGTCGAGTCGTCGCCATCGCGATGGATTTAGTAGGGGATTAGGGATATTCGGGTGGGGGCGGCGGGTCAGCGAGAGTTGGGGAACTTTCGGGACGGCCGATGGCTGTCAGAGGAGATGCTGAGGGGGGGGAAGTTTTAGCGAAATGGGAAGCCGAGTTTCGGAGCCCCATCGGAGCCACCCCCCCCCCTGTTGCCCCACCTGAGCTCGAGTTTGTCTTCTATTCATATTTTCCCTGCAATTGTCAGGGGAGAGACAAGCGGAGGATGGGCTCAAGCCATTTTTTTCATCAGCTGCCTCTCTCGCCCTGCTTTTGCCCCGTGTCTCCCGCCTCTTTCCCGGGGGCCCTGCCATTCGAATGGAAGGGATTAGCGAGAGGATTAAAGGACTGAAAACATGTCACTCTGATGGCCCGGGAGGGGTCGGGTGGGGTGGGTCGAGAGAGAGAAATAGAGGAAGGGAGCAGCGCCTGCAGCCCCCCAGGGTGCAGAGACTGGAGACAAAAACTCGCTGGCGTAAGCAGCGACAGCTCGGCGCAGCTTCATCCCCAATGGCCTGCCCTCTCCCGTATAGCCGCACAGGGTCTAAATAGGTTTTTCTTTGGCGCACGCAATTTCGGGATAAAAATGAACGGCGGTTTGCTAAAAATTTGTTAAAATCCGTTTTAAAACGGAATGACGGAAAACAGAAGCTATGGAGATGAAGGCGGGACCCGGAGTCGAAGGGGGCGGAAATAGGGCGGATTTGTCGTAAAACTGGGCGGTAAGGGGCGGATTTATTAATAAATAAGGAGGAAAACTTTATAATTAGAAATTTTACGAAACAAATGAGGCAAAAAATCTGTGGGAAGCAACAAAAATAGTAACCCAATTTGGTTGAGCAAAATGACCAGACAATGGGAGAATGCTGTTAAATCAATACTCACCTGAATCGTTTGACACTTGAGATTTTAATAATAGAAAAGGCGGCCTTCGAAGCCTCAAAGCTGGAGATCTTCTTCTAGAAGGAGCCGGGCAAGGATGGGAGTCCCGCTGGAGGGGATTAAGAAGGGATTTGGCGAGCGGGTTGGCGACTGCGGGACGAAGCGAATCGGGCAGCTGTGTTTGGACTGGACACGATGGGGCAGGGAGGCTGGAATAAGGCGCTAGCAGAAGCAGGCGGAAGATAAGCTCAAGAAATCTGCAGCGCCGGGTTGGAGCTTGGCGCAGAAACTGTTTCTGTCGCGGAGGCCGGCCAATCCGGCGAGTCCAAGCGAACCGATTGGCTGCTGGAGATGGCGAGGCCACCCCTGTGCAGCTGCTCAAAACCTGCCTGCCTGCTCAACTGCTGCAGCCAATTTCTTTTTGCCCTGGTTACTGAGTTAGACAAGTGAAAAAACTGGGAGGAGCTGGGAGGATCTGGGAGGATCTGGGAGGATCTGGGAGGATCTGGGAGGATCTGGGAGGATCTGAGGATCTGGGGGGATAAGAGAGGATCTGAGAGGATCTGGAAGGATTTAAGAGGATCTGAGAGGATCTGGGAGGATCTGGAAGGATCTGGGAGGATCTGGGAGGATCTGGGAGGATCTGGGAGGATCTGAGAGGATCTGGGAGGATCTGGGAGGATCTGGGAGGATCTGGGAGGATCTGGGAGGATCTGGGAGGATCTGAGGATCTGAGGATCTGGGGGGATAAGAGAGGATCTGAGAGGATCTGGAAGGATTTAAGAGGATCTGGGAGGATCTGGGAGGATCTGAGGATCTGGGGGGATAAGAGAGGATCTGGGAGGATCTGGGAGGATCTGGGAGGATCTGAAGATCTGGGAGTTGAAGGAATTCAAATCTGAGGAAAATGCTTCAGCATCCTAGAACGAGTCCAGTCTGGAATAATCCCCATCACGGAATCGCTCAACACTAGTAGCTTCCATTGTTAGCGCAGATCAGCTCCATACTCCCTTCTCCATCATCCAGCTTCCCTTTTGCGCAGGTGTCCGACATATTCATTCGTTTTCTTCTTGCAAGAACTCGCGTGCCACGTGGCTAAGGCAATCTCCTCTGCACGCGGTCGGCCTTGCAAAAAAGGCTTCTGAGGAGCAGAGCTCAAGAGCTGGTGGGAGATGAGACTCGAAAATGAGGATGAGCAGAGGCAAAACCTATGTCACTTCTACCTGAAATGCATATCATATATAGATGATCTATTTTTAATTAACTTAATAAGCTAAAATGTCTGTCTCTTCTAGAAGATCGGTGAGCTTCCTTTCACACGAAAGAAACCCCGCAGAAGCTCGTTAGGCTATCTGCGAACTTTTTCTGAAAATTTTGCCTGATCTATGCGTAACGGTTTAGTATGCCTGTTTGGAACTGATTTCATGAAATCTTGGAATGAGACTAGTTGAAGATGAAGATTACACTGACTCAGACTGATGGTTGTGTATTTGAAATAGGCAGCTGTTCACCTTAATATAATTTTGCACTTATGCAAGATTTTCTTTTTACACTTTATTCTTTTACTCTGTACTATTTTACTATACATGACTTACTCTTTGACACAAAACCGCGAATTTCTGTCTGACATGCGTCATTAGATGCATGTAGGTCTAATCAGATGCATGTAGATCTAATCCGATGTATGTAGATCTAATCAGATGTATGTAGATCTAATCAGATGTATTTAGATCTAATCAGATGCATGTAGATCTAATCAGATGTATTTAGATCTAATCAGATGCATGTAGATCTAATCAGATGCATGTAGATCTAATCAGATGCATGTAGATCTAATCAGATGCATGTAGATCTAATCAGATGTATTTAGATCTAATCAGATGCATGTAGATCTAATCAGATGCATGTAGATCTAATCAGATGTATTTAGATCTAATCAGATGCATGTAGATCTAATCAGATGCATGTAGATCTAATCACACATGATTAGATGCATGCAGATCTAATCAGATGCATGTAGATCCAATCAAAAAGGATTAGGTGCATGTAGATCCAATCAAAAAGGATTAGATACATGTAGATCCAATCAGATAGGAGTAACATGCATATAAATTTTAGACAAACAAATCATTGAAAATTTTTAACCATATTGCTAGGTGCTAATTGCCCAATTCAGCAGCGTCACCGGCCTTGACGACGGAGGCTGGGGGTTGGCGTGCTCAGATTCGAAAGGATTTGGGAAGATCTAGAATGAGAGGATCAGCTAATCTGTTTGCTGACAAAGGAGCCGCCCCACCATATTTCTGTTCGCTTTGGACCACCGACGGAACGAGAAAAGAGAGCGGAGGCCGGCCGGGGGGAATTAATTCGAAAAACACAGAGAAATTCATTTCCCAATATCCCCGACGCCCTTTTCGCCACTTTCATTTCCGCCCAGAAGCTGCTGATGAGGCTGGCAGGGCAGTTAATCTCCGTCTCCTTTGGCGCAAAAAGAAATTGTTGTCCGCCATGCCTAGCGGAGGACCCGAGGCCCCCCGCTGGGCGGGTGGGGCCCAAAATTATCGACGAGAAACTTTCGGAAGCTGCGGCCCCACTAATCCCTCACACGGGCGCGGGAGATGTTTTAGAAAATGGGGGGGAACAGCGCGCGAGGGAGCTTAGCCGGGATTAAATCCCCGAAACTGTGATGAGGCAATTTCGCGCAAGCCGAAGCCGAGGAAGACACAGAGAGAGAGGAGGGGAGGGGAGCTCAGACTGGGATTTCGATTCGATTTATTTTCCTTCTTCTGTGCCTCGCCTCCGAGCCACACCCCGAATGAGGCTGGTACACCTGACAGCTCTGCATTCTTGGCTTTGATATTTCTTTGAGGCGGCAGCGGCGCCAAAACTGAAGGACTGAAATGAAGAGACAGCGGTGCCAAAACTGAAGGACTGAAATGAACAGACAGAGGCGCCAAAACTGAAGGACTGAAATGAAGAGACAGAGGCGCCAAAACTGAAGGACTGAAATGAAAAGACAGAGGCGCCAAAACTGAAGGACTGAAATGAAGAGACAGAGGCGCCAAAACTGAAGGACTGAAATGAAAAGACAGAGGCGCCAAAACTGAAGGACTGAAATGAAAAGACAGAGGCGCCAAAACTGAAGGACTGAAATGAAAAGACAGCGGCGCCAAAACTGAAGGACTGAAATGAAGAGACAGAGGCGCCAAAACTGAATGACTGAAATGAACAGACAGAGGCGCCAAAACTGAAGGACTGAAATGAAGAGACAGCGGCGCCAAAACTGAATGACTGAAATGAAGAGACAGCGGCGCCAAAACTGAAGGACTGAAATGAAAAGACAGCGGCGCCAAAACTGAAGGACTGAAATGAAAAGACAGCGGCGCCAAAACTGAAGGACTGAAATGAAGAGACAGCGGCGCCAAAACTGAAGGACTGAAATGAAAAGACAGCGGCGCCAAAACTGAAGGACTGAAATGAAAAGACAGCGGCGCCAAAACTGAAGGACTGAAATGAAGAGACAGCGGCGCCAAAACTGCAGTATTAATGGAGATGGCTACAGATAAACCTTGGCTCATAAATCACAACAGGTAAAATAGAGAAATGAAATTCTCGATGAAAGTTTTCTTAAACAAAAGTTAGGGATCGAGAGGCAGACAGGACGTGACTCCCTGTTGTTCGAATAATTCGATTTCTGAGTTGGCGACTTTCTCACTCGCTCACTGAGTTTGACTGGCGGCCGGTTCTGACAGAAGGTCGTGCGGCGAGAGAGGCCAGCTCAAGATCGGTATCAAATTAAGCCTGGGCATATGGAACTGCTGATCGCAACAGATCCCAGCAATTTTTTATTGCCTCCCATTGCGAGAGAATGGGGAAATTCGGATGAGGAGGTGGGTAAGGGAAAAGGGGGCCAGAAGCTTTTGATCATGCACCCACAGTCGAAATCCCAGCGAAGATGGCCAGATGACAGGTGCCCTTATCTTCCCTTGGCCAGTCGGTTCTTTGACAGAATTTTCTCAGCCAAGAAAGGATTGAAATCTGCGTTGCATGCTTGAGAAATCGGATGCGTGAAATTTTCTGGCAAAGAAATAAATCTTATCGGACGCAGGGCTCCACTTGAGTGGATTGAAATTCCGCAAATACGGCGCCATTCGGCTTAGCAACTGCAAGTTGTGCTTGAAGACTTTTTCTGAGTCTTTGAAATTCAGAATAATTTCGAATAGTTTAAATTAAAGTTAGAGAGAGTCTTGGCGCCGAATAGGAGGATTAGCGCCGAATAGTGGGATTAGCGCCAAATAGTGGGATTAGCGCCAAATGGGAGGATTAGCGCCGAATAGGAGGATTAGCGCCAAATGAGAATTTTAGCGCCAAATAGGAGGATTAGCGCCAAATAGTGGGATTAGCGCCAAATTAGAGGATTAGCGCCAAATAGTGGGATTAGCGCCAAATTAGAGGATTAGCGCCAAATAGGGGGATTAGCGCCAAATAGGGGGATTAGCGCCAAATGGGAGGATTAGCGCCAAATAGGAGGATTAGCGCCGAATAGGAGGATTATCACCAAATAGGAGGATTAGCGCCAAATGAGAATTTTAGCGCCAAATAGGAGGATTAGCGCCAAATGAGAGGATTAGCGCCAAATGAGAGGATTAGCGCCGAATATAAGAATTTTCGCCCCACAATAGCCAATTATCCCGGTGATTTCAGGATGCCGCACAAACTAATTACCTGCGTAGAAGCCATATAGAGATGGCCGGGCCCCAAATCAGTCAATATTATTAAGAAAGCCGAGCAACAGAGAAATATGCGGCGTCATAAATTAGACTCAGGCACAGGACCAGCTCCCCCTACCAGACAGGCCCCTCAACTCGCTTTGCAGTCACACCTCGCACTGGCCAGCGCACAATTGATGAGCTGACTACGTGCTCAGTTGGCCAGCTAGCGGCGGCACCTTGGCATTTATCAACTTTCTGAACTCGAGAGAGCTTTTAATTAAGAAAAACTGCGACTTTGAAGAGAGAGAGAGAGAGAGAGAGAGAGAGAGAGAGAGAGAGAGAGAGAGAGAGACCGCGTAGATTTGTTGCTGGACGTGCCGAAATGAGTAACAGAAAATGAAATTCTGACCAATTTTAATAGTATATAGATATAATAGAAAGAGTTTTAGCAGGCCAATACCTACCTGACTAGTCCGCTATCATGGGGCGCATTGTGCCGGTCTGTAACTACAGACACAATGCCTCATTTGCATAATCAGGCTCTGTTTGCCTAAATGGGCCATTGTCAGAAAATTTACATTCCGTTTATTTACTGCCAGCATATTGACCCAAGCGATGAGAGTGCGATGTTCATTGCTGCAGTCTGGATGGCTTTTTATAGTCTTTTTCCAGACGCATTCTTTTTTTTGAGAAAATCAAGAGTTCACAGAAAAGACTTGGGTGCTGAGCTGTTCAAGTGAAGCTGAGTAAAACCGTGTTTTAATTCTAGTCTGAGCATCTGGGAGAATTCTAGTCTGAGGATCTGGGAGAATTCTAGTCCGAGGATCTGGGAGAATTCTAGTTTGAGGATCTGGGAGAATTCTAGTCTGAGCATCTGGGAGAACTCTAGTCTGAGCATCTGGGAGAATTCTAGTCTGAGGATCTGGGAGAATTCTAGTTTGAGGATCTGGGAGAATTCTAGTCTGAGCATCTGGGAGAACTCTAGTCTGAGCATCTGGGAGAATTCTAGTCTGAGGATCTGGGAGAACTCTAGTCTGAGGATCTGGGAGAATTCTAGTCTGAGGATCTGGGAGAATTCTAGTCTGAGGATCTGGGAGAATTCTAGTTTGAGGATCTGGGAGAATTCTAGTCTGAGCATCTGGGAGAACTCTAGTCTGAGCATCTGGGAGAATTCTAGTCTGAGGATCTGGGAGAATTCTAGTTTGAGCATCTGGTAGAATTCTAGTCTGAGCATCTGGGTGAACTCTAGATTGAGCATCTGGGAGAATTCTAGTCTGAGGATCTGGGAGAATTCTAGTCTGAGGATCTGGGAGAACTCTAGTCTGAGGATCTGGGAGAATTCTAGTCTGAGGATCTGGGAGAATTCTAGTTTGAGGATCTGGGAGAACTCTAGTCTGAGGATCTGGGAGAATTCTAGTCTGAGCATCTGGGTGAACTCTAGATTGAGCATCTGGGAGAATTCTAGTCTGAGGATCTGGGAGAATTCTAGTCTGAGGATCTGGGAGAATTCTAGTCTGAGGATCTGGGAGAATTCTAGTCTGAGGATCTGGGAGAATTCTAGTCTGAGGATCTGGGAGAATTCTAGTCTGAGGATCTGGGAGAACTCTAGTCTGAGGATCTGGGAGAATTCTAGTCTGAGCATCTGGGTGAACTCTAGATTGAGCATCTGGGAGAATTCTAGTCTGAGGATCTGGGAGAATTCTAGTCTGAGGATCTGGGAGAATTCTAGTCTGAGGATCTGGGAGAATTCTAGTCTGAGGATCTGGGAGAATTCTAGTCTGAGGATCTGGGAGAATTCTAGTCTGAGGATCTGGGAGAATTCTAGTCTGAGGATCTGGGAGAATTCTAGTCTGAGGATCTGGGAGAATTCTAGTCTGAGGATCTGGGAGAATTCTAGTCTGAGGATCTGGGAGAATTCTAGTTTGAGGATCTGGGAGAATTCTAGTCTGAGCATCTGGGAGAACTCTAGTCTGAGGATCTGGGAGAATTCTAGTCTGAGGATCTGGGAGAATTCTAGTCTGAGGATCTGGGAGAATTCTAGTCTGAGGATCTGGGAGAATTCTAGTCTGAGGATCTGGGAGAATTCTAGTCTGAGGATCTGGGAGAATTCTAGTCTGAGGATCTGGGAGAATTCTAGTCTGAGGATCTGGGAGAATTCTAGTCTGAGGATCTGGGAGAATTCTAGTCTGAGGATCTGGGAGAATTCTAGTTTGAGGATCTGGAAGAATTCTAGTCTGAGCATCTGGGAGAACTCTAGATTGAGCATCTGGGAGAATTCTAGTTTGAGGATCTGGGAGAATTCTATTCCGAGGATCTGGGAGAACTCTAGTCTGAGGATCTGGAAGAATTCTAGTCTGAGCATCTGGGAGAACTCTAGATTGAGCATCTGGGAGAATTCTAGTCTGAGGATCTGGGAGAATTCTAGTCTGAGGATCTGGGAGAACTCTAGTCTGAGGATCTGGGAGAACTCTAGTCTGAGCATCTGGGAGAACTCTAGTCTGAGGATCTGGGAGAATTCTAGTTTGAGGATCTGGTAGAATTCTAGTCTGAGCATCTGGGAGAACTCTAGTCTGAGGATCTGGGAGAATTCTAGTCTGAGCATCTGGGAGAATTCTAGTCTGAGCATCTGGGAGAATTCTAGTCTGAGGATCTGGGAGAATTCTAGTCTGAGGATCTGGGAGAATTCTAGTCTGAGGATCTGGGAGAATTCTAATCTGAGGATCTGGGAGAACTCTAGTCTAAGGATCTGGGAGAATTCTAGTTTGAGGATCTGGTAGAATTCTAGTTTGAGGATCTGGGAGAATTCTAGTTTGAGGATCTGGGAGAATTCTAGTTTGAGGATCTGGGAGAATTCTAGTTTGAGGATCTGGGAGAATTCTAGTTTGAGGATCTGGGAGAATTCTAGTCTGAGGATCTGGGAGAATTCTAGTTTGAGGATCTGGGAGAATTCTAGTCTGAGCATCTGGGAGAACTCTAGTTTGAGCATCTGGGAGAATTCTAGTCTGAGGATCTGGGAGAATTCTAGTTTGAGGATCTGGGAGAATTCTAGTCTGAGGATCTGGGAGAATTCTAGTTTGAGGATCTGGGAGAATTCTAGTTTGAGGATCTGGGAGAATTCTAGTCTGAGCATCTGGGAGAACTCTAGTTTGAGCATCTGGGAGAATTCTAGTCTGAGGATCTGGGAGAATTCTAGTTTGAGGATCTGGAAGAATTCTAGTCTGAGCATCTGGGAGAACTCTAGTTTGAGCATCTGGGAGAATTCTAGTCTGAGGATCTGGGAGAATTCTAGTTTGAGGATCTGGAAGAATTCTAGTCTGAGGATCTGGGAGAATTCTAGTCTGAGCATCTGGGAGAATTCTGGTCTGAGGATCTGGAAGAATTCTAGTCTGAGCATCTGGGAGAACTCTAGTTTGAGCATCTGGGAGAATTCTAGTCTGAGGATCTGGGAGAATTCTAGTTTGAGGATCTGGAAGAATTCTAGTCTGAGCATCTGGGAGAACTCTAGTTTGAGCATCTGGGAGAATTCTAGTCTGAGGATCTGGGAGAATTCTAGTTTGAGGATCTGGAAGAATTCTAGTCTGAGCATCTGGGAGAACTCTAGTTTGAGCATCTGGGAGAATTCTAGTCTGAGGATCTGGGAGAATTCTAGTCTGAGGATCTGGGAGAATTCTAGTCTGAGGATCTGGGAGAATTCTAGTTTGAGGATCTGGAAGAATTCTAGTCTGAGCATATGGGAGAACTCTAGTTTGAGCATCTGGGAGAATTCTAGTCTGAGGATCTGGGAGAATTCTAGTCTGAGGATCTGGGAGAATTCTAGTTTGAGCATCTGGGAGAATTCTAGTCTGAGGATCTGGGAGAATTCTAGTCTGAGGATCTGGGAGAATTCTAGTCTGAGGATCTGGGAGAACTCTAGTCTGAGGATCTGGGAGAACTCTAGTCTGAGCATCTGGGAGAACTCTAGTCTGAGCATCTGGGAGAATTCTAGTCTGAGCATCTGGGAGAATTCTAGTCTGAGGATCTGGGAGAATTCTAGTCTGAGGATCTGGGAGAATTCTAGTCTGAGGATCTGGGAGAATTCTAGTCTGAGGATCTGGGAGAATTCTAGTCTGAGCATCTGGGAGAATTCTAGTCTGAGGATCTGGGAGAATTCTAGTCTGAGGATCTGGGAGAATTCTAGTCTGAGGATCTGGGAGAACTCTAGTCTGAGGATCTGGGAGAATTCTAGTCTGAGGATCTGGGAGAATTCTAGTTTGAGGATCTGGAAGAATTCTAGTCTGAGCATCTGGGAGAACTCTAGTCTGAGGATCTGGGAGAATTCTAGTCTGAGGATCTGGGAGAATTCTAGTCTGAGGATCTGGGAGAATTCTAGTCTGAGGATCTGGGAGAATTCTAGTCTGAGCATCTGGGAGAATTCTAGTCTGAGGATCTGGGAGAATTCTAGTCTGAGGATCTGGGAGAATTCTAGTCTGAGGATCTGGGAGAACTCTAGTCTGAGGATCTGGGAGAATTCTAGTCTGAGGATCTGGGAGAATTCTAGTTTGAGGATCTAGAATTCTAGAGCATCTGGGAGAATTCTAGTTGAGCATCTGGGAGAATTCTAGTTGAGGATCTGGTAGAATTCTAGTCTGAGCATCTGGGTGAACTCTAGATTGAGCATCTGGGAGAATTCTAGTCTGAGGATCTGGGAGAATTCTAGTCTGAGGATCTGGAAGGTCCAGGCCGACTTGCTAGCTTTAAGTATGGCTGGCTTCGGAAAACTTTGGGAAAATTTACTGCAGCATGGCCCTACAAATTCCGAGTCTATTTGAAGACACGCATCACCTCCAATTTTTGAAATTCCGAAGCAATTAGCTTGCATTAGTTAGTCGTAAGCGATGCGCCCTCAATTCCACACAACTGCGGCTGTGTGGCAATGTCCCAGACATGATCTGTCTAAAATTAACAAGAGAGGTTGCGAAACCAAGTTTTGGTTGATTGCGCACACCCAGTGCAAATGAACCAAGACTCCTGTTAGCACAAAGACTCAACAATCTCTATGAGCTCATATAGCTTCGATTCGGAGTTCATGCGAGTGAAAATCCAAACAAATTACGACGGACCACCGACCCTGGCAGTTTCGATTGTCAAACCTGTTTGCTCTTCGGGTCCGATACAAACAGAACGATATTGGCTAATAGAGTTGGTTATTAAATACTGTCTCAGGGCTGGCGGTAGCGAGCGATCAACCTGATCGTGTCACGTATGGATCACGGATCCCCGCTGCATTGATAGACGCTAGCGATCTATATTGGATTGTCGCATTATTTGAAAACATATTTTACTCACTATGGCTTGCAAACTGCAATAGTTAGCAATATTAAACTTTGCTTTTGGATCAGGAGTGATTATCATGGGGCGGATCAGGAGTGATTCTTGTGGGGTGGATCAGGAGTGACTCTCATGGGGTGGATCAGGAGTGATTGTCATGGGCGGATCAAGAGTGATTCTTGTGGGGCGGATCAGGAGTGATTCTTGTAGGGCTGATCAGGAGTGATTCTTGTGGGGCGGATCAGGAGTGATTCTTGTGGGGCGGATCAGGAGTGATTCTAGTGGGGCGGATCAGGAGTGATTCTTGTGGGGCGGATCAGGAGTGATTCTTGTGGGGCGGATCAGGAGTTATTCTAGTGGGGCGGATCAGGAGTGATTCTTGTGGGGCGGATCAGGAGTGATTCTAGTGGGGCGGATCAGGAGTTATTCTAGTGGGGCGGATCAGGAGTGATTCTTGTGGGGCGGATCAGGAGTGATTCTAGTGGGGCGGATCAGGAGTTATTCTAGTGGGGCGGATCAGGAGTGATTCTTGTGGGGCGGATCAGGAGTGATTCTAGTGGGGCGGATCAGGAGTTATTCTAGTGGGGCGGATCAGGAGTGATTCTTGTGGGGCGGATCAGGAGTGATTCTTGTGGGGCGGATCAGGAGTGATTCTTGTGGGGTGGATCAGGAGTGACTCTCATGTGGTGGATCAGGAGTGATTCTCATGTGGTGGATCAGGAGTGATTCTCATGGGGTGGATCAGGAGTGATTGTCATGGGGCGGATCAAGAGTGATTCTTGTGGGGCGGATCAGGAGTGATTTTTGTAGGGCTGATCAGGAGTGATTCTCATGTGGTGGATCAGGAGTGATTCTCATGGGGTGGATCAGGAGTGATTGTCATGGGCGGATCAGGAGTGATTCTTGTAGGGCTGATCAGGAGTGATTCTTGTGGGGCGGATCAGGAGTGATTCTTGTGGGGCGGATCAGGAGTGATTCTAGTGGGGCGGATCAGGAGTTATTCTAGTGGGGCGGATCAGGAGTGATTCTTGTGGGGCGGATCAGGAGTGATTCTAGTGGGGCGGATCAGGAGTTATTCTAGTGGGGCGGATCAGGAGTGATTATCATGGGGCAGATCAGGAGTGATTCTCATGGGCGGATCAGGAGTGATTCTTGTAGGGCGGATCAGGAGTGATTCTTGTAGGGCGGATCAGGAGTGATTCTTGTGGGGCGGATCAGGAGTGATTCTTGTAGGGCGGATCAGGAGTGACTCTCATGGGGCAGATCAGGAGTGATTCTCATGGGCGGATCAGGAGTGATTCTTGTAGGGCGGATCAGGAGTGATTCTTGTGGGGCGGATCAGGAGTGACTTTCATATGGTGGATCAGGATCAGTGACTTTTATATGGTGGATCAGGAGTGATTGTCATGGACGGGGGCAGATCAGGTGTGATTCTTGTGGGGCGGATCAGGAGTGACTCTAAGGGGGCGAATGTAAAAGCAACTGGCTCCTGCATTCACTTATTTTCGATTTAAATTGTATGCAGGAGAATATCCATAGATTCACTTGCAACAAGTCAGCTACTGAGATTTATAATTACAAAAGCACTTAACACTCGTAGACAGGGTGAAAGCCAAAGCTCAAGGCAAATTGAAACATGAAACTTTGCCCAGAGAGGAAATCCGGCTAGATCGAAGGTTTAAACTTGACTCCAACCTGAGCCAGGTGCGCAAGCCCAGTCCCCAGGACCAGCTACAGGCATTCTACACCGTGTATAGCTGTGTATAAGACAAGCAATATCTGAGCTATTAAAGTCTTGGCCACCTGCTCTCATCAGACAGTTGAATGTCTCGCGAGTATCGCGGGTTGCCACTCCGGCTCAGACAGCAGACAATACAAGCTATTAATGTGATCGCAATGAGTAGAGGAAGTCAAAGACCAAGTTAAAGCGCTTAAAGTCGATCGGGCGGAAAATCCTCTTCTCCGAAATCAGATATCGGACGGACAGACAGGCGGAGGATGAAAACAATGGCATTGCCGGGCCGTTCAGAAATGTTTTTTTTCGCGGCAAGAACAGAAACCGAAGGAATCCATTTATAGTCGCCTTGGCACTTAGACAGCGAGACCAGATGTCACTGCGGACTTCCGATAAAAAAGGAGGCATTGGCAGATACCGTCTCATGACCGACTGACTGCTTTAACGGGCACCTTTTTTCGATTGAAGCATTGATAAAAACTTTATTTTCAATCTGGTAGTTAAAAGCCAGTAGCCAGTGGCCAGAATTCTCGCGAATCGACCGTATAACGAGAGATGACATGAAGAGATGACCGCCTTAAAAATATGATCGAGCTGTGGTGACCGACTCAAATCTAGTGATGATGACCGACTCAAATGAGCATCCAGTGCTGATGACCGACTCAAATGAGCGTCCAGTGCTGATTACCGACTCAAATGAGCATCCAGTGCTGATGACCGACTCAAATGAGCGTCCAGTGATGATGACCGACTCAAATGAGCGTCCAGTGCTGATGACCGACTCAAATGAGCGTCCAGTGATGATGACCGACTCAAATGAGCGTCCAGTGCTGATGACCGACTCAAATGAGCATCCAGTGCTGATGGCCGACTCAAATGAGCGTCCAGTGCTGATGACCGACTCAAATGAGCATCCAGTGCTGATGACCGACTCAAATGAGCATCCAGTGCTGATGACCGACTCAAATGAGCATCCAGTGCTGATGACCGACTCAAATGAGCATCCAGTGAAGATGACTGACTCAAATGAGCATCCAGTGCTGATGACCGACTCAAATGAGCATCCAGTGAAGATGACAGACTCAAATGAGCATCCAGTGAAGATGACAGACTCAAATGGGCATCCAGTGATGATGACCGACTTAAGTGACCATGACGGACTCAAAATGACCAGCGACCAGTGCTACTGTGCTAGTGATGACAAAGTCAAATATTTTTGGTGATATAAATAAATAAAAGCACAAGACAACAACCGTTATTTTGCTAGTATCTGATTACACTGATTTGCAAGACAATTAAATATCTTAAAGAATAAGCTTAATCTGGTCTTTAAGTTGTTATTTAGACACTGGGGCTGACGAGACAGGGGTACTCGAAGAACAGTCTTCAATAACAACATTTATAAATGGCAAGTCCTATTAAATAAATAGACAAGCAAATTATTGCAGCTTCACATATAAGAAAGGTTGATTTTATCCAGACCCCGTCATCAATATTTCTAGCGCCCCCAGCATTGGGACAACACCAACAAATGTAACAAAACTAAAAACACGGTCACGACACGTCTGTAGTTAATTTATTAAGAAAATACGCGCAAACTTTTTTATAATCATCAAAATTTACATTCATATTAGACTACTCAAAACAAAACAGTTAGTAGCGAGGGAGGGACCTGCCAATTGGAAATATATACGCTCGGAAAAAACTCTGCGCTTATCAACTTTTTAAGCACACTTTGTTGCGAAAATTGTAGCATAGATTAATAAATAATAGAAGAAAAAAATTAATAAGGACAAGCGAACAGACACCAATTAAAATTTTATTGTCAAAAAAGCGATTATGCAATTTTTGAATGCATTAATCCAATCCAATACATTTCTGACGAGGAACAAAACGAATAAAAGGGCTAATCAACAAATAAAACTTAGAACAGTTATATCATAGCTTGCATGCGAAATACAACTGGATAGAGCTGTGAAGATCGAATCGAATACCGAACAGGCAGTTCTGATGTAGCATTTAAATTTGCCAGAATTTTAACACGGTCAAATTTTGCTATAATTTGTCTGAACAATCATATCAATGAATATTAATGAATTTTTGTAAATTACTAACTGGAATCAGTGCATACTGTTTTGCGTAATTAATGAGCAAGCAATTATTAAGGTGTTATAAAATTATCCACTGCCGAGAAAATACCAAGTAGCGTATTACGAGGAACTATTCAATTTTCCTTTACCTTGAATAGTTTAGCAATTCATTGTATCCACTTTATAGTTTAATATAATTGACTACACCTGCTCTAACGGCCAGATGTGCAACCGACAGCTCAGCCGCATGCTGCGTACGGCTGTTCAGTCCAAGGACTGGGGGGGGGGTCACCACACACCCTCAATTACCCCAGCTAATGCTGGCACCCATTTTACAGCTGGGTGAACTGAAGCAATGCAGAGTTAAGTGTCTTTGCTCAAGGACACAAATCGTTCCGATTAGGATTGGGAGTCGAACCCCGACCTTCAAGTCGTGAGTCGTGGGAGTAACCACTAGGCTAAAACCCTTTAATATTAAAATAGATTAGCAATTCGTTTTATTCCCTTTACTACGGGACTGTAGCCTAGTCCCCCCTGCCCCAGTCCTTGGACTGAACAGCCGTACGCAGCCTTCAGATGCGCCGCGCAATAGCTGCGGCTGAGCTGTCGGTTGCACATCTGCCACTTGGGCAGGTGTAATCAATTATTGTTATTATTAATATTATTATTACTACTATTATGTAATATTGAATATATTAGCAATCCATTCTAATAGCCAACAAAATTAAAACAAAAAAGAATCCGGATTTCAAGTTAAGCCTACCAAAGCACAGTACCGATAGCAGCAAAATTATTTTTAGTCCAGAAAAAACGGAAAAATTTTGCAAGATCGATATTTCAATCATTAGTTTAGTTTGGCGCCTATTGCAATACAGAGGAGTCAAGCCGATGGGGTGTTGGGTAGCCTAGGACAAGCTCTTAATAACCCGACTAGTGCAGCTGAGCCGCGCTTGCTAAAAAGTTACAAACGAGTGCTTATGGGCCTATTGCCTGACTGTATTGGCTAGCTAGTTCCAAAAGTCGCCAGCAGCAAAAGCAGACTGCTGTTGAGCAGCGTATTGCTGCGGCTGCTGCTGCTGTTGCGGAAAGCCAGCAGAATTGGCGGCACCTTTGAAGTTTAATCCGGCCATCTGGCTCTGTATCTGTGGGAATTGCCGCAAACGGTTAATATTACTAATACTATTAAAATTATTATTATTATACATTATTAGCTAAAGTTACTGAATTATTGTGGACATGGCGGGCCGCTGACAGAGCAAGTAAAAGGGCAAAGAAAGTTCAAATGAGCTTTGAAAATTTCATTGTTGAAAAAAGCAGTTGCAATGGCAGACACCCAAGCCGTGGAATGGGGCATTCGAAGTTAAAACCCAAATTTGAAGTCTCAAGGCCACAGAGAACTTCATTTATAGTATATACCATAGAAATGGATCTTATACTTAAGTATTGCGATTAAATATATTTTTTCGTCTATGTCCATAGACTACTGACGATTAGTTTTCAGTAGTGCAAGCGAACATTTTTTGTCCCCGAGTCATTATTGGGTGTCATTTTCTATGCATTGTCTGAATGGGGAGTGGCCTATCTAGTGTATATAAGATCTATAATCTATCCTACAATAAAGTGCTAAAAATTAGTATAGAGGAAACCAAATAAAAAATATTAAGCAACACTTACTTGTAGCAAATAAGCAGACTGATTATTGACATAGCCTGGTGGCTGAAATCCATAGTGCTGCTGCTGCTGCTGCTGTTGCTGAGAAGACGGTGTCGGCACGCCGCCAAATTGCGGCGGACCAAACTGCCCACCTGTTGAGTAGAGAGCGCCAGCAGTTTGACTGTACAGAGCCGAGAACTGCTGCTGCTGCTGCTGTTGAGGTTGATGTTGCTGCTGCAGAAATGGATATTGTTGCTGCTGCGAAAATGAATATTGCTGTTGCTGCTCCGGCATAGGCTGGTAGCCAGTTGAATTGGCTACAGAAGCTAGTTGAGGAGTACTCATCGAGTATTGCATCCCGCCAAAGTGTTGCTGCTGCTGATTGTGAGCTAGAAATCCGCCGCCTCCACTAGAAGCAGCAGCAGCAGCAGCGGTATTCTGCTGACCATACAAAGCCATGATAGAATCTTTCATAGATTTCTTTGGAGCAGCGGCGGTGTTCGCAGAATTAGAAGAATCGCTGGCAAACAGGTCGGCAGCAGTGGCGGTCGTGGCGCTGCCCTCGCTTAAGAATGCCAAATCGTTGGCGTGCGAGCTGGCGACTCCGCCACCGCCACCGCCGCCGCCGCCGCTAGAGAAGTCGCCAAATCCGTCATCGGCCAGACCGCCAAGCAGATCTGGCGGCGGCTGCTGCGGCACTGCTGAAGGAGGTGCCGGCTGCTGTGGCTGCTGCGGGGGCGGTTGCTCAGGCTTTGATTGAGACGCAGCCTGCGGCGGAGGCTTCACTGCCGCGGTGGTGTTGCCAGCAGAGCGCCTGGCTGGCGCGGGCGCGGGCGCCGGCAGCTTCGGCGACACGCCGTCAGCGGCGGCAGAGTTAGCAGCGGCGGCAGCTCGTCGCTGAGCAGTGTTGGTCTTGAGCAGATCGTACACAGCAGCTGGATCGGGTTTAGGCAGCACCCAGTCCCTGGCTAAGTAGCGCTTCTCCTCATACTTAGCCTTGATGAACTGCTCAAGCGTGGCGTCCGTCTGCGGCCGACGGAATCCATCCGGCACGTTGGCCTCGTAGGCGGCTCTGGCTAGCGAGTTACCAATAGCGGCCACCCCAGCCACCTGTTCGGCTGTCCAGGAGTCCAAGTTGACAGATTTCACTCGCGAGATGTGCACGCCCAGCTTCCTGTGGATGCCGGCGCATCTGATGCAGAGGAATACGCCAATGTTCCAGCTGGCCCAGCGGGGACTTTTAGCATCGCAGTCAGCGCAGTACTTATTGTCCTCGTCTCTTAGCAGCATGCCCAGCACGTCCTGGAGTAGGTCCTTCTCGCTCTTTGCAGCTGCCAGCTTGCCAGAGCGGTGTCCAGTGCTGGATGACATAGCAAGGTCAGTAGGATTGTCTGCTTCAGCTATTAATGGGGTGACGCTACTCTAGGGGCTGGACTGCAGGTTCTAAAATAGAAAATTGGTATAGTCCATTTAACAATAAACGACTATAATAAGATAAATATTCTCTATTTAATTCTAGAGAATATTTATTATATTAAATAGCTTTCTAGGCTATAAGCAAAGTTGTTCATAAAAAAGGGATAACATTGGCCATAGACAAAATGATAAATACCTTTTTCTACTTTGGTTAAAAGAATTATAAAGGGAGCTAAGAAAATTTATTACTTCTATCAACCTTACTATCCTTCTTTGCTAAATATTATTTGTAACCTATCAAAACATTAGAATATACAAGTAAAAATTTATTATTTCTATATTAATTAATTTAAAAAAAATATTACTAGGCCTATATTATCTTACACTTGATGCATTTCAATCAACTCAGATTATTATCAAGCAGGTGCAGATCCAGGAATTTCTTGAGGGAGAGGCAACTTTTTTCATACTGCCCGAGTAGGAACCTACCCAAGGCCTAAGCCCTTTCTTTATTTAGAAGGGGGCCAAAGGCCAAAAGCAGAATTTTTTTTGAGGCAGCTGAGGGGGGGGGGCCATGGCCCCCTTGCCCCCCTCCCAGGATCTGCCACTGTTATCAAGCAATATAAACTTAAAGTCGCTTTTATTAGAAACACAGGTTATAAACAACGTGGATTATGTAAAAAGTGAATTAAAAAATTTGTAGGCCCCCTACTCAAAGTTTTTAAGTATATTAGATCAAGATAAATTGAGCAAACAAGTGTTAGCAAAGTAAACAAAGTAAACAAAACAGAGTGCAAAAAGTATATGTGCACTTCTTTTCTAAAAGACTCAGAGTAAATGGCCTACACCACCATGCACCAGCTAAGTATTTTATATTCAAATCAATATAGGCCTATTCAATTCAAATATAAATTATAAGCCCCCTACCAATGACAAAGTTATCAAATCAAACTAAATATAGTAACTAACAATAGTATTAGGCCTAATGTATAATGTTGTATGTTGTATTTATTAATTTTTAAATATAACTAGGGCATGAGATATTTAGACAATCTATTTGTCTTGTCTTAGTCTGGGTTTTATGCCTACTAATTTGCTTTGTTAATGCTCATTGTGCTGGCACAGTGATAGTAACAAAAGAAATAATTTTGTATTAATTAACAACTCTTCAAAAGAGCACAAATAAAGGCTCTCCTGATCCTAGAGCAAGCAAAAGTCAACTAAAAATGTAAGAATAACTTAATAAGATATGTCGTCATAACTGACTAAAGTCCCTAGGCCGCCTAGCTCTAGGGCCTCGGCTTAAATAGTGATGACACTAAATCTGCAAAACAAAAATCATTAGATTTTTTATTTTTTTCACGTTTGAGTCACCAGTCACACAATCATTATTAATATTGGTAAATGAGAAATGTGATATATTTTTGTGATGATTTCGTGATACTCTCATTTCTATAGATTTCAAGGACTACTTAAGTCATCCTTGATAAATAAATTTCTTTCGGGCTGCTTTACACTTTTTTAAACAAAACATGTTAAACGAATTGCAAAATTAGACTTAAAAGTAAATTCAGCTATTCCTTACGCTTATTTATCACTTTTAAATTTAAAAAGCTTCACTACCTTTGATAAAACATTGTTTACAGAAAGTATCAATGTTGCTTTTAATTTATTATTGATTTTATAATAATTCCAGTGACTATTCAATATTCGAGATTTTGTTGTGATCTGTTTGATCAAAAACACATAGTACATGCATGAGTGTTAAGACAGCGAAAGGTGCTTTTTTGTAGTAAATCAGCTGCAATAATAGCAATGAAGCTTACGTTAGCTAAATCTTGTTTGCATGGATTCCTGCCTCCTGCGCAGCGCACTATACGGCACTAGCATTATATATTTCAATGTTATAAATAATTTTCACCAAACAATTAGTTAATTATTTTTGAGCTTTAGAATAAATCATGTATCTTATTTCAAATTCTTATCTTAATGGATATTAGAGGTAGGTAGAAAGCTTAGAATTTTAGCAAAATTTTCTTTTTAGTCACACAGTTATGTAGTCAAGTTAAGCAGTGTGCTTATGTGCCTTTAGTTTGTTAATTTGTCAGTAGCTAGATGCACGTTTTAAGGACCGTTTCTTTCTATACAGTCACAGAAATAGAAAAATGAGTATTAAATGAATAAATCGCTTTACTTTTTGATTTATCATATTGGCCTACCTATCATAAACCACTTGCTTTATGAATTTTAAATGATGCCTTTCTGGTATATCTAAATTGTTAAATGTTCTAAACACATAAAATATACTTCTCCACGAAATTAATTTTGAACCTAATTTTAACTTCAATATCATGGCCCAGTTGTTCCATTTTTTCTCTAGACTTTCTCTACTTTTCTACAACTTATAAACAAAGTTTACTTAAGAGTAAAAATAAGTTGTGCTTGTTTAATAACTCTTGATAAATATTTCCCTATTTTCTATATCTTTTTGAAGTCGAAGACCTACTTTATCAATAATTGTTTTCAATAATAAATAAACATTCTAGTTTTTTACTGTAAGTAATCCAAACATTTTTTCTTTCCAGTCGCCATAGTTTCAAGGCTTCAACAACCAAAATTATCATTCAAGGCTTGGCAATGTCTGGTGAAAACAAAGACAATGGTGACCCCTACTACTGCTCGGAGCAGATTCAGATCCCGCCCCCATTGCCAGACATCCTGAAGCAATTCACCAAATCTGCAATCCGCACCCAGCCGCCAGATGTGCTGGCTTGGGCAGCCGCTTACTTCCGTGCCATGGCCGACGGTGAAACTCCGCCAGTGAAGGAGCGCCTTGAGATGGCAACCGCAACGCAGAAGACGGACACCGGTCTCACTCCCGGTCTGCTCCGAGTGCTCAACAAGCAGCTGGGCCCAAAGAAGCAAGTTGAAGTAAGCGACATCACAGAAAAATGGAAGGCGCTAAATCTGCCGGAAGAGCGTCTGCAGGAACTGTTCCAGGTGAATACTGAATGCCATTCAGGGTGCAATCAGCGTATTTTTGTGATATTCGTTTTAGATAGCGAATCCTTTATTAAAATACAGTATGCATACATTGTACCACCAGGAATGTGCTCTTAGCGGCTCGATAGTTCTAGCACAGTCCGCTCCGTTCAGCGGGTCAAAAATATTTTTATGACAGGCTGTTTTTTAGAGGAACTTGGCTCACCTAGCACCTGACTTGGTTACCCTAGCACCTGACAATTGGCTCACCTAGCACCTGACTTGGTTACCCTAGCACCTGACAATTGGCTCCCCTAGCACCTGACTTGGTTACCCTAGCACCTGACTTGGCTCCCCTAGCACCTGACTTGGTTACCCCAGCACCTGACTTGGCTCCCCTAGCACCTGACTTGGTTACCCCAGCACCTGACTTGGCTCCCCTAGCACCTGACTTGGTTACCCTAGCACCTGACAATTGGCTCCCCTAGCACCTGACTTGGTTACCCCAGCACCTGACTTGGCTCCCCTAGCACCTGACTTGGTTACCCCAGCACCTGACTTGGTTACCCCAGCACCTGACTTGGCTCCCTAGCACCTGACTTGGTTACCCTAGCACCTGACAATTGGCTCCCCTAGCACCTGACAATTGGCTCCCCTAGCACCTGACAATTGGCTTCCCTAGCACCTGACAATTGGCTCCCCTAGCTCCTGACAATTGGCTCCCCTAGCTCCTGACGATTGGCTCCCCTAGCACCTGACAATTGGCTCCCCTAGCTCCTGACAATTGGCTCCCCTAGCTCCTGACAATTGGCTCCCCTAGCACCTGACAATTGGCTCCCCTAGCACCTGACAATTGGCTCCCCTAGCACCTGACAATTGGCTCCCCTAGCTCCTGACAATTGGCTCCCCTAGCACCTGACAATTGGCTCCCCTAGCACCTGACAATTGGCTCCCCTAGCTCCTGACGATTGGCTCCCCTAGCTCCTGACAATTGGCTCCCCTAGCTCCTGACAATTGGCTCCCCTAGCTCCTGACGATTGGCTCCCCTAGCTCCTGACAATTGGCTCCCCTAGCACCTGACAATTGGCTCCCCTAGCACCCGGCGCCCCTAACAACTAAATCAATTTGCACCTTTTTGCACTGAGTTTGCGCCTTTGCAACTGAATTGACTCCCTTACAACTAACTTGGCGGCCTCTAGCAATTGAATCATTTGTCGCCCTAGCAACTGAAATTGCGCCCTAGAAACTGAATTGTCGCCCTTGCAACTGAATTGAAGCCCTTAAAACCTAACTTGGCGCCCCTGGAACCCAAAACGACCCTGCTGTATACCCTGTAACCAGTAGCAACACAACACCAAAACAAAATAACGCAAAGACTGGCGAACTCCTAACTACCCAGATCGGCGACTTCACTGGCAAAGTGGAATGGCTGAAATTCTTCGCCGTCGCTTGCGCCTCCCTGTGCAGCGACCTGACCGGCACCATGAAGCTCATCTGCGAGCAGCTCACCGCCGATCCTGAGGGCGGCCCGGCTCGAGTTAATTTCGACACTTGGAAGCGATTGTACACCTACCTGTACCAGCTGAACTCAGAGGCCGATCCGCAAGTGATGGAGGCGGCTCTCGGCTACCTGGCCTCGGATGTCGAGCGTCAGAAAGGCGTCATCCAGCCCAGGAACTTCCTGCACCAGGACTGCCCGCCGTTGCAGTGATATTCAACTAATACTACTGATAGCATAACCTACTGTCTACGAGTGTTTTGTCTATTAATTTGAAATCATATTTTTCTTGTCGTTTTTTTAAGGCTTACTACTCGTACTAATAGTAAGTAGATCGCGTTGAGTTATTAAATCTATGAAGGCTATTTTTCACCGCAAAATGCACCAGAAAGATGCGTACGAAGTAATTGGACAGACAGATTTTCAGAAGCACGAGAACTCACTAGTTTCATTTGAAGGTCAAGGTTTCGATTTTCTAGCAAACAGGAAATTTAGCCTTAAAATAGCCACATCTGTAGTTTGTACCTTAAAATAAGCCTAATTAGATTTCCGAGATTTATAACAAAAAACGGCAGTGATTTTTACTACTTGTAAATTATGATTATTTTTTAATCCATGATATAACTGATAAAGGTATTTTAAACCTTTAATATTTGATCTGTTTGTGCACTGTTTGAATTTTTATTGAAATTTTCAATATTTCCTTTGCTGTGATCAATACGAGCGTATCTGGCCCAAGTTTCGTAGCAGTCTAACGCAAAAATGTGTTTTTTTTAATTGTTGTTTTTCAATCAAATTCTAGATTAGTTCTCGATAACAAAGTGAAAGACAGTTTTTTCAGGTGTTAACACTCCCCTAAACCCTGGCTAGGTTTAGAGAAGCTTATATCCAGCAAGACTTACAACTTTTTTCAAAATAATATCTACTTATTAACTCAACGAGCCACACCGAGTTTAATAAACATGATATATGTACCCCGTTTGTTTAAATACATGATTTACACATTTAGAAAACTTTGTTTTTTTTGTTTGCAACAAGTCAGCAACATATAATGATGATAACATGATTAATAAGCCACAAAGTTATGCTGGCTGTTTTGCTTTTAGAAAATCATTTTTCCTCTAAAATAAAAAAGAGACCAAGGCCTTGATCAAAGGCCAGAGTAAAAACTTTCTTAGATTTTAACAGATTAATAAAACACAGCTTTTGCATTTTTTTGGAAGGCAAACATTTTTTTTTATTAAGCAAATTATCTGTTACAATTTGAATTAATTAATTAATAAGATACAAAATTCACAAGGAGCATGTAGTTTTGAGTAACACACTTACACTTTATCCGGATGCCTCAAACGAAACTGATATCATAGAAAATGCTTTGTAACACGCGCGCAATATTTTAGCTTGAACTATTTTATTTAACCACGATCTGGATAAGGTTTTGAATGAGTTCAAGTGCTGAGTATGCAGTATAAGTTATCAGTGAGGGAGATGGGAGGGCAGGGAGATGGGAGGACAGGGAGATGGGAGGATAGGGAGATGGGGAGGACAGGGAGATGGGAGGACAGGGAGATGGGAGGACAGGGAGATGGGAGGACAGGGAGATGGGAGGACAGGGAGATGGGGAGGACAGGGAGATGGGAGGACAGGGAGATGGGAGGACAGGGAGATGGGAGGACAGGGAAAAGGGAGGACAGGGAGATGGGAGGGCAGGGAGATGGGGAGGACAGGGAGATAGGAGGACAGGGAGATGGGAGGACAGGGATGGGAGGACAGGGAGATGGGAGGACAGGGAGATGGGAGGACAGGGAGATGGGAGGACAGGGAGATGGGAGGACAGGGAGATGGGAGGACAGGGAGATGGGAGGGCAGGGAGATGGGAGGACAGGGATATGGGAGGACAGGGAGATGGGAGGACAGGGAGATGGGAGGGCAGGGA
>NIVC01000365.1:0-65000 GCA_002269645.1 Macrostomum lignano
GCCTGCGAGTGCGTGCTGCGGGGCCGTGTGTGCGTGCAATAGAGGGATTAGCGAGTCTTGGCACAGAATGGCAGTAGGAAGGTTGCAACCCCATGCTGACGCGTCCCTTCGCCCTGAGCAATCTAAACTATAGACAGTACATGTTCGCCTCATACTACTCTTAGTAATCCAATGTAGAGTATTATATCTCCCAGAAAAGTTATTTAAAATTGTTAACGTACTACTTAAATAGTTGTAATTTGAGGAGCATGTATAAGGATATGCGCTGAACCATACATATATTCGAATTAACCAATAGAAAGAGAGAAATCTCGAGCATGCTAATTTTAGAAATCACCAATCACGTGCGACCAACAACTGTCAATTCAAACCCCACCTTCAAGTCATCATTTGGTTTGCACTCGGGTTGCACCCGGATGAACCAATCAAAGTCTACCAGCTACGGTAACCAATCATGCGCTTTTACAGTAGACTAGTTGCGCAACTTTCTACCCTGTCATGCTTGACAGCCACCGAATCGTGACCCTTTGACATTTGCAAAGACAGTGATGTACGACCTCGAGAGAGGTCTGAACGCCTATAAATACAAGTGGTCCGGAACGGACCCGGAGCCACAATTCCTCCGGAAGGAGAAGAGCTCCGAAGAGGAAGCCACTACAGGACTTCCTACAGAAGACTCGTCGAGTTCTTGCGGTAAGCCTTACTCATTTGCGCCTGTGTTTTGAGACGTCTCGTTGGAGTTTAGTTTGAGTCTGTTGAGACTCCTGAGTCTGTCTAGACTCTACTGGTTGCAGTCTCCAGAAGGACTGCCCCTGATAGATCTTAGAAGACTATCAGTGGTTTCCGGAGCTATACCTAGAGTGCATAGAGGCACTGCTAGAAGGAGTAGGCTTATATTAAACCGCAGTTTGGCGCAGGGTACCCATTGTTAATTTGGAAGCTTCTTATTGGTCCGAACGACAGATACCGGCCGCGCAAAAGAAGAAAAGAGAAACTCGGACCAGGACTACAAGTCGAGTCGAATTCAGGCCTGAACTACAGATCGAGATCTACACGAGATCTACGAAGGACTAAAAGAAGGAGAGATATCTCATAAGAAGTCAAGGTAATTGAATACTTTCGTTTGAATTACTGGGTTGCCTAGCTAAAGAGCTAGAAGTGATTGTTCTTTGATTACCGAAGTCGGGTAATAAGGAACACATCACCAAGTCGCAAGTCAGCCTCGCTCACAGCCACAAAGGATCCCCTGCTGAGAAATCCTCCAGATTGAGCCAGAGTTCCCGATCATGCCCCAAGCAGAGTCCCTGTACTCGGCTGCATGTGTCTCCCCTGTTGGCCTAAATCTCCTGGTAACCATCCCAGGCGGGGCTCTAGCCTCGAGAGGTCTGGTAGAAAGATCTAGGTGCGCCAGGTCACATAGAGTGGTGGCAGCCACTCGGTCATACTATGACCGAGTGACCAACTATTGCACCTTGGCTACAGGTGGGGTCCATGTGGGTCCTTAGCCCTCTGGTCACAAAGCGCTACCAAAGCTATCAATCATGTGGGCGGGACAGTCTGGTGCTGGAGGTCCGTCAGGTCATTGCCCGGTCATAGGCAGCCTACGGTCATTGCCCCTCTAGTCATGCGTTCGTCTCTCTACGGAGCGGACAGGCGACAAGGGCGGTTACATCAAAGGACTAAAAAATGATTGCCAAGAGTTACAGACTTCCAGTTCCTTTGCTTGGAAGTTTTACGGTGTTGTATTTTAACTCTCAAAAACTTTACCAGTGTGTGAGACGAAATTTTGATGCAATTCTTCATCATATCTGTGCAGCTTCACACCTGCAGCATCATCCGCATCGAACGGAGGGCCTTCCAGCTTCTAATGCAATAAGAGGCCATGTGGGAGTAACCGGTCGTCTGCTTGGCTGAGTACACACCGTTCGGGTTGGACGTCATGCAGTGACCCCACCAGTAGCCGCCGCTTCCATATTTGGTGCTGCAGCTGTAAGAATAAGCGTCGTTGTCCCTGTCGAAGGTGGAGAACTGCTGGCCTCGATGGTGAGACAAAAAGTCGCAGTTGATGGTGGATCTGCCGCTCCCGAAGCTGCCATAGTTCATCCTGTAGTTCTTGCTGGAGTCTCCAACGTTAAAGCCGAGCCACTCGAACACGTAGAACTCTCCATTGAAAGTCTGGGCCTCGACTCTCAAGTTGCTGGTGTGGTTCAGTGTGAACTCGTGGATTCTATTCAGTCCTGAGTACAGATGGAGCATATTGCACATTGCTTTTTATTCTTTTTGCACTTGCATTTAAGTGAAAACTTTAATAGACTCACCGATCCAGAACTCGACGGCATTCCCGAAGCCGCTGACATACTCGCCCCAGGTCCTGTTGAAGGCCACCTCTCCGGTCTGTCTCTGCTGGAACACCCAGAAGGTCCTGTCCCCGATCTGCTGCTGGTATCCGGGATGCGAAACCGGCAGGAGAGTCTCAGAGGCGGACGTGTGAGTGGGGGATGCTGAGGTGCTCTCGGTTTTAGTCGGACCTGCAAACAATGCAAATCTGTGTAGGCCAATGAGTGACTGCTAGCTACCTGGCTATTTGCACGAGTTTGTGCCTGCAGACTTCGCAACTCACCGCTGCCCGACAGCCTCAGCCGCTCGACCGTCTGCCAGAAGTCCTCGGCCAGCCACACCTCATCGCCGGCCTCGGATCCCAGCTCACCAAGTCTCGCCGATTCAGGCGAAGCTTCAACCAGCCGCAGAGTCCTGCAGAGGCGGCTGCCGCTATTGAAGGTGGTGAGCGCGCAGTCGCTGGACGCGATGACGCACTTGAGCGCGCAGTCCTGTGAGCTGGCTGCGGGTTCGGCAGCGATGACGGAGCTGCCGACGCCGGCGTCCAAAGCGACCGGGCCGGGCGACTTAACGAGTCTACGGCAGCTGGGAGTCCCGGCGGCTGCAACTGATGGCATAATCGTTGGCATGATGGCATAAATAATTTTGACATAATCGGCGAGACTCACCAGCAATGCAGAGGCTCAGAAGCGTGAACAGCTGAGGGCTCATCCGCATCCTGATGAAGGTTTTCCAAGACGTGGGTGTCTAAACTGCCAGGCTCCCCGTTTCTGCGAGCGCATGCCTCGTTGTTTGGATTTTTATCTCCAAAAATCTTGAAGCAGCTTGTCAGAAAGAAACCTGCCTCCAGGAAGTGATGCAGGAGAGCTGCTTGAGTGGCAATCAACTCTGCGTGCTCTTCGGGACACCTGGACACCAAGTATTTTAGTGCGATGAGAATGCTGACAGAATCCCAGAAGACTGTCCTCTGCATTGCACCAGATGTGCTGAATTGTCAATTCCATCTGTCGTGCAGTGGCAGTTGTGGCGGTGAAATCGGTACCCTCGAATAAATGCAGAAAAATGCTGGCATCACTCATACCCGTATCCAATTTGATTGCCAGTGAGAATTGCTTTTGTGTCGAGTCGGGAGCACGAGAATTTCCCGCAGGTCGTTTTCCAGTGGGCAGGCGCGTCGCCACCGGGGGGACAGAGGGGACATGCCCCCCACGGTAAAAGCTATGGGGGACATGCCAATGCTTTTTCCCCCACCCCACCTTGTGACCCGTTGTGGTAATCAATAATAAATGGAGTGCCTGCGGCGCCAAAATGAGTGCTGACAACACGATTCTTTAAATAATGGATATGTAGGAATTTAGTCATATACATGCATGTATACGTTGAATTCTTGGCTTTGTCCCCCCACCATAAAATCCATGGCGACGCCATTGCCAGTAGGAATTTCAAGTCAAATCCAGTCGGATTTGATCGCTAGTCTAGTCTTGCTCTAATCTAGTCTAGTGTAGTATAGTCGACTCTATAGACTGGATTAACTATAAACGGGAAAAGCTCCCGCGGGAAAACCACCTGCGGAAAAAATCTCATAGACCCCTTCTCGGCGACAGGTTTTTTTGACGAGCTGTCATCCAGCTGTCGATATTCTGTCAAACTTGCTTTTTGGCGTTTTTATCGTGACATGTGGAAAATTACTACGGCAACAAGGTTGATTGATTGACAGGTGTGTGAAGACTGGTTTGAGGTTTGAATGGAATTCCGTATTTATACTCCGTGTCTGCTACTTGTGAGTAGAGTTTTAAAAGTTAGTCCAATTTTTTAATCAAATATTTGTTTGACGAGGGGGTTGCAGCCTAGTGGTTAGAGCGTCGGACTCACGAATGAAAGGTCGGGGTTTCGATTCTCGACCCACTTGGAGCAGTTTGTGTCCTTGAGCAAGATACTTAACTCTGCATTGCTTCAGTTCACCCAGCTGTAAATTGGGGTGCCAGCATTAGCTGGGGTAATTGAGGAGGTGTGGCGAACCAACAGTCCTTGGACTGAACAGCCGTACGCAGCCTTCAGGCTGAGATGTCTGGCCCAATTGGGGCAGGTGTACTCAATTATTATTATTATTGATCTCTACACGTTCTCGACTAGTTCAAGCCTGATGAGACACAAAATACCATTTGCATTAATAAGAATCTTTCTTCCCATTCCGCCGACTAATCAATAAAAAATCAATAGAAAATCAAAAGCTAAAATTTATGGCTCACAGAGCAGAAATGCCTGGCCAAAGAAGCACACTCTCAAGCTCCGTCACCCTAGTGAGGGCTGTATTTGACTCGCTCGCATCATAGGCAGTCAAAATGCTAAAAGCATCAACAGGTGATAAATATGAATGCGAATTCAGCTAACAAGAACAACAGGTAGGACCAATTATAATTATAATGGCTTCAGTTGCTGCAATCTGGCACCGAATTCACGCTGTGCCAGTCAGTTTGCTGATCACTTCGGATTTTTTTGAGGACTGCTGCTGCTGCTGCTGGTGCTGGAGCAGCTCCTGGTGCTGAATGAAGATGTCCTTGAAGGCGTAGTCAGCATCGGGCACGGGCACCCTGTTGAGGTACTGGTCCAACAGGTCGTACCTCTTGTAGGCCTTTGAGAATTCGATTGCTTTGGCAACGTCTTTGTCGCTCAGGTAGCTGTACAGGTGCTCCAGGTCTATGCCCTGGTAGCCGTGCAGGTGCCACTTGCACATCCAGGGTGGAGGGTTCAGCCGCACCTGGAGGGCAGAATTCCGGATGCTTGCATGTAACTTAGGTAGTATTAGACCTACACGTATGTTGACAAGACTTGTTTGTGTCACCCAGGATTCGAGCTAAGGACTTAGATCGACCGCCCGGCAGATTAGAACTCTCAAACTCAGGACTGATGGTGAGCACTGGGATTCGAACTCGGGACTGATGGTGAGCACTAGGATTCGAACTCGGGACTGATGGTGAGCACTAGGATTCGAATTCGGGACTGATGATAATCTCTGGAATTCAAATTCAGGACTGATGCACTGGGATTCGAACTCGGTACTGATGGTGATTCGAATCCCACTCACCCGCTCCCTATTGACGGGCACCGGGTCGTTGCGCGAATACGGTTCCGGCACCATGTCGAAGGGGATCGTGCAGTGACTATGCGGCGCGTCCATCAGGTACAGCAGGTTGTCGTCAAGGCGACGCTCGAGCTTCAGCAGCTGGATGGACACGATGCTGGGGCTGTAGAGCTCGTATTCGATCTGCACGCACACCTGGTCGACCATATTGCGCAGGGTGAATGTGGTGAAGAGGCCGGTGTGCCTGCGCAGGATGCACAGGCCAACAAAACGGTTCACCTGGCGGAGGGTTGGAACGAGCAATGAGATTCGCTACTCAGTGTAGTGAGTAGTATATTGCATGTTAGATGTCAGATCTTAGCATGTGCAATGGGAGCCCAGCAGATAGAGAATGACCGTTGAAAAGGCCATTCCTTGTGATTTAAAGGGCGATTCTTTGAGATTTAGGGGCAATTCTTTGAGATTGAAGGGGCGATTCTTTGAGATTGAAAGGGCGATTCTTTGAGATTGAAGGGGCGATTCTTTGAGATTGAAAGGGCGATTCTTTGAGATTGAAGGGGCGATTCTTTGAGATTGAAAGGGCGATTCTTTGAGATTGAAGGGGCGATTCTTTGAGATTGAAAGGGCGATTCCTTGGGATTGAAGGGGCGATTCCTTGGGATTGAAGGGGCGATTCTTTGGAATTGAAGGGGCGATTAAGGAGTTAAGTCAGCAGATTGATCGAAGCGAAAGGAAGGCCCGCCAACCTTGTTAGGCGCGTGCTTGTCCATCACGCTGACGGCAAGAATGGAGCCGACGTGGAACTCCGGAATGTTGATGACCCGCCGTCGCCGCATCATCTCGGCCCGGTGCAGCGACTCCACAATGGGGTCGCGGTAGTCCTGGCTCACTATGGGTGGCAGCGCCTCCTGGTACAGCCGCTTGATCTCCGGCGGCACCTCGGCCTGCTGGTCGGCTGCCTTGGCCCGGCTGTGGTCCGGCCCGATGCCCGACAGGCGCCAGAACTCCTTCATGGCCTCCGGCGACAGGCGCGGCTTGTACACCCGCGCAATTCCGGCCGGAGCCAGCGGCGGCCCTGGCGGCACGGCTGGAGATGCGGCTGCTGATGCAGCGGCGATGGAGGCTGGACAGGCGAAGCGGCGAACCGGTGGGCGGCGGTCACTCGGCAGCCGAAGAGGAACCTGGAGCCCAGGGACAGGGCGCAGCTGCCAGCTGCTGCTGATGGCGCTGGTGGCATCTCTAGCTGGATGCTGGCAGCATGAACAGGAGTTTGGCCCTGTGATCTGTGCTGTGACTGGCACTGTGATCTGTGCATGCTGTGACTGGCACTGTGATCTGTGCATGCTGTGACTGGCACTGTGATCTGTGCATGCTGTGACTGGCACTGTGATCTGTGCTGTGACTGGCACTGTGATCTGTGCTGTGACTGGCACTGTGATCTGTGCTGTGACTGGCACTGATCTGTGCTGTGACTGGAACTGTGATCTGTGCTGTGACTGGCACTGTGATCTGTGCTGTGACTGGCACTGATCTGTGCTGTGACTGGAACTGTGATCTGTGCTGTGACTGGCACTGTGATCTGTGCTGTGACTGGCACTGATCTGTGCTGTGACTGGCACTGTGATCTGTGCTGTGACTGGCACTGATCTGTGCTGTGACTGGCACTGATCTGTGCTGTGACTGGCACTGTGATCTGTGCATGCTGTGACTGGCACTGTGATCTGTGCATGCTGTGACTGGCACTGTGATCTGTGCATGCCTAGGTTATTATACTCTAAATTTGAAGAACATTGATCATGAAAGTATTTAGTAAGTCACAGAATAATATTTAGGTTAAAGAACATATTTTAAACACATTTATTTACAATTCAAACTTAAATATTAATTTGTTATCTGCACACACACACAGAATAACAAATCAAAGAAGGCTCTTAAGCAAGATAAAATAAGCAGAGTTAACTCAAACACAATCTAATAGCAATCAGCTGCAAATGTACTTTAAATGATACTTTTAGTAAGTAAATTTCAGATCTGAATAAAGTACAGTGGCAATCAATAGCAAATTGGGTACCTGGAAACTATTTATATTTATAAGTCGAGCACCAGAGGCAAAAATAAAATTCAATTCACAAGTCGCGCACAATGCGCAGCTCCAGCATAACTCTCTGTTTGCGAGTTAATATAAGCCCGGAAGAAAGCATCACAGAACTCATAGGTTGGTTGATGCTAATGACTTATTATTACAATACTTCGAAGTTAACAAGGCAAATTACTGAGTTGCCAAAAGTGTCCTCATAGTGTCCTATATGATCCTCAAACCAATAAAAATTTTAAATAAACTTAAAAACAGGAGGTTAAGTACATAGTCAACAGCAGTAACACTTTTATTCTAAGTAATTCAAACGGGCCTCACTATTGATATGTTGCAAAATTAACTTTGAAAAACTACTGCAAAGCCTTTATTTGAAGATCAAAGCTCAGGGTCTTAAATTTATGTCAGATCAACTTGTCACTTTGTTTACGGTATATAAGAGTCAACCTAATTTTCTAAACTACCGATATGTAGCGCAATCAACTTTAAACTAAGCAATTTGTTAAGTGCTGTGATGAACCCCAAATTTGCAGGTGGGAAAATTTGTTATTATATGTTTTTAAGTAGATTGAATTTAGAAACAATTTTAGTATATAGAATTCTGAAACTACCGATATGTAGCGTAACCAACTTATCAGCCAAGAAGAAATATGAATTTTCTGAGAAACATGAAATTTTTACTCAGGTGACGGTCCGGCCCGCTACCTGACCTTGCTGAGAGTGAATGGCCGGGAGGCGGACACCTCCAGTATGAAGGGCCCCTCCTGGCCGGGCTTGAAGGTGCAGGGCACGATGTTGTACACGCCGCCGGGCAGCTGGGCCTTCTCCAGCATGCTGTAGCCCTGCCGGAACGAACCGGACGAGAATCGCTGGCCGCCGCTCTCCTGGGTGAGATCGAATCCGGTAAAATAGTCTCTGGGTCCGCGCAGCTCAATAAGCAGCTGGTTGTCCTGGTAACCGTTGTCAAGGCGCACCTGGTAGCAGGGGTTGCGGCTGTAACTGTCCGGGTGGTTGGCGCAGCCGCCCGCTGAGGCGCCCTTCCACTCGCCTGAGACAGACTTCTCCGTCACAAAGGGATCCGGCACCTGCGGCGGGATAAGACAATGGAGTCAGAAGTCTGTCTGTCTGTCTGTCTGTCTGTCTGTCTGTCTGTCTGTCTGTCTGTCTTAGTGTCTGTACTAATTTCTGTCCGTCTGCCTGTTTCAGTGTCTGTCTGTCTGTTTGACTGTTTGTCTGTCTGTCTGTTTGACTGTTTGTCTGTCTGTCTGTTTGACTGTTTGTCTGTCTGTCTGTGTCTGTCTGTCTGTCTGTCTGTCTGTCTGTCTGTCTGTCTGTCTGTCTGTCTGTCTGTCTGTGTCTGTCTGTCTATCTGTCTGTCTGTCTGTCTGTCTGTCTGTCTGTCTGTCTGTCTGTCTGTCTGTCTGTCTGTCTGTCTGTCTGTCTGTCCATGATCCGGCCCGCGCACCCACCTTGGTCAGCTTGAAGGGCTCGGTGCAGTACACGCGAATGGTATAGTTAATAGTATTGTTTTTCTCGTACTGAGACACCACCAGGTGGTAGCTGGCGGTCCCGGACTCCTGCACCATCTGCACCAGGTACAGCGGCGAGTTCACCCTGGCGCCGTCTTTATAAGGCGCCGGATCGCTCGGATAGAAAATCTTGCGACCGGAGACGTCTTTGTACACAACTAGGGCGATGTACTCCTGCGGGCGGGGGTGTTCGGCGATTATAGCAAATTGTGGCGTCAATGCTACACTACATTGAGGCGCCAATGCTACACTATATTGTGGCGCCAGTGCTACACTACATTGAGGCGTCAATGCTACACTATATTGTGGCGTCAATGCTACACTATATTGTGGCGCCAATGCTACACTATATTGTGGCGCCAGTGCTACACTATATTGTGGCGCCAATGCTACACTATATTGTGGCGCCAGTACTACACTATATTGTGGCGCTAGTGCTACACTATATTGTGGCGCTAGTGCTACACTATATTGTGGCGCTAGTGCTACACTATATTGTGGCGCCAGTGCTAATTCAATGGATAAATGAAACAAGCAGTCACCTGATTATCGGCAAAGTCCCGCCGATCGACAATATGCCGGCAGAGCAGCACCCAGACGGGGCAGGGGCGCTGGGCAGCCACAGTCAGTAGGTACTGCGGATTGTCGGCGATGCAGAACCGGTCCTTCTTCGGGCCCTCCTTGGCCGGCCAGGTGTCGTGCAGGCAGCTGGTGTGCGGGAACAGGTCGGGACTCCAGCTAACGTAGAGAACCTCAAAGAATCGGCAGAGACTGTCGTAGTCGATCCAGAAGACGCCGTTGTCGTACAGCCGGGCGCTCTTGGTGTCGTAGTTCAACAGGCGCTCGAGTTCGGGCGTCCAGTTGCGCGTGTCCCGGCGAGAGAAGTTGCCGTTCCAGCTGAGGTGATTCCAGGGGTTCTTCAGCATGAGCAGGCGGTGGCCGGCAGCCACCCGGATGTCCAGCACAGCGTAGGCGTGAGTCTCCACCAGGCCAGCGCGGTCGGCGTCCGCCTGCGACATTGGCCCGGTGGCCGCCGTGATGAGGCAGTGGCCCTGAGAATAAGCCAGTGCGAAAGAAAGCATATATACTACTGAAAGTAGGCTTTATTCTATGTATGTATCTATCTATCTATCTATCTTTTTATCTATCTATCTTTCTATCTATCTATCTATCTATCTATCTATCTATCTATCTATCTATCTTTTTATCTATCTATCTATCTATCTATCTATCTATCTATCTATCTATCTATCTATCTATCTATCTATCTATCTATCTATCTTTATATCTATCTATCTATCTATCTATCTATCTTTTTATCTATCTTTCTATCTATCTATCTATCTATCTATCTATCTATCTATCTATCTATCTATCTATCTATCTATCTTTATATCTATCTATCTTTCTATCTATCTATCTATCTATCTTTTTATCTATCTATCTATCTATCTATCTATCTATCTATCTATCTATCTATCTATCTATCTATCTATCTATCTATCTTTTTATCTATCTTTCTATCTATCTATCTATCTATCTATCTATCTATCTATCTATCTATCTATCTATCTATCTTTATATCTATCTATCTATCTATCTATCTATCTATCTATCTATCTATCTATCTATCTATCTATCTATCTATCTATCTATCTATCTATCTATCTATCTATCTATCTATCTATCTATCTATCTATCTATCTATCTATCTATCTATCTATCTATCTAAGTTAGACATCGAACCGGAAGTTCAATTTCAATTGGAAATTGAAACAACGCTGTAGGATGATGTTGAATATATCAAATCTATCATAGTCTACAGCCGCTTGTATTAAACAAAGCAGAAAAAGATGTCCTGCTGAACTGGGTTTACCTGGTGAAACCGGTCCTGCAGCTTGGTGAACACCTTGTCCTTCTTAAAGCGCACCGGGTTGCCCTCATCAATTGGAATTCGCTCGGGGATCCAGCCCGTGAGGGCGTGCAAATCGATGTTCGAATTCGAGCCCGGAAAGTCGTAGCCGCCCATCACCTGGGGATGGTGGGGAGTTGGGGGATTGTCTGCTTGTGGGATGGCAGCAGTATCAGTCTTTGACCAGTGATAATGAAGTCGGCATAAGAGAGCGGAGAGATACATGTAATGAGGCCGAGATAAGAGAGTTGAGAGATTAGGCCGAGATAAGAGAGTGAAGAGATAATGAGACCGAGATAACAGAGTGGAGAGATAATGAGGTCGAGATAACAGAGTGGAGAGATAATGGGGCCGAGATAAGAGAGTGAGGAGATAATGAGACCGAGATAACAGAGTGAAGAGATAATGAGGCCGAGATAAGGGAGTGAGGAGATAATGAGACCGAGATAAGAGAGTGAGGAGATAATGAGGCCGAGATAAGAGAGTGGCGAGATAATGAGACCGAGATAAGAGAGTGGAGAGATAATGAGACCGAGATAAGAGAGTGGAGAGATAATGAGACCGAGATAACAGAGTGGAGAGATAATGAGGCCGAGATAACAGAGTGGAGAGATAATTAGGCCGAGATAAGAGAGTGGCGAGATAATTAGGCCGAGATAAGAGAGTGAGGAGATAATGAGGCTAAAACCAACCTTCATGTAGGCCTTCTCTAGAAAGGACACCCAGAACTCGGCCGAGTTATTCGAATAGGCGCCAATAAGCTCGCCGGACCGGGCCACGGGCAGCTGGTCGTCGATGATCACTTTCCTGGCCACGCCGTTGAGGTGCAGCTTGATCATGTACTTGCCGCAGGGATTGTACACGGGCTCGCCGCGCCTGTTCTGCGGGTAGATGATGTTGGTGACCAGCTGGCGCTTGAACCGGCGCTCGTACTGGGCGGCCACGGCCATGGAGGCCACGAATGAGCAGTCGGACACGATGGTCTGCGTGATGCTCATTGGCGACACCAGCAGGATCATCTTGGGCTCCGGAGCCAGCTGGTCTGGCCGGGCCCAACGGGACAAGCTGCGCTGCTGCTTGGCGGACAGCGGCAGGAGGCCCTCGGAATCGGTGAAGGGCTGCGGATAGGCGAACTGCTCGCGCGCGTCCGAGGCCATGAATGGCAGGTAGTTGCGCCCGTTGATGCGGGACGTGGCCCGCAGCACGGCGATCTCCGCCTTCGTATAGGCCTCCGTGCGGCTCGGCTGTGGCCGCTGCTGCGCCGGTGGCGGCGTCGGCCTCGGCTGCGGCGTCAAGGAGGTCGGCGGCGGGGGCGGCTCGGCCAAAACGTCGTCGCCAGGGAGATCCGTTGGCGCGCTGGGCAGCTGAGGCGGCGCAGAGGCCGCAGCCGACTTCTTCTTGAGCACTTCGGCCCTCTCCAGCGCCTGTGAAATTGTTCAAACACGATGCTGTCTAGCATTTGGTGACACAAAGCGAGATCTCCTAGTGAGCCAAGCCTTCAGTGTTTGAGTCATGGACTGCTTTGAACTCCGCCCTCCGCAGGGCCCTGCTTGGACTCAACCGCAGGGACATCAGGGCGGTGACCATGGGCCTCTAGCTCAAGCCATGGCTGTTTTGCCAGGCATTGTTATCTCCAGTGAAAAAATCCGCAATGAGGAATTCGGTGTTGAGAATGTGGAGCACTTCATCTGTGAATGCCACTCCTTTACTTAAGACTTTCAGGCCCGAGAATTTCTATTAGCTCGTCCGCTACCTAAGGGCTACCGGGCAAGCGACCATCCACCTGGACTTTTCGGAGGGGGACCGCGCACTCCGGAGGAGCATCAGCTGCCCGTGGTCGCGTCGACGCCTCCTTCAACTGAGTGAAGTAAGTCAAGACTTGCTCTGGCAGTACAAGGTGTTTTCTAACCCCATTGATGGTATACACTTCACCTGCTTGGCCATGTCCTGGCATTTCTGGCGCAGGCCAGGCTCAGCCGACTTGCTCAGCTGCAGCAGCGCCTCCACCGCCTGCACGTACTTGCCGATGGCGTCAGCGCCCTGGCCGCTCTCGTCATCCTCCAAGGCCTCGGATAGCAGGTAGCGGGCCCGGTCCAGCTGCTGCTGCTCCTGCGACTTGGCCTGGGCTGCGCCTGTTGAACTGACAGCTTTGAGCTGCTCGGCCCGGGAGATGTAATCCCTGACAGTGGCCAGCAGGTTCGGCAGCTGGGAGCCCTCCTCCTTGGCGGCTAGCAGCGCCTGGGCGGCCTCGGTGTAGAAGAAGCTGGCCGTGCCCGCGCTGCCAGCCTGGTCCTGCTCCACCGCCCGCTTCGCCAGGCTGCGGCCGTCCTCCTCCAGCTGGCGCAGTCTGCTGCTGTGCTGGTCTGACATGCTCTATAACAGTGCGGCCGCGGGCCCGCTGCGACAGGCAGGAGGGGTCCGCGTGTGCACTTTTACACTGCTGAGCATTCTCTAGCTTTCAGGTTGTCTCTGAGCACACTTCTCAGCTTAATCTCCTCTCCTCTCAGCCTAATCTCCTCTTCTCTCAGCCAAAGTTTCTCTCCTATCAGCCTAATCTCCTCTCCTCTCAGCCTAATCTCCTCTTCTCTCAGCCCAATCTCCTTTTCTCTCAGCCTAATCTCCTCTTCTCTCAGCCAAAGTTTCTCTCCTATCAGCCTAATCTCCTCTCCTCTCAGCCTAATCTCCTCTTCTCTCAGCCCAATCTCCTCTCCTCTCAGCCCAAGCTTCTCTCCTCTCAGCCTAACCCTCACTCCTCTCAGCCTAATCTCCTCTCCTCTCAGCCTAATCTCCTCTCCTCTCAGCCTAAGCTTCTCTCCTCTCAGCCTAATCTCATTTCCTCTCAGCCTAATCTCTCCTCTCAGCCTAATCTCCTCTCCTCTCAGCCTAAGCTTCTCTCCTCTCAGCCTATATCCTCTCAGCCTAACCTTCACTTCTCTCAGCCTAATCTCCTTTCCTCTCAGCCTAATCTCTCCTCTCAGTTTAATCTCCTCCTATTAGCCTAATCTCCTCCTATTAGCCTAATCTCCTCTATAATCATCCTAAACGTACCTTATCTCTGAGGCCTCTCTACTTCACCGCCTCTCAGCAGTCTGCTTATCAGAATTCTTTTAACAATTATACTGAATCCTTTTTTAACTCTACTACTTCTTGTAAGTAGCAAAGAAGCGAAAACCAACACAAACTCGCTTAGAGTATTTCGGCTCACAAGTACAGAATTTATTGCCATAATTGTACACGTATTTCATATCACAAACAAGCAGAGACGCTCAACAATGCCAATGGAATACTGCATACAATATAATATTGAGACAGGGTCGCAATTTTAGTTTTAACAATCATGGGTTTATTGACTAATCAATCAACGAGAGTCCAGCGACCGGTCCCTGGTGAGCACTGAGGGCTCAAACTTCACCTCATAATAGGTGACATCGTTGGAGAAGAACGTGGCCACCTGGCACTGGAAGCCGGCGGAGCACAGGGCCCCCTCCAGCACGCCGCCGATGAAAGCGGCGCAGTTCACGTTGGTGTCGGCCTTCTGGCTGAAGGACACGAACCTGTTGGTGACGGGCTCCCGCTCAACAAAGTAGAAGGTTCGCTCGTCGTCGGTGCTCTGCTCAAGGTCGTCGCAGTCCTTGCCGAACAGCATCCGCCACAGGCTGGATTTCACCAGGAACAGCGCGTTCTTCAGCCGGAGCTCGCGGCGGCCATTGCGCTCGCGGAAGAACAGCAGGTCCAGCGACCGGCTGCCGATGTGGCGGCCGAAGTCCGCCAGCTTGGACTGCAGCTCCTGCACTGTGCGAGAGCGGCCGTTCGAGTACTTGATCATCTCGGACAGCAGCAGGCTGAAGGTGGCCAGCGGCAGGTCCGTCTTGGGGCGGAGCAGCGACCGGTCTAGCGGAGATCGGGATAGCTGCGACATGCTTAGCGGGGCATCGGTAGATTGCGGAGTGAATCGGTAGATTGCGGAGTGAATCGGTAGATGTTGGAGTGAATCGGTAGATGTTGGAGTGAATCGGTAGATGTTGGAGTGAATCGGTAGATTGCGGAGTGAATCGGTAGATTGTGGAGTGAATCGGTAGATGTTGGAGTGAATCGGTAGATGTTGGAGTGAATCGGTAGATGTTGGGGTGAATCGGTAGATTGCGGAGTGAATCGGTAGATGTTGGAGTGAATCGGTAGATGTTGGAGTGAATCGGTAGATTGTGGAGGGAATCGGTAGATTGTGGAGTGAATCGGTAGATTGTGGAGGGAATCGGTAGATTGTGGAGTGAATCGGTAGATTTTGGAGTGAATCGGTAGATTGTGGAGTGAATCGGTAGATTTTGGAGTGAATCGGTAGATTGTGGAGTGAATCGGTAGATGTTGGAGTGAATCGGTAGATGTTGGAGTGAATCGGTAGATTGCGGAGTAAATCGGTAGATTGCGAAGTGAATCGGTAGATTGTTGAGTTAATCAGTAGATTGCGGGAGTGAATCGGTAGATTGTTGAGTGAATCAGTAGATTGCGGAGTGAATCGGTAGATTGCGAAGTGAATCGGTAGATTGCGGAGTGAATCGGTAGATGTTGGAGTGAATCGGTAGATGTTGGAGTGAATCGGTAGATGTTGGAGTGAATCGGTAGATTGCGGAGTGAATCGGTAGATTGCGAAGTGAATCGGTAGATTGTTGAGTGAATCAGTAGATTGCGGGAGTGAATCGGTAGATTGCGGAGTGAACGGTAGATTGCGGAGTGAATCGGTAGATTGCGGAGTGAATCGGTAGATTGTTGAGTGAATCGGTAGATGTTGGAGTGAATCGGTAGATTGCGGAGTGAATCGGTAGATTGTAGAGTGAATCGGTAGATGTTGGAGTGAATCGGTAGATGTTGGAGTGAATCGGTAGATGTTGGAGTGAATCGGTAGATGTTGGAGTGAATCGGTAGATTGCGGAGTGAATCGGTAGATGTTGGAGTGAATCGGTAGATTGTGGAGTGAATCGGTAGATTGTGGAGTGAATCGGTAGATTGTGGAGTGAATCGGTAGATGTTGGAGTGAATCGGTAGATTGGAGTGAATCGGTAGATTGTGGAGTGAATCGGTAGATGTTGGAGTGAATCGGTAGATGTTGGAGTGAATCGGTAGATGTTGGAGTGAATCGGTAGATGTTGGAGTGAATCGGTAGATGTTGGAGTGAATCGGTAGATTGGAGTGAATCGGTAGATTGTGGAGTGAATCGGTAGATTGTGGAGGGAATCGGTAGATTGTGGAGTGAATCGGTAGATGTTGGAGTGAATCGGTAGATTGCGGAGTGAATCGGTAGATTGTGGAGTGAATCGGTAGATGTTGGAGTGAATCGGTAGATTTTGGAGTGAATCGGTAGATGTTGGAGTGAATCGGTAGATGTTGGAGTGAATCGGTAGATTGTGGAGGGAATCGGTAGATTGTGGAGTGAATCGGTAGATTGTGGAGTGAATCGGTAGATTGTGGAGTGAATCGGTAGATGTTGGAGTGAATCGGTAGATTGCGGAGTGAATCGGTAGATGATGGAGTGAATCGGTAGATGTTGGAGTGAATCGGTAGATGTTGGAGTGAATCGGTAGATTGCGGAGTGAATCGGTAGATGTTGGAGTGAATCGGTAGATTGTGGAGGGAATCGGTAGATTGTGGAGTGAATCGGTAGATTGTGGAGTGAATCGGTAGATGTTGGAGTGAATTGGTAGATTGCGGAGTGAATCGGTAGATTGTGGAGTGAATCGGTAGATGTTGGAGTGAATCGGTAGATGTTGGAGTGAATCGGTAGATGTTGGGGTGAATCGGTAGATTGCGGAGTGAATCGGTAGATGTTGGAGTGAATCGGTAGATGTTGGAGTGAATCGGTAGATTGTGGAGGGAATCGGTAGATTGTGGAGTGAATCGGTAGATTGTGGAGGGAATCGGTAGATTGTGGAGTGAATCGGTAGATGTTGGAGTGAATCGGTAGATTGCGGAGTGAATCGGTAGATTGTGGAGTGAATCGGTAGATGTTGGAGTGAATCGGTAGATGTTGGAGTGAATCGGTAGATTGCGGAGTAAATCAGTAGATTGCAAAGTGAATCGGTAGATTGTTGAGTTAATCAGTAGATTGCGGGAGTGAATCGGTAGATTGTTGAGTGAATCAGTAGATTGCGGAGTGAATCGGTAGATTGCGAAGTGAATCGGTAGATTGCGGAGTGAATCGGTAGATGTTGGAGTGAATCGGTAGATGTTGGAGTGAATCGGTAGATGTTGGAGTGAATCGGTAGATTGCGGAGTGAATCGGTAGATTGCGAAGTGAATCGGTAGATTGTTGAGTGAATCAGTAGATTGTTGAGTGAATCGGTAGATTGCGGAGTGAATCGGTAGATTGCGGAGTGAATCGGTAGATTGTTGAGTGAATCGGTAGATGTTGGAGTGAATCGGTAGATTGCGGAGTGAATCGGTAGATTGTAGAGTGAATCGGTAGATGTTGGAGTGAATCGGTAGATGTTGGAGTGAATCGGTAGATGTTGGAGTGAATCGGTAGATGTTGGAGTGAATCGGTAGATGTTGGAGTGAATCGGTAGATTGCGGAGTGAATCGGTAGATGTTGGAGTGAATCGGTAGATTGTGGAGGGAATCGGTAGATTGTGGAGTGAATCGGTAGATTGTGGAGGGAATCGGTAGATTGTGGAGTGAATCGGTAGATTGTGGAGTGAATCGGTAGATTGTGGAGTGAATCGGTAGATGTTGGAGTGAATCGGTAGATTGCGGAGTGAATCGGTAGATGTTGGAGTGAATCGGTAGATGTTGGAGTGAATCGGTAGATGTTGGAGTGAATCGGTAGATTGCGGAGTGAATCGGTAGATGTTGGAGTGAATCGGTAGATTGTGGAGGGAATCGGTAGATTGTGGAGTGAATCGGTAGATTGTGGAGTGAATCGGTAGATGTTGGAGTGAATTGGTAGATTGCGGAGTGAATCGGTAGATTGTGGAGTGAATCGGTAGATGTTGGAGTGAATCGGTAGATGTTGGAGTGAATCGGTAGATGTTGGGGTGAATCGGTAGATTGCGGAGTGAATCGGTAGATGTTGGAGTGAATCGGTAGATGTTGGAGTGAATCGGTAGATTGTGGAGGGAATCGGTAGATTGTGGAGTGAATCGGTAGATTGTGGAGGGAATCGGTAGATTGTGGAGTGAATCGGTAGATGTTGGAGTGAATCGGTAGATTGCGGAGTGAATCGGTAGATTGTGGAGTGAATCGGTAGATGTTGGAGTGAATCGGTAGATGTTGGAGTGAATCGGTAGATTGCGGAGTAAATCGGTAGATTGCGAAGTGAATCGGTAGATTGTTGAGTTAATCAGTAGATTGCGGGAGTGAATCGGTAGATTGTTGAGTGAATCAGTAGATTGCGGAGTGAATCGGTAGATTGCGAAGTGAATCGGTAGATGTTGGAGTGAATCGGTAGATGTTGGAGTGAATCGGTAGATGTTGGAGTGAATCGGTAGATGTTGGAGTGAATCGGTAGATTGCGGAGTGAATCGGTAGATTGCGGAGTGAATCGGTAGATTGTTGAGTGAATCGGTAGATGTTGGAGTGAATCGGTAGATTGCGGAGTGAATCGGTAGATTGTAGAGTGAATCGGTAGATGTTGGAGTGAATCGGTAGATGTTGGAGTGAATCGGTAGATGTTGGAGTGAATCGGTAGATGTTGGAGTGAATCGGTAGATTGCGGAGTGAATCGGTAGATGTTGGAGTGAATCGGTAGATTGTGGAGGGAATCGGTAGATTGTGGAGTGAATCGGTAGATTGTGGAGGGAATCGGTAGATTGTGGAGTGAATCGGTAGATTGTGGAGTGAATCGGTAGATTGTGGAGTGAATCGGTAGATGTTGGAGTGAATCGGTAGATTGCGGAGTGAATCGGTAGATGTTGGAGTGAATCGGTAGATGTTGGAGTGAATCGGTAGATGTTGGAGTGAATCGGTAGATTGCGGAGTGAATCGGTAGATGTTGGAGTGAATCGGTAGATTGTGGAGGGAATCGGTAGATTGTGGAGTGAATCGGTAGATTGTGGAGTGAATCGGTAGATGTTGGAGTGAATTGGTAGATTGCGGAGTGAATCGGTAGATTGTGGAGTGAATCGGTAGATGTTGGAGTGAATCGGTAGATGTTGGAGTGAATCGGTAGATGTTGGGGTGAATCGGTAGATTGCGGAGTGAATCGGTAGATGTTGGAGTGAATCGGTAGATGTTGGAGTGAATCGGTAGATTGTGGAGGGAATCGGTAGATTGTGGAGTGAATCGGTAGATTGTGGAGGGAATCGGTAGATTGTGGAGTGAATCGGTAGATGTTGGAGTGAATCGGTAGATTGCGGAGTGAATCGGTAGATTGTGGAGTGAATCGGTAGATGTTGGAGTGAATCGGTAGATGTTGGAGTGAATCGGTAGATTGCGGAGTAAATCGGTAGATTGCGAAGTGAATCGGTAGATTGTTGAGTTAATCAGTAGATTGCGGGAGTGAATCGGTAGATTGTTGAGTGAATCAGTAGATTGCGGAGTGAATCGGTAGATTGCGAAGTGAATCGGTAGATTGCGGAGTGAATCGGTAGATGTTGGAGTGAATCGGTAGATGTTGGAGTGAATCGGTAGATGTTGGAGTGAATCGGTAGATTGCGGAGTGAATCGGTAGATTGCGGAGTGAATCGGTAGATTGTTGAGTGAATCGGTAGATGTTGGAGTGAATCGGTAGATTGCGGAGTGAATCGGTAGATTGTAGAGTGAATCGGTAGATGTTGGAGTGAATCGGTAGATGTTGGAGTGAATCGGTAGATGTTGGAGTGAATCGGTAGATGTTGGAGTGAATCGGTAGATTGCGGAGTGAATCGGTAGATGTTGGAGTGAATCGGTAGATTGTGGAGGGAATCGGTAGATTGTGGAGTGAATCGGTAGATTGTGGAGTGAATCGGTAGATGTTGGAGTGAATCGGTAGATTGCGGAGTGAATCGGTAGATTGTGGAGGGAATCGGTAGATGTTGGAGTGAATCGGTAGATGTTGGAGTGAATCGGTAGATGTTGGAGTGAATCGGTAGATGTTGGGGTGAATCGGTAGATTGCGGAGTGAATCGGTAGATGTTGGAGTGAATCGGTAGATGTTGGAGTGAATCGGTAGATTGTGGAGGGAATCGGTAGATTGTGGAGTGAATCGGTAGATTGTGGAGGGAATCGGTAGATTGTGGAGTTAATCGGTAGATGTTGGAGTGAATCGGTAGATTGCGGAGTGAATCGGTAGATTGTGGAGTGAATCGGTAGATGTTGGAGTGAATCGGTAGATTGTTGAGTGAATCGGTAGATTGCGAAGTGAATCGGTAGATTGTTGAGTTAATCAGTAGATTGCGGGAGTGAATCGGTAGATTGTTGAGTGAATCAGTAGATTGCGGAGTGAATCGGTAGATTGCGAAGTGAATCGGTAGATTGCGAAGTGAATCGGTAGATTGCGGAGTGAATCGGTAGATGTTGGAGTGAATCGGTAGATGTTGGAGTGAATCGGTAGATGTTGGAGTGAATCGGTAGATTGCGGAGTGAATCGGTAGATTGCGAAGTGAATCGGTAGATTGTTGAGTGAATCAGTAGATTGTTGAGTGAATCGGTAGATTGCGGAGTGAATCGGTAGATTGCGGAGTGAATCGGTAGATTGTTGAGTGAATCGGTAGATTGCGGAGTGAATCGGTAGATTGTGGAGTGAATCGGTAGATTGTGGAGTGAATCGGTAGATTGCGGAGTGAATCGGTAGATTGTGGAGTGAATCAGTAGATTGTGAAGTGAATCGGTAGATTGTGGAGTGAATCGGTAGATTGGGGAGTGAATCGGTAGATTGTGGAGTGAATCGGTAGATTGTGGAGTGAATCGGTAGATTGTGGAGTGAATCGGTAGATTGTGGAGTGAATCGGTAGATTGTAGAGTGAATCGGTAGATTGTGGAGTGAATCGGTAGATTGGGGAGTGAATCGGTAGATTGGGGAGTGAATCGGTAGATTGCGGAGTGAATCGGTAGATTGCGGAGTGAATCGGTAGATTGTTTAGTGAATCGGTAGATTGTGGAAAACATCGGATGATTAAATCCTAAACACATAAACAAATGATTTTTATTTTTAGTACGAGTAAAGAAATGAAAATCAAGGACAGCGAGATACTTCAATAGCCTTGTGGACACCAGTTTAATTAGCTGTGCTCAGAGACAACAGACAGAGCAACACCAGCAACGAAGCGCAGCAGAATTTGCAGTTGTTAAACAGAGAACAAGTAATATGAGTAGAACAAGTAGTATAACAAAAAAATGGAAATTGCAATATTCAAGAGTGAAATTTCGATAAAAAATTAACGAACACGCGACATGAACGCAAATGTGGAAAACTTTAACTACTTTAGCGTTAGATATGATCTGTACATGCTAACAAATTTTCTCAATACTCAACATCAAAATCGTACACATTTTGATTGCGAGCGAAATTTTATATAATAGTTGGAGAAACGACAAGCGACAACACAGTTAAATTAAATAATATAAACAATGCCTAGAGCAACTTTGAAATGCTACTTTAAGTAAGCTGGAAGCTTTTTACTAGCTTTCACTGGTATGCAAATCTCATGGTGATATGAGTACCTGTGTGATTTGAGGACTCCTCAGTGTGATTTAAGGACCTCTTTGTGTGATTTAAGAACCACTCCCAGTATGATTTGAGGACCTCTCTCAGTGTGATTTGAGGACCACTCCCAGTGTGATTTGAGGACCACTCCCAGTGTGATTTGAGGACCACTCCCAGTGTGATTTGAGGACCTCTCTCAGTGTGATTTGAGGACCTCTCTCAGTGTGATTTGAGGACCTCTATCATTGTGGCTTGAGGACCACTCTCAGTATGCTTTGAGGACCACTTTTAGTGTGAATTGAGCACCACTCTGTGATTTGTGCACCTCTGTATGATTTAAGGACCTCTCTGTGATTTGAGGACCTTTCTCATATATTGATTTTAGGACCACTCTGTGAATGTCAAAATGATTTAAATAGGATTTGGGATGTGTAAGAGTAAGATTCCTAAAGCAGTGCAAGGGCAAACACATAGAAAACTCGGCAGCAAACTATACTTGGCAATGTACAAACTGCATCACTGGATCCAGCGCCCAGACGCGATGGCCCGGAACAGATGCGGCAGCGAGCACTCGCGGCCCTCGCCGCTGCAGGCAGTCTGCACCGGCTTGATCGCCTCCGCGTCCAGCCGCATCAGCGCAGCCGCAATCAGGCCGCCGCCGCCGCTAGCAGCGAACGGATTAAACAATTTGGCGTCGTTCTTCAATTCGTCGTAGAGAATCATGATTGACAGGCAGCGGCGGGACTCCGAGTCCGTTAGCAACAGGCTGAAGTACAGCTCGGGCCGCTGGTCGTGCAGCAGGTAGATGCCAACTGCGGGCATGCCCAGCCGGTAGAACTGCGTGCTCGGGTAGTCCTTGACTGTCAGCAGCTGCAGCTGGGTGAGCAGCGGCTTGTTAGGCGGCGGCAGCAGCCGAGGATCCTCCAGGCAGAGACAGGCCCTGAGAGCTCCCGGGCTGCACAGCAGGGCCTGCAGGGAGGCCACAGCCTGCCAGCGGTAGGGCGGGTGGAACAGCAGGCGCTGGACGAAGGTGGCCAGGGCGGGCTCCCCGGCGTCCACGTGGCAGAGGACGCCTTCGAGGCAGAGGCGGACATTCAGACAGCCCAGCCGTTCGGTGCGCAGAGTCAGAAGGCAGCCATCGTCCAGGAGTTCGTGCCGCTGCTGCTGCTGGCGCTCGCAGGACTGCGAATTAGCAAAATTATCATTATTATTTTTTAACATTATGCCTCATTAATACATTTATGAGCCTCATTATGTTAGATGAGGATCTCTGAAGGAGCTTCTAAACAAAAGGATGTGGCTCACAAGGAGAGAATGCAGCTTTTAACAGGCTTTATGGGGCTCCCATGGGAGTAGGATGGGGCTCTCAACGAGAGTTTGATGAGGCTCTCGAAAGGAGTAGGATGGGGTTATCAACGAGATTGCTGAGACTCTTGAAGGGAGTAGGATGGGGCTCTCAACAAGAGTTTAATGAGGCTCTTAACGGGAGTAGGATAGGGCTCTCAACGGGAGTAGGATAGGGCTCTCAACGGGAGTAGGATAGGGCTCTCAACGGGAGTAGGATAGGGCTCTCAACGAGAGTTTGATGATGAGACTCTAAAGGGAGTAGGTTGGGCTCTCGACGAAAGTTGGATGTGGCTCCTAACGAGATGTGTGTCTTAAAGGATGCGGATCTTAGTGAAAGGATGGGGCTTCAACGAGAGGCTGAGGCTCGAGTCAATAGGATGGGGCTCCCAAAGAGCTTCCTTAGCTCGTATCAATATTGCTCCGAGGGCCCCGCACAATTGTATCCTGGAGTTCTCACCTGACACAGAGCCAAGAATTGGCAAGCGCAGGCCAGCCAATGGTACGGCCTGAGATCGGCCCAATCAGCGGCCGGCAGGGCCACGGACTGGTCGCTGTCAATCCGGGCGGCCGGGTGCAGGCGGATGAGCTGCAGCGGGGTCAGCTGAGGCGACGCCAGACGGACGCAGTTGTCAGCGTCCAGACGGACAGAGAGGGTGACTCTGCCGCGGTGCTCAAGCTGCAGTCGGTAGGGATGTGCCAGTAGGACAGTCTGGCGGCAGCAGGTGAGCTGCGGGCTGATGTGCCAGCCGCCAGCCAGGCAGGCCAGAGGCGCCAGGGCCCGATAGGAGGAGGCGAGCTGGCGCAGCAGGTGCAGCACGCTGTGATGCCTGAGAAAGTCCTTGGACAGCTGCTCTCGGACTGGAAAATGCGGATTAGGGGCGGACGGCCGGCGGCTGACGAAGTTAATGTAGATGTCCGGCTTCTGGCCGGCGGCGGCCTTCTGGATCATGTGCATCTCCCACACTGGGACGCCTTCCTCGTCGCGAACGGGGCCGTAGGCGATCCGCAGGCCGGGGAAGCCGAAGGAGACCAGGCAGGTGTCCGGCGGCCAGTTGGAGCGCCGGGTCAGCGGCAGGCACATCTGGGTGGCGTCGGGACAGGAGGGCACGGCTTTAACAATGAGACAGAAGGAGTCAAAGCAGAGGGCATATTCAGGGGAAGATGCAGGGAGGGTGGATATGCAGGGTTGGATATGCAGGGAGGGTGAAGATGCAGAGAGGGTGGAAATGCAGGGGGTGGAGATGCAGGGGGTGGAGATGCAGGGAAGGTGGAGATGCAAGGAGGGTGGAGATGCAGAGAGGGTGGAGATGCAGAGAGGGTGGAGATGCAGAGAGGGTGGAGATGCAGAGAGGGTGGAGATGCTGAGAGGGTGGAGATGCAGAGAGGGTGGAAATGCAGGGAGGGTGGAGATGCTGAGAGGGTGGAGATGCAGGGAGGGTGGAGATGCAGGGAGGGTGGAGATGCAGGGAGGGTGGAGATGCAGAGAGGGTGGAGATGCAGAGAGGGTGGAGATGCAGGGAAGGTGGAGATGCAGGGAGGGTGGAGATGCAGAGAGGGTGGAGATGCAGGGAGGGTGGAGATGCAGGGAGGGTGGAGATGCAGGGAGGGTGGAGATGCAGGGAGGGTGGAGATGCAGGGAGGGTGGAGATGCTGAGAGGGTGGAGATGCTGAGAGGGTGGAGATGCTGAGAGGGTGGAGATGCTGAGAGGGTGGAGATGTAGGGAGGGTGGAGATTTAAGGAGAGTAGAAAGATTAAAGACACGAATATCCTCACCTGCACCAGGTGGCAAAGCTGTTGCCACTCAGACTGCACGCTGCCGACGGCCTCGGCGCAGCGGCTGGACGGGCCCAGCTCGTTGACGCCCAGGTGGACGCAGGGCGGGCAGGTCCGGACGCGGCGCTCCGGCGGGTCAAGCGGGCAGCCGCTGAGGCGCCACTCGCGCACCAGAGCCACCAGGGAGGCGCGGGGCGGCGGCACGCGGAAGTTGACAGGCGGCTGGTACTGGCCAGACCGGTACAGCCGCAGTGTCAGCGACTGCACCAGGGAGCTGGCGTGGGCGGCGGCCTCCGCGCTGATGCCCGGCGGCGTAGGCAGACTGCGGGCGGAGTTTCGCGGCAATTTTACTAGTAGATAGACATTGAAGGGAGGTTCCTAATTTCCTCTCTGGCTTCCCTAATTCCCTCTCTGGCTTCCCTAATTCCCTCTCTGGCTTCCCTAATTTCCTCTCTGGCTACCCTAATTCCCTCTCTGGCTTCCCTAATTTCCTCTCTGGCTACCGTAATTCCCTCTCTGGCTTCCTTAGTTACCTCTGGCTTCCTTAGTTACCTCTGGCTTCCTTAGTTACCTCTGGCTTCCTTAACTCCCTCTCTGGCTTCCCTAATTTCCTCCCTGGCTACCCTAATTGCCTCTCTGGCTTCCCTAATTCCCTCTCTGGCTTCCTTAGTTACCTCTGGCTTCCTTAGTTACCTCTGGCTTCCTTAACTCCCTCTCTGGCTTCCCTAATTTCCTCTCTGGCTTCCCTAATTTCCTCTCTGGCTACCCTAATTCCCTCACTAGCTTCCCTAATTCCCTCTCTGGCTTCCCTAATTCCCTCTCTGGCTTCCCTAATTCCCCTCAGCCTTCCCTAATTCCCTCCCTGGCTTCCCTAATTCCCTCCCTGGCTTCCCTAATTTCCTCTCTGGCTACCCTAATTCCCTCTCTGGCTTCCCTAATTCCCTCTGGCTTCCTTAATTCCCTCTGGCTTCCTTAATTCTCTCTCTGGCTTCTCTAATTCCTTCTCCGGCTTCCTTAACCGTTCTGCATATTTAACACTCTCTCAGGCTCTCGAAACCCGTCTCAGGCCTTGATAACAATATTATGATGATCCAACAGCAGGCGCCCCACCTGTGCAACGTGAGCGCGCTCATCCCAGCCGAGTCCGGCGCGAACTCCCTGTGAGGCAGGCCGGATCTGGCCAGCTCGCACATCACTTGGTGCAGCAGGTGGTCCTCTTCGATCAAATCCACATAGTCCGTAAGCCAGGCGGCCCGCAGCAGGCTGAACTGGTCCGGCCGCGGCGCGCTGAGCAGCTTTGTCCGTCGGCGGCGGGCCAGGACGGCCAGCGGATCCGAGGCGGACGGATCTGTCCGGCTAGGCAGCGACAAGTCTGGCGGCCGCATCGGACAGATCTTGGCCGGCCGGATATAGTAGCCAGCGTGGGCGGAGCCGGTCACGTAGAAGCAGGCAAAGCTGGGATTGAGGCCGCCAGTGGGCACCAGGGCCAGGTAGTTGTTCTGGTAGCGGTGCAGCTGCACAAAGCAGGCGTGCTGTGCCGGCCCGATTACGCTGGCCAGGGCGGACGGCAGCGGCTTGGCGGTCGGTAGGCTGGAGGCGACCCGGCGATCGGGGAACAGGGCGCGGACGCGGCGGCAGAGAAGCCAAGCACGGAGGCCGGCCAAAGCCAGGGCGACACGGCGAAGAGACGGCTGATCTTCGTTGAGGCGGTCCTCCAGCTCGGCCACGTGCGGACATGGCCGGCCACCGGACGCGGGCAGCCGGACAGAGTAGAGGCCGCGATAGGCGTTGACGCCGATTGACAGGCGCTCGTGAGTGGCGGCCGGCTGCAGCAGGCTGAGGGTGAGCGACTCGGCCGATCTCGCGGGCGGCTCGGCCACCAGCAGGGCCAGCAGTTTGTAGGCGCGGTACAGCAGGTCGCGGCACCGGCACTGGATGGTCCGGTCTAGGAGGCGCTCCAGCGACAGCTCGTCCGACCGGATGCAGCGGCCGATGGAGGTGGCGTCGCTGTATTGGTTGTGGGTGGGGAGAGCATTGGCTTCAGCAGTGAGTGACTGCCTGTCTTTTGATTGTCACACTGACAGGTCAGAATTGTCACACTGACAGGTCAGAATTGTCACACTGACAGGTCAGAATTGTCTGACAGGTCAGTGTTGACACACTGACAGGTCAGAATTGTCACACTGACAGGTCAGAATTGTCACACTGACAGGTCAGAATTGTCACACTGACAGGTTAGTGTTGACACACTGACAGGTCAGAATTGTCACACTGACAGGTCAGAATGGTCACACTGACAGGTCAGAATTGTCACACTGACAGGTCAGAATGGTCACACTGACAGGTCAGAATTGTCACACTGACAGGTCAGAATTGTCACACTGACAGGTCAGAATGGTCACACTGACAGGTCAGAATTGTCACACTGACAGGTCAGTGTTGACACACTGTAGTCAGTTGTGAAGATGGGTGTCCAGACAGCCCATTCTCACCTGTCCGGCAGGTCGGGGAAGTGGGTGACGCAGATGGGCCGCCTGGCATCAAGGGGATCGGTGTGCAGGCGGAGGCCGTGCCCGCGCACCCGGTAGCCGGCGGTCGCGGGCCGGCGCAGGTCGCGCCAGTAGACCAACTGCAGCGAACTGCCGGCCGTATACTTTTCAACCGCTAGCAGGTCGCCGAATCGCAGGCGAATCAATCGGCAGGCCTGCTCGTACAGCAGGTCGAGCTGCAGGAACGTGCAGAACGAATGCAGCATGTCGTACAGGTGCACAAGAGGCGGCCTGGGGTCGAAGTCCTTGCTGATGATGCGGTCCTGGCAGCGCTGATGAAGCCACTGCATCTGCAGAGGATGCACCAGCGGCTTGCCTCGGCCAGTGTGCAGGTCGCGCAGCAGGCACTTGATGTTGAGAATGCGCCACGGGTTGCTAAGCGAGTCGGACATCAGCGTCAGCGAGACGGAGAACTCGTGCGGCACAGTCAGCACTGCCCGGCCGTTGTACACCTGCGGGACAGGTGAAAATGACATGTTAAACTAAAAAAGTTTACTTGAACCATTCGAAGGTCATTGGAAGGTCACTGCAGTACCTTAATCTGCCGCATAGCCGTGGGAATCTCGGTAATAGTTAACCGATACAAGATGAGGCAATCCAGCTGCTCCAGGCACTCGCGCTGCTCCCAGGGTTTGATTGGCGCCGGCGGGATGCCAGCCAGGCGTTTAACGCAGGCCGGCAGCCTGGTGTAGGTGTGCTGGGTGAACACGTCCACGGCCATGATGGTGGCGAAGGGCGGCAGGCGGGCGCTGGTCAGGGCGCCCTTGGCCAGCTCCATGAGCCAGTTGGCAGTGCCGAACATCAGGCCGCTCTGCTCCTCCAAGTAGGCGATGATCTGGTCGCACTGGTCCACCCTGCCGGCCCCGCTGGCCCACTTCACCAGGGCCAACAGGCGGATGAGGGTGTAGCGCACCCGGCTCAGGTACTTCACCAATTCAATCTTTCTCTCCATGTCATTCTTGCTGTGCAGCAGTTCGCTCAACAGGTTCAGATCGGTGTAGGCTTTCTGGCAGGTGAACTCGATGACCCGGGCCAGCGGTATCATGTCCTGCCGGACTGGAGGCTGCAGCATCATCATCTGCTGCTGCTGCTGTTGTTGTTGTTGCTGCTGCTGCTGCTGAAGCTGCAACTGCTGCTGGGGCGACATAGACATTGTCATAGCATGTGGACCCGGCGGCGGGCCCTGGTGCATTTGCGGATGATGCGGATACATGTTGGCCCGCTGCAGAAATTAGTGCACAAATTGGTCAATCAGACTGAAAGCAACTAGCAGTAAAATAGATGCACCGATTATGTACAATAATTTATGGAAGCAATACATTGTGATTTTTGTAACACCTATATTTTTCTAAGCCAGATGCCACTAAAAAAAGAGCCAAATATTCTGTAATCCATATTTATCAATAATTTTACAATTATAGCGCTTCTTGGGTTTTTCAAGACTTCAAAGTCTTATTCAATTGTCAAATTCAAGCAATGTATGAACACAGAGCCTGCATAGAAGCAACGCAAAGTCAGCCATTAATGAGCGCATTGCATGGCCCCTCCCCTCATATAAAGATAAAAGTATTTGCTTGTTATTGATTTTACTCTATCAAGTCTTCACTCAGGTCTATGAAGTGTTTATATGCCCTCTAGACCTGTGTTCACCTCTTTGCTGTTGTCAAGTGGCTATCTGCTTGCAGCCTCATCATCTGCTACTCCCCTTTGTTGTAGGGCTAGATAAGTATTAGTAAAACTCCTAGCCCACCCACTTCTACTCTGGAATGTTTCCATACCCAAGGGTTGCTATTCTTAGCCCTCCCTCATATTAATAAAAAGCCTTATTAAATTAAATGATTTATCTAGTCATTCTAATATGATAACTCTGTGTATATAACCATAATTTGTTTTTTTAGAAAATAGAAATTAGCTAGACTTTAGGTTTTTGAACATTGTCATCAACAGAGCTCTGCTGACTATGCTATTTTTATAGTCTAAAAATAATAGAATAAAAAATCTAACCATAGACAAAAATATTGGATACAGAAGCTAAGGCTAGAAGGGGCCAGCAAGGGTTATTAAGAAAGTGTCTAGTGTAAACTATCAGATAAAGCATGTTGACAAAAGGAACAAAATGATAAGTAAAATTGTGCACACCAACAACTTATAGAAAGTGCCCAAGTGGCCAGAGTATTGTAGTGCTAGGGGCATACCTACTTGTGCAAATAGAGTTAAGTCAAGAGCCACCTAAGCTAGAAGCTGAGTCAGAGATTAAGGAAGAGAAGTTTTTCTAATGTTACAGTTGTGCTTTATTCTTAACATGAGATAGTGTGGCTGGTAGCACCAGTTGTGTCAATAGCTTAAGTAACACTAGCCATCTCCATATAGGCTACATAAGTGTCAGGGTGTGCCCTTAGCATATTATAGAAATCCTATGCTATATTGTTGATTTGTATACAAGGGGTTTGCAAGGTAGATATGATGCCCAGATGCATTTCTTATACCAACTTGCATTTATATCATGCTTCATATAACTGTACATTCATATATTTAATATATAATAGCAGCAGGTTCTTTGCTAGCTTAGCTTAAAAGTTTGAGAGAGCACCATACACTGTTTTTTGTGAGCTTCTTAGATGTGGCTGCTTGTGTCATTGACCTTCTTTGTATTATCTGTGTCCACACTACTATGTATGGTAAAAAGCCAAAGGTCACAATTCTTAATAAACAATAAAAATATATATGTACTTTTTGCCTATTTTGATCATTTTTGATCATTTGTTTGATAAGCATTTGAGTGCATTGTGTTGGCTATGTGGTGTTTTGAGTTGTGTGAGCCAAACTATAGACAATAAAACCCTATTTATATTTCTTTTATAATTTTTAAAAACTATATCTACAATCTATTTAGTAATTTATATTTACTTGCTTGCAAGCTAAATAAACTTTATTTTACTATGTTTTAAAAGCACTCATTTTGTCTGCCAATAGGCAAACTGACCATGCATTGCATAGATGAACAAATGACAAAAGGTGTCCAACTGTCTGTTGCAAATTTGGGAATTTACTAGTTTCACATTGTGGCTAGAGTCAAGGCTAGGTTCAACTTGAAAATTGCGACTTCCAAGCAATGATTTTTTACAACTTTATGCGCAGTTTAATGAGGCAGCAGTGCTATGAGCAGCTTGCAACCACTTTCGGGTATCAGGCTCTATCCCTGACCACAGTCAAGAACTGGTATTGGGAGTTTACCAGTGGCCAGATGAGCCTGTCCAACGAGGAGTGAAGCAGCCAATCAGTCACTGCTGTGATGCCAGAGAACGTAGAGCAGATGGAGTAGCTATTGCTGGCAGATTGCCAAATAACCACAGCACAGCTTCAGGAGGCTCTGGACATTGGGGCTGGCCAGGTGCAAAGCATCCTACACTAACAATTGCATGTCTGGAAGCTCTGTGCCCAATGGGTGCCTCATTCACTCACAAAGCCGCAGAAGGCAGCTTGCATACAGTGGTGCCATCAGATGCTCACTGACTTGATGGAGACACTAGTCGTGACATTCTGGACATTGTCACAGGCAATGAGACATGAATCTAATAGTTTGATCCAGAAACAAAGTGCCAGTTAGCCATCTGGTGCTTCGAGGGCGAGTCATCACCTTCAAAGTCACAGAGGTCACGGAGGGCTAGCAAGAAGATGGTGGCAACTTTTTTCTCAAAAACTGGTCACATCACCACAGTGGCGCTGGAAGATCAACGGACATTTACAGTGCAGTGGTACATCAGTGTCTGTCTACCACAGGTGCTGCAGCAGTGGCAACAAAAGTATCAAGGACAGCCACTGTGGCATTGCAAAGGATGGAAAAAAATTTTTTATCAATACTTGTAGATCCCAAAAGCAAGGTCAGAATGAGCTGATTTTGCACAGATAACTTTTACCCCATTCAGGCTTTCATTGGATTACATTGTTACCGAATTCTCCCAGGAGAAGTTGACTAAAGGTGCATTGTCAAAATTGAACCAGAGTTTGTCAAAATTGAAGCTTGATCAGTCAATATTGATTGTAGATTTCGAATGCCCAACCATAGATTGTCAATATTGAAGAGGAGTTTGTCAGTTTCGAAGTTCTCCTTGTTCAAAATCAAGGGTAAAATGGTATAGTTTGCGATTAGTGACATAAAGAATTTAAAGTTAACTAAAAAGTAAAATTTTGTGGTTCCCTTTTGGTGTCCAAGGTGGAGCCCTTAATCTGTAGTGTTAGTCTATATGGTGGTTTATCTCAATCTGTGGTGAAGCCCCCAATATGTACTATTAGTGATCTATGGTGGTTTATGGAATGTATGGAAAACAAAATATATGGAATAGATGCATGGATATGGAATATATTTATATATTCGCAAGGCATGAATTCTGAAGCCGGAATAACTGCACCAGGCTGTGTTATGTGTTTTCCATTTTTTATCTCTTATTAATTATCAATTTTATACTGCCAAATCTATCTCTGTGTCTATAGAGATCCGGCTTTTTATCTGGATATTCACCTAGTATTTCATCTTGCACTGCCAATCTGGATTTGATCTGGTTTGTTATCCACATATATTTGCTAAAAACCAGAGGGAAACCAGAGATTTTTCTGGATGTACCCTAGGAGCTAGACCTAGATAAAAGTACTTAAAATTCACACTTTTATCCAGAATGTTAACAATTCATTCAGCTTTTGTCTAGCATTTTAAATGGACATTTTATATTATAAACCAGATGAAAATCTAGAATTGTGCCTAGAGAAATTGCTAGATGATTGGGCTAGGTGGGCATTATGGCATGGTATATAGCAAATGATAGATTGACATTAAAGTAATATATGAATTTTTTTGAAAAAAATATATTAAAAAACATTAAAAATGTATACATATAGGCTATAATGTTAGATTTGTTTTCATCAAAGCTTATATTGATAAAAATTGTGGTGAAAATTTGAATTGCTAAAAAGGTCTTAGCTTTATTATTGCAAGTGCAAAAAGGTCCTTTATTGTTATAACTGCAATTGGCACTAGTATGCACATAGTCTGGATTATGCTTGGTGCATAGGCCTATTGAAACAAAAACTGCTAAATAGTTACAAATGCACACCAAAAAATTTAGTGCATACCCACACTTTTATATCTATGCCAATGTTGCAATAATAAATGACCTTTTTTAACATTAGTAACACTAGGCCTAACTCTTCCACATAATTCTATAAAGTGCATGCCAAGTATATATATGTATACTATTTTTTAGTAGTTGCATGCCAACTATACATGCCAACTTTTGGTGTGCAAGGCCAATGCACATCCAAATTTTCAGGTATAAATTACATGGTCTAGAGTGCAGAATATGCATTGGTTCAAAGCATTCTAGCATGCACTAAGTGTGATCTAGATTATGGAGTTTAGCAAATGTTTTATGAAGATCATTATGGCCATTATTGCAAATAGTATCTAGCATAGATTGGTCCTCAATAGTGCAGCTATGTAGATGTGGCAATGTTGCAGTTTTTTGTGTAATTATTTTTACTTTTGAATATGTGCCAACGTGTCACGGAGGGTTTAAATTTGTGTTGACTTATCATGCCACATCATCCTAAAAGGCCATAGACACTTTTGGGCAAGTTTTAGTGAGGGGTGAAGGCAGCAATCTTTTACACTGCTCAAGATTTCCCAACCTAGAATTGCTTAAGATATACAATATTTTGCAAGTCATGGCAGGATGTCCAGCTGCATAATCATTTATAATCCCACCTGCTGAGGTTGTACCTGCTGCCAAGCTACTGAATCTGATAGATAGCACATTCCCTTTGCGCTACATGTATGATGTGACTCACGACACAGTATCAATCATTTGTTGGCTAGATAAGTTCCACCTGCTGGCTAATCTTTGGTATAGTACTGTATTGGATTGCCCATTATTATCCCCTACGAGGATTTAGATTTAGTTTTAAGACTTGTTTTGAGCAACTTTTGAGGATTCAGTGATTAAGGAGCGATGTTATAGTCCTATTAATGTTCACTTGTTTGATTGTTCATGAAATTGGTGTATATTCAAAAGTAAAAATAATTATGCGAAACAAACTGCAACATTGCCATAGATGCAAGTATATAGTCTAGCATATTAATGTAGTTTAATACAAGAAAGGAGATATCTAGCACAGTTTAAACTTGGCTATAGTAGGGATTAAATGCAATCCTAAAGTCGTAAACCTAAATCCTAAACAAAGCTGTCACTAGGCCTAGGCCAAGATAATCTGTCACTACTTTGTCTATTGCCAAATCATTTGTCCTATATAGCCTAGGCCTAGCCCTATAATCCGGATCATACTAGGTATACACCTAAACAAAAATTAAATAATTACAAATGCACTCTGAAAAAATGAATGTATGCCCATTCTCAAAACTATGCTAGTTTTGCAATAATAAATGACATTTTTTATATCACAACAATTAAAAACTTTTTTAAATTGCATTATAGACCCTTTTTTAAGAAAAATTTAATTAGGTTAATTTTTCTGCTTTTTTGATTATACTAAGCATATTCATAATTGAAAATGCATAGGGCCTACATGCAAAGATTTGTTTAAATGCTTTTTTATAAGCTTAAAAAAACTAGAAAGCTTGAAATTTACACTTTAAAATGAACTTTTTTTCATATTTTTTCTACTTTACAACAACTCTCATGTGATTCTATGATTAGGCCTATGAAGTGCATGCCAGGTATGCACACATAATATTTTCTTAGGAGTGGTGTATGCCAGCTGTACATATCTACTTTTGGCATGCAAGGCCAATACACGCCCAAATTTTTGGGCATATACTACAAGATCTAGAGTATAGGCCTAGCCTAGTTGTCAGTTGTCACTATCTGTTCTATTATATTAGGCCTAGTATTACCATAAAAATTTAAATATTGAACAAATTATTTCTTAATTTTAGGCAATCCTTTGCCTTTGGTTTCTTGCTCTAAATTATTTAAATCTCTTTTTTGGACTTTTTTGCTATTGCCAGCCAGTATGGCTAGCCAACCTCCAATGCCACAACCACAATCTATTGTCCCTGTAGCTGAAGTCCCCAACAACCTAGCGGCTCACACAAATACTATAGAGGGAATGTGGGGCTACTGCAAAGCCACGTTCCAAGCTTTGCATGGAACCAGCAACAAGTTATTCAAAACATACCTCGTACCTGCAGGAGTTCATGTGGCGACAAGCTTTTTCCCATAACACTTCAGCAATATCCTCTACTGGATAAGACACTACTACCGTGTAGAACTCTGTGAGCTTGTTAGACTCTAAAAAGTTCAAAAAGGGGTTTAAATAATTAAGAGTGGGAAACCAAAGGATCGCGAGTGACGAAGAAAGAATTGAATACTACTTAAGTGACTTTAAGCCTAGCCCTAGGGCTATCACAGTAGTCAGTAAGTATCAATACAATAGAACTATGCCTATCTAATCATTTAGTTTAGGCTTAAGTTAAGGCATAAATAAATAAAGTTTTAAACACAATCAATTTTGATTCAATTGAACAGCTTCTCGTTTTTTCTGCAGAATTCTTGAGTGCAATGCTTCAATTGTAAATATAAAAAATCGCTGGATAATATTACAATTGTACAGTCGAGAGTAAGACGTGCAAGGTAATCCTTGGGTTGTGGATATTTGTTCTCTGAAGCCCTGCTTGTCTTAAAACGAATTTCAAAGAAACCCTTTGAAACAAAGTGACCAACTTTAGCTTCGTGTGATTCTTTTCGTGCGACGTGCAAGTAAAATTCTAGCTTCAACAGGAAACATTTTTTTAAATAAACTGTTAAAAGCAACTATTATTTACCTTATAAATACACTATAAATGAAGCGTAAAACCTGTTATAATACGTATTTTTATTTCAAAGCCGGAAGTTTTTACCCTTCAAGCTTGATAGAAATCGCGAGTATATAAATATGAAGTTTTACGTTTTATCATAGTTTAAAGAAAAGTGACGTATTTTAGACGACTCGCGTCAAACGTGTATAAAGCTTAAAAAATGTTGAAAGGCGACTTCTCAGCGAGACTGGAACTGTAAAACGAACACACATCTGCCGCTGAAGATGAAAATAAAAAGCTGTGAGAAACGCAACAACTGTTTTTATCGTATTTTGTTAACATGCCCATAAAAATCACATGTATGCATATAAGATATTCTCTAACTCAGTTTACAACATTTAAAACGGTGTGAACAATCAGATTGTAATATATATATCGAATTATATATAGACCTTAATATATATATTAACCCTCGTTGCTCTAAGGTTGGCGCAGCACTGGTAGGGCTGTCATTGAAACAATATGTGCGTATAAGCAATCGCTTACCGCACAACAGGACCACCTTTTAAAATTGTGACTGCTACTTGGATTTCTAGTGGAAATTAAGTCAAAATTAAAAACAATTTATTATAACCTTTGCTTTCCCGTCTTTCCGATTCGATCTTTTGCAAAGAGATTCGACATTGTGCTTCTGGCTGACTATTTCCCCACCAAGTGTTTTGTACTAGCCACCCCTTACGTAATAAAATCCTATATGATGAGGACGCACCTTTTTTCAATCTTAGAACTGCACTTTTTGCTTCGATGCGCTTTTCCCCTACTGTCAGTAGGCTAGTTTGGGAATTTCTCTCCGTTCTCTCACCTAGGCAAAGTTCTATACTAATGTATAACATTACTATTAATTATCTTAGATACTCAATGTACTTCTCTTAGGATTCTAATTTTGGATTGTTTACGCATCTTTGAAGGTCAGACTGTCTGGGTTTGAGACGGATTGACCTCTAACAGTCTAGACAGGCGACACTAAGTCTGGGAGGAATGTTTTCAACCCCATTCTGACCCACAGATGTGTGGCTTTTTCACTGTTTTCAGTGATTTATGGCGGCATAGCTGTCACTTTTGGCTCCAGCCTGTCTGGGTCAAAGAGGTCTCTCCAGCTTTCTCCCCACTCGCTCTGTTACTTTCTCCTTTGATTTATGGGCGTTTTGCTGTCACTTTTGGCGCCAGGATGTCTAGACAAGGGACTTTTATTGCGTTTCGCTCATGATTTATGACCGCACCTGTCAACTTCCCTGGGGTCTGAAGGCCACCTGGCAGGGTGGGTTTTGGGGTTTTGAGCTCAGCCAATCAGAGTCGACCTGACTGCCCTTGGCTCGACCAATCAGAAAATTCGGCGCCTTTTTTAACAAAAGCTCTTAGCCAATCATAAAATTCGGCGTGCGTTATAACAAATCGGCCGCGTGAGAGCTATAAAAGGCGGCAACTCGAACCGCACTCGAGGTTACCGGGTCATTATCCCTACCTTGGCCTTGGCCAGACCTGCCGACCTTATCCCCTTCGGCTTCTGCAGAGTCTTCGACGTCTGATCCCCCTTCACCCGGCAGTTTCGGCTTCACCAGCTAAGTTCCCCTTGAGAGGTTTCACCAGTACTTCTCGGCCGTGAACAAAGGGCAGCAACAGCAATCGGCAGGTGAAGAGTAACGGCGGCACTCGTCAGTTAAGATCAGCAGCAGCATCCCATCTGAGCGCTGCGGTCTCTGTGGATTTCTTGGCCACCGGCAGATAGGTCCTCTGATTGGTTGGGTGAGAGGCTTTCTTGACCTGCTAAACTGGGTGCGCCCTTTGTCTGACCCCTTCCTAGGTAGTCTGATAGGATTTGCACTTTTGCTTACTTGCTTTTGCGTGTCGAACTCGAGGCAGAAGTGTCAGTTAATATTAAAAGTAGCCATTCGCTCTAACTCAATTTAAAGTGTTTAGGATTGCGGATTAAGTGAGAAAGTTAAACCTGGAAGTTAAAGACTTAACGTTTTCTTTCTTTTTCGCAATGCCAGCTGAGATGAGCGGCTAGACCTAGAGGCAGGGGTCACAGTGAACCGGAAGCGACACAGTTCCCAGTCAATCAGTCGATCTAAGAAAACATGATAAGCATGCAAATTAAGTGCCAGACTGGTGCTTTCGCGCGGTCTCAGGCAGCTAAGCGGCTAAAACGAGTTAAATGTTAGTCTAAAGATCTCCAAAAGTAACAATGTACCTACATCATCGCTATCTGTCGACGTGTTAACACATTTAGTGCCAAAAGCGTGCAGTCACGTGTACTGATACATGTACTTCTGGGAATTTGGTAATGAAATAGTACTTTTAGTTGTGTACCGGTATGAAGGCTCGCCAGCGCAAGAACCCCCTGCAAAAGTCCTCTCTGTCCCTGCATGGCCAATGTGATCTTAGTCCCAGCAGCGTCCCTTCTATTCGGCTATGACTTCGAGATTTAGACAGCTAAAAGACACTAGATGGCAGGTAAGTGCAGTGCCCCTCTAGTCGGAAGTCCGATTTCGATAGTTCCGGTTTGGTGAGCCGGGGCGCACGGACTGGTGGCAGCGGGTTAGTTAATCTGCGGATTAGCTAATCTCTACCTTTCAAATTCTCCCTGCTTGTCTCTCGCTGTCTTCTCTTAGCTATAGGACCTTGTTGCTCGCCCACAATCTAGCTACCATGGGGCTGACCATCTGACAGGAGTGAGAGGCCAGAGTTCTAAGTGATTCATTTCTGAGTTCTGAGGCCCGAAGCTATAGGCTTAAAAAGGCCGAACCCATCATATAGCTGAAATTCATTTAACAAAAACATTTACAGACCATTTAAAGTTGGTTTATTATGCAGTAAAGTAGTAAGTAATCATTAATATATGCCCCATTAATTATTGTCAGTATCATGACGTAGCGAGAAACCCCGAACAGCCTCTAAACAGTGTAGAGGCCCAAGCAGGCTGAGTTGCTAGTATGGAACTGAGTCGCGACCAGACTGACCGCCATGCACACTGCGCAGACTTCAGACACGGCAAAGAATAGCCTGTCAGCAGCGCATAAAACGGCGGCCCATTCGTTGCTCCTCTGTTTTACCTGAGCTCCACTGACTGATGAAGATTGCAGCTGAGACTCCTCGGCGATTGTCGGCTGCGAGCTTCTCACGAATCTGTTAAGGAAGAGAGCTCGGATGAGCCGATTGTTCACCGGAGCGCCGCTCTTCATTGCGAATTGGCAGTTGAGCACGAATGCGTTGCAGAACACGTTCAGAATTGTCATTAGCAGCGTCACGCTGAAGTACCAAGCTGCAATGAGAGAAATCATCAAGTTAGTTACTCTAAAACAAATTGATGCATTGGAACTCTAAGAGATAAAATAGGTGTCGATCTGAGATAGAAGAGCATATATATCAGAACCAATGATGCTGGGGGGAGGGGTTTCAGCAGTTTTTCTGAAATCGAAGAAGCTTTGTGCATTGGACTCACTGATGAGCGGCACGGACTCGCTCTGAGCAGGCGTGTAGTCGCCAGCCAGCTGCAGGAACACGCACATTGACAGCAAGATGGTGACGCTGAACGACACTCGCTCGCCGCACTCGGGCGGCAGGCGAAAGACGAGCGCAGCGATGGCAAGGAGAAGCACGCTGGGCAGCATCAGGTTCACCACGTAGAATGTTGATCTCCGCTGCGGCAAGATTGTTAAAAAATTAATTTATTTACCAGCTAGTCCAGGTTCGAAAATTCTAGTCATAACCCGTACCGCAATCCGACGTCGGTCGATATTTCCCGACGTTTTTCGACGTCTATGACAAATATGAACTTTAACATTGCAACGACGTTCAGCCGACGTATTTTGGACGTCGTTATCTGTTCGATGTATTGTAAAAGTACATGGCTGTCATAGACGTTGAAAGACGTCGGGAAGGTCGGCCGACGTCGGATTGCGGTGCGGGTAAGAATTAATAATTGTAATATTATTCCAGTCACCTGAAAAGTGACGCCTAAGATTGCGGTAGTAGTTAAAAAAACCGGGTCAGCTTCCATGACAGCGCTGAGCACGCAGTACTCGTTGTTGCTGAACATGTAGGAGGCCACAGCATCGCTTGGAGTGACTGGCTGAACAACAAGCCGCAAGTTCTTTGGAATTTGCATCCAGGTCGAGATCCTAGTTCTACAGGTCTGCGTATCGAATGGAAAGCGGAACATCAGCATCTGGCACTTCAAAGTGATGCTGACGTCAGAGGCTTTCATGACTGATCCGTTGTTGTGCACCAAAAGCTGCGAACTGTCGGTTGACAGGAACTTAATATCGAGACTGGAATTTGTTATTATCAAATGCGCACGTTGAGAGGGAAAGGAAAAATAGAGAAAGCTAGTAAATAAAAGTTTTTATACATGTGCGACGTAACGGGAGTAAAAATGAAGTCTCATGCGCATACAGAGCTAGGGGTATTCAAGCTTATTTTTTCGTTTTCCGTGTTTAAAATATATTACTGTACGAAATTTCCAACTACACTTAAACATGAAAGTAAACGTTACTTTCTCTCCCACATAACGCTTTGGACAGGTCCTGTTCTCGTAAGGGATGTTTTCGGTCCCGCAGTCTTCATTATATCACAGGCCAGTTTATGGTTCATATGGAGTACAGTCGCAATTAAACAAAAATGGCGTTAGTGCTGTCTTACACGTTGTTTACTATAAGGTCCGGCTGCCACACCAGTTCAGCTGGCAAACTGATGGAGTCCAAGCTATTCAAACTGGAGTTCCGCTTGCCATACCACGACAGGCGTCGATCCACCCATTTCTAAAATATTGCAGCATCGTGTAAGAGTTGATTAAAACGAACCCAATCTCAAGAAAATTTACCTGCACTATCCACAGTCGAAGCGAAACCTCTTGAGCCGCCGAGTCCTGCAAAAGATGCAACAGCTGGATACATTACCGTGTTTGGGTAAATGAGTTGACCCTTCGATCTCAGATCAATGAATCTCTTGTGAAACAAAAAACTAAGCATGATTCAGTGTGGTTTAATATAATGTCAGCACTTGCACTTGCGAATATCAACAATGAAAATTGACAAGGCGGGGCCCACCCCCCTGCTCACCACTCTGGCCAAGCTGGTCAGGTAGGCAAATATCTGCACTGTGTTTGCGGACCCATTGTCGGGTGGCGGGCGTACGGCTTTGTTGTACTCCGTCCTGAAATTCAGCGCATCGAACACAGCCTGATCCAGAAAAACTTCAGAGGACTCCGTACCGAATGCGCCACTGAAGAGCGAGGGGGCGACCTGAAAAAAGACGACAAGGCCCAGTAAGCCCATGCTGGATAGTCGGGCAGGCGCTGGAGAATGGACCAAAATTTCATGGTTTGTCAAGGATTTTATGCCAGAATTATTTACTATGAGAAATACTTCTGGGCCGGCCGGTGTCTTGGATTTCAGGGGTTTATCAAGATAGCAAATCAAACACTCATGCTCTGTATGCAGTATTTGCCTCTTCAACAGACTTTCTAGTTTAGCCTTTACAGTCGGCAGGATGCTGTCCCCCTTCAACCTGCCTCTTCTAGAGAAAATCAATATACTGGTAGCTCGTAAAATCCATCATAGAACTTACCTACGAGTGAATTCTTTCAAAGAGTCTCATGTGAATAGACCCCTTAGATACACGTACTTTATTTGATGAATTCAGCAAAGGAAACCGGCGTTTTGTATGGCTGCGTGATGTGCGTGTGTGACACTGTATTGCCTGTCAGGTGAAGTCGCAGCTGGTGCAGGAGATGCTGCCTCTGATGCTACAGGCCACCCTATACTGGCGGGGACAGGCGCGCACTTGGCTCCAAATTCTGTCATTGAATTACTTTAAAATACATCGCACCAATTCTTTGCAGTCTATGTGTTCAAATTGCTTTGATTTGGGACCAAATTATATTATAATTTAATGGTCCTCCTCGTACAGGACCCATTAACGCAGACACACGAATTTCAAAAAAACGGACTAAATTTTTTCGCGCACCTTCTCAAATAAGAATTAAGTCTCAGCCCTCCAGACCGTCGAGACAGGCAACGATTTGAAGGTCGGATTCTTCCCTTAAGCGCTAGTGTATTCAATGTTCAGCACTGCTTCTCAGTGCAGCCTTGACGAAGACATATGTCTCAATTAGCTCTGACTTTAGTTGGTCAATGGCTTTCAACAAGCTGGCCCCAGGTGACTATGAACACCCTGTTGCGAATTTCTCTGAAGTCTCTGATCAGGCCTCAACTGCTAGGCATCCCCAGCCAGTCTCTCAAGTATTCAGTCGTCATTCAGACGTCGTCGCCTCCTTTAACGGATGGCACCAAGGTTTCGATCGGTTTCAGAAGTTCCTGTTTCTAAATATTTTGCCCGAAGCGTAATGTGTATCAGTTTCCCACTGAGAATTCCATTGGAGAAGTTCGACACGCTCACATGAAGAAGCGAAGCCATGACAACATCACATTTGAGATTGCAATAGACTGTCAGATAATAAAATATTTTTCAGGTATGTGCTGATTTTATTTAGATGGAGAACAGTTTGCTCGTATAAAATAATATTTTTAAGAAGCTTAAATCAACTTTTTGTAGATAGGTTGGGATTCAGTTCTGGGGGTTGGGATTGGGTTTTGAAGGCTGTGACGCTTTGAGTTTGCATATTAGATTATTTAACAAAGAAAAATTATACTTCTGTTTTTGCAGAAATCTCCATCGGCCAAAAATTTATCGTAGAATTATTAAAACTTCTCTGATTTTCTGAACAAAAAAAGCAACATCGGTTTTCCCGTGAAGACTAAACGTAGTAGATTAACTTCAGCTGAAACCATGGCAGCCTAAAATTCACACCTGCAGCATCATCCGCATCTCACGGAAAGCCTTGTAGCTTCCAATGCAAGCCGAGGCCATGCAGGAGGAACCGGATGTCTGGCTGGCTGAGTACACACCGTTCGGGTTGGAGTTCATGCAAGATTTCCACCAGTAGCCGCCGCTCCCATATTTGGTGCTGCAGCTGGTGGAAGAAGCGTCGTTGTCCCTGTCGAAGGTGGAGAACTGCTGGCCGCGAGCCGTCGACAAAAAGTCGCAGTTGGTGGTGGAGTTGGCGCTGAGGAAGCTGGCGTAGTTCATCCTGTAGTTCGTGCTGGAATTCCCAACAGTGAAGCCGAGCCACTCGAACGCGTAGAACTCTCCATCGAAAGTCAGGATCTCGACTCGCAGGTTTCTCGGGCTGGCTGCAGTCACATTGTGGATGCTTTCGAGGCCTGAAGTTTTGACAGGAACTTGTTAACTCTTCAATATGAGCTGTTATGAAGAGCCACACCCTCACGAGCCAATATACTCTCGAACTTTCACAGTTGAAATGTAAAATTTCAATAAAACGGCAATGCCTTGCTTTTGAAACTGAAGACACTCACCAGCCCAGAACTCCGTGGCATTCCCGAAGCCGCTGACGTAGTCATTCCAGTTCCTGTTGAAGGCGATTTGACCCGTCTGTCTCTGCTGGAACACCCAGAATGTCCGGCCGCTGATCTGCTGCTGGTATCCGAAAGTCCCGATCAGCATGGCAGTCGGGCTGCTGGAACTCATTCCGGTGGCCTCGGTAGTTTCGGTAGTTTCAGACGTTTCAGTAGCTTCAGATGTTCCGGTTGTTTCAGATGTTTCTTCATCCGTTTCAGGTGATCCGGTAGGTTCAGAAATTCTGGTAGTTTCAGTAGCTTCGATGGCAGCTGTTGCGTCTGGAGTTCAAATAGTACAGTATTGAAAGCATTGAAAGTCGGTTAGAAGGATAATCTGAACTTTAGTTACTCACCCGGTGCAGCGCGCATCCGGTACACGGTCGCAGCACCGGATGCGGCGCAGTCAGCATTGTCGGACAGGACGCAGACTCCGTTGATGAAGCTGTAGGAGAGGCTGTCGCCGGCCTGAGCGCATTTCACTGCGCATTCGATGTCGCTGCGAGCGCTCACGGTGACCGAGCTGGCATCGCAGGAGGCTTCCGCAATGACCGCGTCAAATCCGATGCTGGCGATGTTGTTGTTCAAGTCTGTATTGAAATTTATTACCGGACCGTATTTGAGTTGTTACGAGTATTAAGTATTTAATGATCGCTTAACAAACCGGACCTGAACTCACCTGAGGCAGCTGCAAAGGCAGCAAAAAACTGTAGACTGAGAAAAGCAAGGAGTTTCATTTCTTCAGGGACAATTTCAATTATTTTCTTTCTGTTGCTTTCTTCCAGGCAACTGGCCTTGTTCTTCTTCTGCTTAAATGCAGCTTGGCTTTCTTGCGTTTCTGTCACGGCCGATGGCTCAGGCTTTATCTGCCTGGCTGAGCCTGCGAACAATGTCCTCATCCCAAACTTCTTGGCTCTCATGGCAGTGAGAGATGCGAGATGAGCTTCTTGACAACCGGCCTTCCAGCAACTGGTGCCTGCAGAGTGGGCCCAGGCGACACCCTCTGGAACACAGAAATAATGTCTCACGCAGTCGCCACGCTTTGTTGCCATTGCGGAAACGTGCAGATATTAAACTGTCTGAATAGAATTTATTGCTGTCAGAGCAGACATGAGAGTTGGGCAGAAGCGCTGATCGAAGAGTAGAATTCATTGCATGTCTGGTTATTGATTAAACATTGAGGCTGCTGCATGCTTCCCTAGGACACTTTATTGTTTTCGTAGAGTGAAAGCCTTGCTCTGACTTAACCAGAAAATACAGGTGATTTATCTTCCAAATAAAATTTGAGACAGATCTCTCTCACCATGACTGTTGGCACAAATTTTTAAAATCAAAATTACATGACAGTGCAGCAGGGAGCGAAGCAGTTAAGCGGTAAACGCGTCCGATTCTCGAGCCACGACCCCGGGTTCGATCCCGTGCGCGGCCGCATTCTTTGGGGCTTGTGCGTGAAATTGGATGAGAGGGTTTTCGTGCGATTCCCCAGATGCAGGGGAATACCACACTGCCACACTGCCCGCTGGAAGGTGGGCGAGCGAGGTGACAGAGGACCTTGTGTGGCAGCACCTGCGGAGTGGAGACACGGCATTCTGCTTTCGGCTTGAAACAACGCCCGAATCATTTCCTACTAAGCGAGCATCTTGCAGGGCGGCTCCTTTCAGCAGGCCGGTCGAGACGTAGTGCAATGCGCGGGGTCCGCGGTGTGGAGTGCAGGCAGGAAGCGGACGAACCGGAATTGGCCGTTGCTCAGTCTCTTATGACCCTCGGGTATTCAGAATGCATTTCCTGCGTTATTTAAACTCCTTCCTGCATCCTGTGCAGCTGCTGCTTTTTGTAAGTTACTCGGTTGATTTAAGCTCGATAATTCTATATTTTCTGAAGATTTCAAAGCTTTTCACAGCTATAGGTCAGGTAACTTGTGCTATAAAAACATTTGAATGTTTCAGCATAAATCCTCGGATTTTTATTACGTCAAATACTTTTGCACTCTACGAGTCTGTACAACAGTACCTGTGCGAGCAGCGTGTGCATAGACTTCAGGTCGCTAGTATTGCTCAGCTGATCACCCTAATGGGAAATAGTTTGTAGCGATCGGCTTCCATGCACCGAACCGAAAACAATTGGGTTATATTGGATTTGCAACCTCAATGGTAGCGCTCCTTCAGTAGACCAAGGATCGGAATGTCTAAAGAGTTCAATGTATTACGAGGGGTGTCCAAAAAGTAGTGATACTTTTGCTCATATAGCTTTACTGCATGCTTGAAAATCAGAAAGTTTTGTGTTGTTGGAAAGCGGAAAATATCAACTTTAATTTGACTGAAAAATCAACCTCATATGTTGTTTTTAAAAAAAGTTATCACTGTCTATTTGAGCAAGGATGGCCCATAGACTTACAAAAAAACTGTATGGTAGATCTTGCTGAGTTTTTACGAGCCGGAGAATATCGAGCAGCCAGAGAATATCGAGCGCTCAATATTCTCTGTTACTATATTCTATTTTATAAGCGTTCGAGTGGTGCTGTTTTGTCTGTGGTAAAATTATGGCTAAGTCTTCTTTGCACTGCCAGCTTGCTTCATTCTTCTTTCTCAAGCGCTTGCTTTTTCAAGACCAGATTTTGTTCAGCCGACAGTTATGGACGTGCACTCAAAGGAAGGACAGCGACACGCAATTCACACCCTATGGAGTATCGGAAAAAGTGGACAGGAGATTTACCATCATCTGTGCAGCATTCATGGAGCCGAAGCAGTAAGTCGCATGACGGTGTACCGATGGGTCGAGCAATTTGAGTCAGGAAGAACAAATTTGGCTGACTTGCCAAGGTCAGGAAGGCCATCCGCACCAAGCTCAAAGGCTTTGGCTGACCGGATTCTTGATCTTCTGGAAGAAGACTGCAGATTAACAATTCGTGAGATTGCTGACAGACTCGACACCCCACGATCAACGGTCCATCTCTGCCTGACCAACATGAACTTCGCTAAGCTGAGCGCCCGCTGGGTCCCGAAGCTCCTCACTGCTGATATGCGACTGCAGCGCCAGCAGACATGCCAAAGCAACCTGAATCTGGTGAGTCAACGCGGTGGCTGGAATCAGTTCCGCCAGTTGATTGTTACTGGCGACGAGACGTGGGTTCCACATTTTGACCCGTCGATAAAGCAAGAGTCTAAAGTGTGGGCACTCAAGGGTTCCGACCCACCACTCAAGGCTCGCCGTGAAACTCACTGTAAGAAAATCATGCTGTCAGTTTTCTTTGACTGTAATGGCCCAATTACCATTGACTTCCTGGAGCCGAATACGACGATCAACGCAGACCGTTATTCATCTCTCCTTGCAAGCCTGAAGGCAGACATCCAAAACAAGCGGCGCTCAGGAGTCAAGCCAGTCATCTTGCATCATGACAACGCCCGGCCGCATACTGCCCGCCAAACAATGGAGGCCATCAAAAAGCTAAAGTTTGACCTTCTGCCTCATCCGCCATATTCGCCAGATCTGGCACCTGCGGATTTTGCCCTTTTCCCTCAATTGAAGCGCCACCTGAGGGGCCATGTCCATGCCAACCGTGATCATCTGGAACAGGAAGTCCGCAGAGTACTTCTGCATGTGATTCCACGACAGATCTACGCAGATGCGATTGATTGCTTGTTTCGTCGCTGGGAGAAGTGCGTGCAATTGATGGGCAATTATGTCGAGAAAGCTTCCCTCCCTGATGATGATGAGGCGTACTAACTGTCGCAACTTCTTGACCTGTTGCACCATGCACAAATTCATTGTAACTCTATGGTCGACCTTGTTGTGTGTTTCTATCCATAACTTTGTTATAGGTTGTGTTTTTGTTAAATGTTTGCAGTCAAATTAAAGCTGATATGTTCCGCTTTCCAACAACACCAAACTTGCTGATTTTCAAGCATACAGTAAAGCTATACGAGCAAAAGTATCACTACTTTTTGGACACCCCTCGTAGATTAACTATATTGGACTGACTGGGAAGGCAAACACGGTGGCCTTTTCAATGTTGAATTTTAGCACATTATTCCCCGCCGGCGTGACGTGCCTGACAATAGGTAAAACATGATTGACAGGTGCGCCGGTGGATTGCCCAACATTCAAACTAAGAGAATTGATACTTTTTATAATCCCTTTATTAGAATACTCAGCTATAAACAAAAACAGCTGTTGCAGCAACGAAAAACTGGGAAAATCCATCGCAAACTCGTTGCTAGGAATCGCCGAAAAAACTCAATCCGCCAACTAGAAAAAAAACCCGAATTCTCGGGAATCGAGAAAGTTGGAAAGAGCTGCATAGCAACTCGCAACGATGCTCACACCACTACTCAGTCTGCTGCTGCTTGTGACTGCTGCTGCAGCCGCTAATCCAGGTAAGCAACCGGTAAATTGTCTACCTGTGAATGTACATTTTTCATACCAGATATTGATATCTCACGAACTGATCAATCATCTCATAGCATTCGAGTTCGACTTAGCCGCTGCAAAATTCTCCTGCTCAGCCAGCTCGATCTCCGTGAGCGCTCGAGGCGAAATCGAGTGCGCAATGAAATGCGGTCAAGCTGGCGACATGTTCTCAATCAGCTTCATCAACGGAGTCTGCGTCCTGTCCACGAGCACGAGCATAAGCTGTTCCGCACCATCTACTGGAGTTGTGTACATGAAGCGCAGGGGTGAGTTTTTACATTGTAGCCTTGCTGGCTTGGAAATCATGACAGTCGGCGAACAAAATGGTGATTTTTAATTCATCATTCCCATAAACCGCACTCCTTCCACCATATCATGCAGTTTTTCCCGAAAAAAGTCCCGGCTACCAGCAGCAGATCGGTGGCCGGACAGGGTGTTCCAGCCGGCCGGGTGTGCGGCCGGGTGTTCCAGCGGCGACAGACGGGAGAGATCGCCTTCGGCAGGAATTGACTGGACCGACTACGCTAGCGGCTTCGGGAATGCCGTCAAGTTCTGGATTGGTGAGCCCGCCGTCCGATTGGCCAGTCTTCTTAGGACACCAGAGGCAATCGAAAGGATTCTCTCCCGTCAACTGCAGGATTCGAGAGCATCCGCAGTGTTACTGTGACTGGTGCTAAGGAACTCCGAGTCGAGGCCCTGACTTTCAACGGAGAGTTCTGCGCGCTCGAGTGGCTCGGCTTCACCGTCAGAGACTCCAGCACGAACTACAGGATGAACTACGCCAGCTTCCTCAGCGGCAACTCCACCATCAACTGCGACTTTCTGTTCTCAGCTGAAGGCCGGCCGTTCTCCACCTTCGACAGGGACGACGGTGCTTTCGGATCGAGCTGCAGCAGCAACTTCGGTGGCGGCGGCTACTGGTGGGAAACGTGCATGAACTCCAACCTGAACGGTCTGTACTCATTCACTAAGGCGTCCGGCGCCTCCTTCATGGCCTCGTCTTGCATTGGAAGATACAAGGCTGATGCTGCAGGTGTGCGGAGGTGCTCCTTGATTAACATCAGTCTTGCGAGCAACTTTTTCACCAAAATAACTGTAGGTCTAACCGACTTGATGATCAGGGGTTCTCGATCCCACTGGAACAATTTGTCCTTGAGCAAGACACAATTAACTCTGCATCGCTTCAGTTCATCCAGTTTTAAAATGAGTGCCAGCATTAGCTGAGTTAATTGAGGGTGTGTGGCGACCCCCAGTCCTTGAACTGAACAGCCGTACGCAGCCTTCATAGATACGCCTCGCAATAGCTGCGCTCCTGTCGGTTGCACACCTGGCCCAATTAGGGCAGGTGTAATCAATTATTATTATATAATTCAGTCAATTAAAAGCGATTGGGATTTTCGCTTACTACGGCTTCAGATTGTGAGGCAAAGACTCATTTTCAGTGTCCGGAGGCTAATCGCGCTCAAGTTCCTGAGTTCGATTCTGGCTGGGATCTTGTCGCGAGAGATTATAACGCCCGAGCTAGGGTCGACCACAAAGACACGGAGTCTGTCAGCCTGGACATAGGAAATCAGGGCCTCTTCGTGTACAGCCAGTGGTGTGTTACTGCATATTCGTGTGCTTTTCCGTTAACCCAACCAAAGTTTCTCCTCTTCATGATCACCAGAATAGTGAATTCCAGGTGATCAATCTAAACAGCTGCTGCTGGCTGAAGCCTTGAGCTACGGATCAAGTTTGAGCAAGAGAAAACACTGATTGACAGGTGCACCAGTGGATGAATTTATATGCATCAGAGAGTAGTGAAGGCGCTGAGCTGTTTTGCAATCCGACTCAAAATCTGAAGAAAAAAACAGAACAAAACTGTCTGCAATTCTTCGTCAAAGCTTGCTTCAAAAATGATGCACACGCTGCATCTCAGACACGTGGAAAACTTTGGGGGGCTGCAGAAAAACCTGACGATGCTCGCCTCCATACTGAGTCTGCTGCTGTGGCTTTTGTTTTCACATCAAGTCAGTAAAACTGAAAGTCACACAAGAGACAGTTATGGTGTGATCTATCTCAATCTAAATCAAGACTAAGTTGCAATGCAGTCTTGTGCTATGCAGCCACACACCAAAGTGAATCTTGTCTTGCGGTCACAATTCAGCCAGTCAACTGAAAAAAAATCAAAGACTGAGTAGAAAGTGCAAACTGTAATCAAATTTAGCACTGCAAAACAACAGGCGGCTGCTGACCAAAAGATGACGAGCGGAATTGAAATGACTGACGGCCTGCCTGATTTTTTTGTATTTCAACACGATATGGCAACGCGACAAGCCCAGTTATTAATAATGTTCACCTTGCGCTCTTATAGCTGACTAAAACACCGCGTTATTTGGCACAACACCAATATAGGGTGACAGATAGCCATAAATATTTTAGAAACAAAAGGTAATGCGGCTATTTAATAGAATTACTAATCAGGTTACTATAAGCTTTCGCGTCAAATAGAGTTTTGATCGAGCTGAAGCTGGTAGAATTTGAATATTTATTGCAAAGCAGAACAGATACGAGTATAACATAAAGCAACAATGGCTACCATACGAGTACAAACTTATTGAGTCTATTTTTCTAAGAAACAGCTAGCAAGGCGAAGATAAAGCAAAAGTTCTGGAAACCAATTATTTATTTTATTTTTTAATTAGCTAAACAGAGTTGATAACGGCAGAACCGGAACTTATTCTTCTCAGACCAACTATATGAAACTTGGGGCGGCATGGCAGTAAAGAAAGGTAATTAAGGTGCAAATATTTTCACTAACAACTTGAAATCCCAGAATCCCGATTTGAAATCCCACGATCCCAATCTAAAATCCCAGGATCCCAATCTGAAATCCCGGCATCCCAATCTGAAATCCCGGCAACTCAATCTAAAATCCCGGAATCCCAATCTGAAATCCCAGGATCTCAATCTGAAATCCCAGGATCTCAATCTGAATTCCCAGCATTCCAACCTGAAATCTCAATCTGAAATCCCAGGATCTCAATCTGAAATCCCAGGATCTCAATCTAAAATCCCAGGATCTCAATCTGAAATCCCGGAATCCCAATCTGAAATCCCAGGATCTCAATCTGAAATCCCAGGATCTCAATCTGAATTCCCAGCATTCCAACCTGAAATCTCAATCTGAAATCCCAGGATCTCAATCTGAAATCCCAGGATCTCAATCTAAAATCCCAGGATCTCAATCTGAAATCCCAGGATCTCAATCTGAAATCCCAGGATCCCAATCTGAAATCCCGGCATCCCAATCTGAAATCCCGGCAACCCAATCTGAAATCCCGGCATCCCAATCTGAAATCCCAGGATCTCAATCTGAAATCCCAGGATCTCAATCTGAATTCCCAGCATCCCAACCTGAAATCTCAATCTGAAATCCCAGGATCTCAATCTGAAATCCCGGCATCCCAATCTGAAATCCCGGGATCTCAATCTGAATTCCCAGCACCCCAACCTGAAATCCCAGGATCCCAATTTGAAATCCCAGGATCCCAACCTGAATTCCCAGCATAATAATCTGAAATCCAGGTACAAGTGTATCGGTAGGATGCAGAAGCCGAATATTACTAGCTGACAGTGTTAGCCCCAACAACCACTCAGCGTCAAGCCAGCCCCGGTCCGAGAGCTCGCACCAGTCCGCTTACAGGCCTTCAACCAGCTGCTCGATGCGAGCCACAGCGTCCTCCTTGTTCTTGACGTGCTTGGCGTCGGCGTCCAGGTACTGCTGGCGGGTGATCTTGTTGGCAACCAGAGCCTCAGCCTGACTGGCCGCGGTCTGCAGCAGTTCAGCCAGGCGGCTGTCCTGACGCTGCAGTTCGTCAAGTCGCTCCAGCAGGTCGCCGGGCGGAGCGAAGGCCGGGTCGCTGCGGATGGCCTTCACCAGCTCAGCGACCTTCTTGGTCAGAGCTTTGTGGTCAGTAGTGACCTGCGACAGGGGCAGTAGTTGGGCATCTCTTGGTGTATAAATCTTAAAGGAAATTTCTTAGCGGGGCTCATACACAGGGAAAAGACCTGGCAGGAAATCCCAATTTCAGGGAAATTCCCATTTCAGAGGAATCCCCATTTCAGGGGAATCTCCATTTCAGGAAAATTTCTATTTCAGGAAAATTCCCATTTCAGGGGAATCTCCATTTCAGGAAAATTCCCATTTCAGGGGAATCTCCATTTCAGGAAAATTCCCATTTCAGGGGAATCTCAATTTCAGGAAAATTCCCATTTCAGGGAAATCCCCATTTAAGGGGAATTCTTATTTAAGGGGAATTCCAATTTTAGGGGAATTCCCATTTCTAAAATTGTGGGATATTCCCATTTCGGAAGTAAACAAGTTTTAGTGGAAGAATCCTGTGGATACTGGTAATTTCAATAGACTTCTTGGGCCGAATTCCGTGGATATAAATATTGTATTTTAGGAATTCTAAAAGACGAAATTCTTTTGCAAGGAATTCTTGAGGATATAAAAATCGATAAATGGACATCCCAGAAGCCTGACAGGGAAGTTCCCAGCGCGCCGGTGCTTTCAAAACCCTGAAATCGATCGGTTGAGGTAGAGATCCCACCTTATTAACGTCGGACTTGAACCGGCCGTGGTCTTTGCCGGACTTGAACTTGTTAATGGCGTCCTCGTAGCACTGGTACAGGGCGGAGCGCCTGTCCTGCAGGCCGACAATCTCGGAAGTCAGGCAGCCGAGGCGCTGCTTCATCTCGGTGCTGGCGTCCTGCACGATAGAGAAGTTGAGCCGCACGGCCAGGATGACGGTGAGGAACAGCACGAGGAAGAAGGTGGTGGCCATCAGCGGCTCGCGGATCAGCGACCAAGAGGCGAACTCGTAGCGGACAACCAGCTCCTGGATGTGCTGGTCCACGAGGTTGGCCTGCGGGGTGGGGGGGGAGCTCACGGCTTCAGATTTGGAGCAGAGTAACTGACAATGTGGGATAGATCAACTAAGGGTTTGGGATAGATCAGGTGTGGGATAGATCAGCTGTAGGTTAGATCAGCTGTAGGTTAGATCAGGTGTGGGATAGATCAGCTGTAGGTTAGATCAGGTGTGGGATAGATCAGGTGTGGGGTAGATCAGGTGTGGGATAGATCAGCTGTAGGTTAGATCAGGTGTGGGATAGATCAGGTGTAGGTTAGATCAGCTGTAGGTTAGATCAGGTGTGGGGTAGATCAGGTGTGGGGTAGATCAGGTGTGGGATAGATCAGCTGTAGGTTAGATCAGGTGTGGGATAGATCAGGTGTGGGATAGATCAGCTGTAGGTTAGATCAGCTGTAGGTTAGATCAGCTGTAGGTTAGATCAGGTGTGGGGTAGATCAGGTGTGGGATAGATCAGCTGTAGGTTAGATCAGGTGTGGGATAGATCAGGTGTGGGATAGATCAGCTGTAGGTTAGATCAGGTGTGGGATAGATCAGGTGTGGGATAGATCAGCTGTAGGTTAGAATAGATCAGGTGTGGGATAGATCAGGTGTGGGATAGATCAGCTGTAGGTTAGATCAGGTGTGGGATAGATCAGGTGTGGGATAGATCAGCTGTAGGTTAGATCAGGTGTGGGATAGATCAGGTGTGGGATAGATCAGCTGTAGGTTAGATCAGGTGTAGCTTAGATCAGCTGTAGGATAGATCAGCTGTAGCTTAGATCAGGTGTGGAATAGATCAGCTGTAGGTTAGATCAGGTGTGGGATAGATCAGGTGTGGGATAGATCAGCTGTAGGTTAGATCAGGTGTGGGATAGATCAGGTGTGGGATAGATCAGGTGTGGGATAGATCAGGTGTGGGATAGATCAGGTGTGGGATAGATCAGCTGTAGGATAGATCAGCTGTAGCTTAGATCAGGTGTGGAATAGATCAGCTGTAGGATAGATCAGCTGTAGCTTAGATCAGGTGTGGAATAGATCAGCTGTAGGATAGATCAGCTGTAGGTTAGATCAGCTGTAGGTTAGATCAGGTGTGGGGTAGAGCAGCTGTAGCTTCGATCAGGTGTGGGGTTCAGTAAAATTTTCCCAGCCGCTTACCTTGCTCAGCACAAGCACGGGCCGCCCCACGGTATCCAGGTAAGTCTTAATCAGCTCCCTGGGGCCTTCGATCACAGGGTAAGGCGCCTCGTATCGAATGTTGGTGGCCAGCTCGGGCAGCACAATCTTGAGGGTGATCCGGTCCACCACCATATCGTCGTGCACGTGATCAATGAAGCGAATGCGCAGAGCATACTGGTTGCCGCTACTGAACAGGTACTCGTAGCTGGGCACATTGTACCCGATGATGTAGTCGGTGTTCCAGCCGCCGAACAGTGGGAACCTGGGCCGCAGTTCGATCTCAACGGAGTCGATCAGCTCGCGCAGATTGGACGTACTGATGTTGCCGATGTCGTCGCGGTAGTACACGTCCTTGGCGGCGGCCGCAGCACGGTCTTGTAGGCTCGGACGCTGGACACGCCATCGTTCTTGCGCTGATACTCGTAGCGGGAGAAGCTGCCCTTGAGCTTGGCGCCGGAGTGGACAACGTGGATTTTCTCTTCAATAGCAACGTTGCCCCAGTGGGACACCTCGACATGGCGCAGCATGTCGACGACGTGAGGAATGGAGCGTTGTTCTCGTAGTGAACGCTCACCTGCAAATGGGGTGTGGCGGCAATCAATGCTGTCGATTGCGTTAACTAGCCGAGCAGGGTCGGGAAACTTTTTAAAAATTAAGGGTCAGATAAAGAATCTAGCGCATGACTGCGGGCCAGATGAGAGAAGAGAGAAGAGAAAAGGTAGAGATCAAGGAGATGAGAGGAATAAGAGAGGAGGGATGAGATGAGAGATGAGAGGTGAGAAGAGATGAGAGGAGAGGTGAGAGGAGAGAGGAGAGAGAGGAGAGCAGAGAGATGGAGAGAGGAGAGAGAGATAGAGAGAGAGAGAGAGAGGAGAGAGAGGAGAGAGAGAGGAGGGGAGAGAGATGAGAGAGAGAGGAGAGAGATGAGAGAAGGGGAGGGGAGAGAGTGAGAGAAGCGAGGTGAGAAGAGATGAGAGAGGAAAGGTGAGAGAAGGGGAGAGAGTGAGAGAGAGGAGAGATGAGAGAGAGGAGGGGAGAGAGATGAGAGAAGAGAGGTGAGAGAAAGATGAGAGGGAGGTGAGAGAGAGAGGGGAGAGGAGAGAGGAGGGCAGAGAGATGAGAGAGGAAAGGTGAGAGAGGGGAGAGAGGGGAGAGAGGTGAGAGAGAGGAGAGATGAGAGAGAGGAGGGGAGAGAGATGAGAGAAGAGAGGTGAGGAGAGGTGAGAGAAGAGAGGGGAGAGGAGAGAGGAAGGCAGAGAGATGAGAGAGGAAAGGTGAGAGAAGGGGAGAGAGGTGAGAGAGAGGTGAGAGATGAGAGAAGAGGAGGAAAAGAAAAATGAGCTGAGATTCTGACACAATCTTGAGCGGCCGGATTGCTATTGTGGATTTCAAAGGACCGAGGCCAGATAGAGAGGCTTTCGCGGCCGGAGTGTGCCGACCCCAGTGACCAGTGCCGTGTGATGCACAGCCTGCGGCCCTCGTGAGCCATGGATATTATAATATTAAAGCCTTCATACCCTATTCTTGCTACTTTTTTAAGTAGGCGATTGCAAGCGATAAGTGAATGGAATGAATGATAGAGATTCGCACCTCCTGCTGGGTGAAGGCGGGCACGTTAGCGAAGGGCCGTAGGTGATGGTGGACTCCTGCTTGTTCACCGGCTGCAGGTTGGTAAATCCAGGATGTTCGGATTGGCCGTACGAATCTGAGTCTCAACAGAGTCGCTGGGGTAGGGCGAGTAGAAATTGGCATTGCCAGTGAAGCGCAGGTACTGCCTCTCTGACTGGGTGATCTCGCTGGGGTAGGGCGCGAGCTTGTGCGTGTAGTAGGCCGTCACCACCAGGCTGGAGGGCCGCGACCCGATGGAGATTTCGTACAGCCTGGTAGAGGTTGGGGCGAGTGGCGTGCAAGTCAATAGGAACAGCTTTGAGTTATTTCAACTGCAATTCAGCACTGCATCTACAGGGCACACTCACTGCTTTCCATTCTTGGATACAGGCTTGATTGGCAGAGCTGGGCTGTCTTCACCGGATTTGGTCTAAAATGAAATAGTAATTCTATTGTTATATTTCAATCCATTACCCTAAAAAAATAAAGTATTGTGTTATCTCATTTGTTTATTTACTATTAGAGTTCCAATCTTTCACATTTGTGCCTTTTCAAATTGGTGACTATTTTTCTATGCTTTTCTCAGTGATAACTTCATGAGAACAATCCTCCATATTTATATATTTGAATGTTAGCCAGTGAGCCAGTATGTTATCAATAATAACAAAGTGATAAACAAATAAACCCTTAAAAGAATGTTAAATATGTTGTAGCATCATAGAATGTAATAATATAAGATACATGAAGTTATTAAATACATTAGTAGAGTTTTTCTATAATTTTTATTATAGGCCTAGTCAGTTTGGTTGTAATTAAATTTACCATTTTAACAAATCATTTTATAAAAAATAAGGCTATATGTGAATAATTTGTGCTTTTAAAGATGTTTTTAACTTTTTAAAACTTAAATAAATTCTATAGCTTTTTTGCTTTCAAATCAACAAAAACGAATTTTCAAAAAATTTGCCCTTGATTTTTGGATTTCGCCATATAATAATATAAATATAAATAAATGGAAATCATCAATCGAACAAAGCCAAAGATTAAAAAACTGCTTTAGATCAATTCAAAGAAAATTGAATATAAATAAAAATTGGTAATAAGAAATAAAATTAAAATTGGTATATATCAGGGGTATACTCTTATACTTGTATAGAACTAATTTTTAATCTATCACTAAATTTGTAATTTATTTTCTCTTTGCTAATTTATTTCTAAAAAAGTCTTAGTCCTAAAACGAACTTACAGTACAAACTATTAATAGGAATATCCTGAATAATTAAATTTGGAGAATTTCAAGTAAAAAATTTAATAAATTTTGGGGTTCATTATTGTTCAAAATTCAAAATGAAATTTAATGCTTACAGAGGCACCAATAAATGCCATGTTGTCCTCATAACCAGGTTCGGCAGCAAAAAGGTATGTAGAGCCAAAACTTTCAGACGAAATAACTGTTTCGATTTTGACGATTTGAGTAGTTAAATCCACTTTCCTAACAACCTTTGAGTTCTTCGCCTGCTCACTGCAGTTTGAGGCAGAAAGCATCAGCAGAAAGTAGGCAATTAGAAGTGTCTTGTCCATTTTCGTTTGTAAGAAAGACAAACGATGTTCGATTAGGTTGGTTTGGTTGATTGATGAGTTGGAATAAAATAAAAAGCAAGTTTCAATTCATGAAATTGTTATTAAATCCAAGCTCAATTTTACGCGGACACGTAGAAGCTTAGAAATTAAAGTTAAATATTGTTAAGAAATTATGTTGAATTATTCCATGCAATAACATAGTTGTTAACAATGTCTTTGAATTTTAAATCATGTGCTTATTAACGTATCGTTTAACTGCAGACGGTGTTTTACTAATATTGCTAGAAAGCGCTAAATTTCAACTTTTTTATTCCTGGAATGAGACACGTTTTAGCCCAACTTTTTATATGATATCCACGCTTCGTTCATTCGTTCATGCTATCATGACCCTGACGGTCAGCCGCTTGTAAATTAGAGTCACCAGTTTTTAAACCTGACTAACAGTCAGCATCGCATAGATATTCTAGACAAAAATACATTTCAGAGTTGTATTGTAGTACGTTTCCTTTGACGGCTTTGTACTTCTGCTTTTTTAGTTTTAGCTTGAACCTAGCTAAATGACACCAAATTAGTCATAAGACTAGTTTCTTCCAGTAGTTTACTCGAGTAATGTCCGTTGCTATTGCAGAGTCTTCACTTGCCAATTCAATGCAGTCAGTGAGCGGCAGTTCGAACCACATGAATCCTCAGAGTTCATCTATGCTTCCACATATGCACCACTCACCAGGTGGAAGCAGCCAATCATCTCTATCTACTTTAGCCACAGCAGCAAATATCAGTCTCCCAAAAATAACACCAGAATATTTGCAGGAACTGTTAAAAGATAAGAAGAATCTTCAAAGCCTACCAAATTTGTTCAATCATTTGGACAAAATCCTTGAAACAGGTTAGTTTTTATATCATTGTCTTTTACTTTAGTGTATACCTTTTTATCTTAAAGAAGAATTTATAATTTTAGCTTTAAGTACAGCAATTATATTTTATAAGCTAAGAAATATTTAAATATTACAAAACTCCCTAATATATTTATATATTGACATTGTTATTATCTAGTATTAGGACTATATATTAGGTAGTATATGACAGAATGAAATTTGCTTCCCTAGCTTTTGATTTGTATGTTAGCCACTGACTTATATTACACACAAAATATACCAAGAAAAAAATAAAAAATGGCAATATATATATCTAGGCTAGGGCTTTAACTTTAAAATTAAATCATTACAAAAATGGAACCTATTAAAAATATGCCTAATATTTTACTTAACTATAAATAATTAGTTCTTTTCTTTTTTGTTTTACTTTTGATTTTTTAGAAAAGTAAAATGCAATTTTCAGTTTAGTTGTTTGTTTTTTTATTCCTTGTTCTGTAAATCTATGTTGACAATGTTATATTTAGTCTATTTTTTGTAAAGTCACTTTATTTGAGCCTAAAATATACACAGGTAATCAGGTATGCCATAGATCTTAGCCAAAAAATGACAAGTACCCTTGTTTGCTTAAAAATCTTGGCATAAATGTCACCTTCTAATCTATAGTAGCCACATTGGTCTATGGCTACCTTGGTCTATCATCTATTATATCAATATATATGGAGACTATACTAAATTTGAACTTGGTCATTTTTTGTTTGCCAACTGTATATTGTTGAGACTCAGAACTTTGTCTCATCTGCTATCTTGATGATCTCTATGCCAAATTATATACCAAAAGCTATACTAGATCTCTCTATATGCCTATTTAAATATACTCATTATATATGCATCTAGTATTTGTCTAGATGCAGAGGCAAGGGTCACCCATTCCACGAGCCCCTAAAGGCCCACATATAGACCATAGCTGAAAGCAGGAAGGAGTGAACCGAGTCACAAAAGAAAGAGGAAAGAAGAGAAAGAAAAAAAGGACTGCTAACTACTAGACTACAGGACGAGTACCCCTGGGTCAACTTGCAAGACAGCATGGGGAGTGGGGTCTGTGGCTGCTAGCAGCAAATAGAGGGTGTAGACCTCCCACCAGCCTTAACTTGCTGAAGATAGAGGCAGGTGTAAAGCATCATAGACTATAGCCCATAGGCCTAGTCTGTCTCATACTTCATTGGCATACTGAATACACCTTTGTGTGCATAAATCAGGGGATGTGCATGTATGTAGTTGCCTATTTATATATAGTTTAAATATATAATCCTACATACTAAAATTTGTAAGCTTATTACTATTTTTACAAATTTTATATTAAAAACAAAATAAGAAAACAAAGGCAAAGGTTCAAATCTGTTATTTTCTTTTTTTTTTTGAAGTAAGTGGAGTTATTAAAATAGTAAATCAATATTCTTGAACTATTGAAAATCATCTAATTAGGAAATCATCCAATTCAAATTGCATAAAAGCCTATTTCTACTAAACCAGTAACAAAAAAACTAAAAAACTGTTACTTTTGATTATGAAAATGTAAAATTGTTTGTGATCCTACATTATGTAGCTCTATACCTGGGATCAATATATGCTTACACACCTATTAGCATAATAGGGTATTACAATTTTTTTGATGTACTCAAATATGATTATCTCTAATGTCTATGTGTTCCTTGTATAAAACTTTATGTCTACTAGGCAAAATCATATCCACTGGAACCTCTGAAACTCTAAAAATGTGTTATTCGTGGAATTTTTCTTTTTACCATTTTTACATACTCATTTAACATTAATAATTAAAAACACTCAAAAAACACCAGAGATCACAAGAGTTCGCAGCCAGCTCTTCCACTTCAATGGCGCCAAGCGAGCATCTGACGATCTGCCTGAAGGCGAGGGCCCCATAGTGACGGTGCAGGAGAAAGTGTTCATTCCTGTGAAAGACAATCCCTCCTACAACTTTGTTGGCCGACTGTTGGGGCCACGCGGCATGACGGCCAAGCAGCTGGAGACCGACCTGGACTGCAAGATCATGGTCCGCGGCAAGGGCTCCATGCGGGATAAGAAAAAGGTTGGCTGGCTTTTCACTTGGCCTTAGAAATGTGTTCTCAATTAAGATCTTAGTCTGACACTCTTATTGTTATGTGGGTATTAGACCAATGCTAATCATTAGGTGGGGTATTAGACTTACACTAATCATCAGGTGGGGTATTAGACTGACACTCTAATCATAATGTGGGATACTAGACTGACACTAATCATCAGGTGGGATACTAGACTGACACTAATCATCAGGTGGGATACTAGACTGACACTAATCATCAGGTGGGATACTAGACTGACACTAATCATCAGGTGGGATACTAGACTGACACTAATCATCAGGTAGGATACTAGACTGACACTAATCATCAGGTAGGATACTAGACTGACACTAATCATCAGGTGGGATACTAGACTGACACTAATCATCAGGTAGGATACTAGACTGACACTAATCATCAGGTGGGATACTAGACTGACACTAATCATCAGGTAGGATACTAGACTGACACTAATCATCAGGTAGGATACTAGACTGACACTAATCATCAGGTAGGATACTAGACTGACACTAATCATCAGGTAGGATACTAGACTGGCACTAATCATCAGGTGGGATACTAGACTGACACTAATCATCAGGTGGGATACTAGACTGACACTAATCATCAGGTGGGATACTAGACTGACACTAATCATCAGGTAGGATACTAGACTGACACTAATCATCAGGTGGGATACTAGACTGACACTAATCATCAGGTAGGATACTAGACTGACACTAATCATCAGGTGGGATACTAGACTGACACTAATCATCAGGTGGGATACTAGACTGACACTAATCATCAGGTGGGATACTAGACTGACACTAATCATCAGGTAGGATACTAGACTGACACTAATCATCAGGTAGGATACTAGACTGACACTAATCATCAGGTAGGATACTAGACTGACACTAATCATCAGGTAGGATACTAGACTGACACTAATCATCAGGTGGGATACTAGATTCAATCAAATCCCAATTCCTGCGCCAATTCCGCAGGAGGACCAGAACCGGGGCAAGCCGAACTGGGAGCACCTGGCTGAGGAGCTGCACGTGCTCATCTGCGTTGAGGACCACCAGAATCGCGCCGAAATGAAAGCCAAGCGGGCGGCCGAGGAGATCAAAGCTTTCCTTGAGCAAGCGGTCAAGATGGTGAGGGTCCCCAGCTCGAACCTGCTAATGGGATTATTATTAATAACCGCGGGTCAGAAAGTGTCGCATCGGATTAGCCGCAACGCCAGCAGGGGGGCAATCGGGGCCCTCGTCAGGATGATCGATTATTGGTTGGCTCTACTTCTGCCGTCTTCTGATGTCTTCTTCTTCTGCGAAAGATCGCCAATTGCTGTCAGACCGCTGCCCAGGGGGATTCGGGAATTCTGGACAAGGCTGGGAGAGAAATTCGATACCACTTTAACGATCATTTGAGCGCTTTCTGTAGCTGGAATATAGGATTAGGAATTCGGCACTACTGTGGGCGCCCGCGGCCCAGCCTGTTGCCCGCCTGCCCACTTCTCTGTCGCTATTTTCACTTTCTTGAGTCCTCTGCTCAAGGCTTTCTACAACTCGGCCTCTGTTTTGATCGAATAGTGGCAGCGTTTTACTTTTCTTATCACATATTTTACACTTAGATTTCTATTGCATTTCTGTCTGAGTCTGAATCTGCCTCATCTGCCTGTCTACCCGTGTGTGTCTATCTGTGTCTGCCTGTCTGTCTGTCTGTCTGTCTGTCTGTCTGTCTGTCTGTCTGTTTGCATCATCTCTCTATCCGTCATTTGCTACTTCTATCATTTCTGTCTCCCCCAGCTCTCACTCCCAGTCAGCCCATCACCATCGGGCGTCTTCCGTGTCAGCTGAGGGCGGCACTTTGCAGTTGCGGGGGCCTGCTTCAGCAATCACATGTGATTACGCTTGATGCCCCGGCCTGCTGCGCTGGTTCTGCCCCTTCACTCGCCTCTCTCTCATTGCTTCTGCCCACTTTTCGACTCCAGACTCCGTTCTTCATCATCATCATATACTCATAGACTTGTAACTTATTCTCTGTCTCTCCGAGCTGCGTATTAATGTATTACTAGTATAACCGGCCCATGGCTGTAATAGAACTCTTAAAAAGGTGTTCTACTGCTATTAGCGGGTATGTTGCGAATCGCTGCCGACTTTAATCTTAGCCAAATTTGAGCTGCTAATTTTATTCCTGTTCCTCTCCCTGTCACTGCCTCTTAATATTTTGTCCCAGCTTGCAAAAGCTACTAATCTAGAGGGAGAGGAGGCAGGGGAGGCGGCCATGCCCAGGACAGGCCGGAGGTCGATTCGCTGCCAGGCGGCTGCGACTGCCGCTGCCGCTCGTCTCTGGCCAGCAGAAGAAGCAAATTGCTGGCGGAGCCTGTGTGCTAATTAGCTGGAGCTGGGCCGGGCTGGTCCCCCAGCTTCCCCTCTGTCTCCTCGATGCCTCCTATTCCCATTTTTGAGAGAGAGAGGCTCTGTCGATCCCGGTGCCTCATCGCATCAGCTGTTCTATCGAGGCCTAACCGGCTCTGATTATCACGCTTAACCAGCCGCAAAGACTTTCTGGCTGACCGTGATCTGTCTGTCTGTCTATCTGTAGGCCTATCCTGGGTACTCTTTCAAATTTGGAAAGTTTGTGGCATCTCTATTCAACTGTAATGTGGCAATGAGACGCCATTTTTAATATAGCATTTTGCAGCCCATCTGGGCTTGCGCGCATTTAGTTTGATCCAAGATAAGTTTGCCAATGTACCGGAGCTTTTGTCTATGGTAGCAAGGCTGGCACAGCGGCATTTGGTTTGGTCCAACAAAACTCAATTTGGTCCATAACTTCATTTGCAACTGCTGTGATGGAGCAAGATCAGTCCCGCAATTGTGGACCATATGCTAGGGCTAGGCTGTCGAACCATTGGCTTGCGATCGAAGCGCTCGACAGAGATGAAAACCCAAATGACATTGCAAGGCTGCTGAATGTAAAAGAAAATATGGTTTACAGCATCCACCAGTGTGTTGAAACCACTGCCGGCAGAGATCGCCTGCGAAGAGGTGGCAATCGCCAAGACAAGTTGCGAGAGCCTCAGGTCCAACTGACTACTCGATGCAGTTGAGACAAATCCTTTGTTGACGGTGCAGAAGTGCAGCAGAAGTTGAAGGAACAGCTCCAGTTAGTTATCTGATTTCGAATATCAGCAAAGCTCTAGAAAAGCGACTGAAAATTGTTGGTAGAGACGCTGACATTCCAGCGGTACGCAATAACCAAATTGATTCTTGTTGGACCAAATTAAATGCCGCTGTGCCAGCCTCGCTACCATAGACAAAAACTCCGTTACATTGGCTAACCTATTTGGGATTAAATTCAATGCGCGTGGGCCCAGATGGGCTGCAAAAAGCTATACCTATTGAAGCTGCCGGATGGTCAGTAGAAGCTGTTCCTGACTATGAAAGCCTTATAGTCTATGGTCGGTCCTGGTGACCGCGCTTTAGTGTGTGAACTAGGTTGACCCAATGGAATCCAGGCGCGGTTAGCGGGACTGGCCATAAACTATGACACTGCCAGTTAAACCCATTTTTTCTATACAATGGGTTGTAGCCTAGTGGTTAGAGCGGCGGGCTCACGACTGAAAGGTTGGGGGTTCGATTCAAGACTTGGCTGTACTGGCGCACTTGTCCTACTTGAATCCAACGCAGCGCATATTCCACCCAGTATGCCTTCCATCACTCGCACGCCTTCTCACTTAATAATCACCCGAGCCTGTCGGACTTGCTCGAGGCGTCGAGGGCCGGCTGTAAGGAATTATCCAGCGAATCTGAGGCCGCCTCCTCGCATCGAAGGGATTTGGGGTGGGTGGGTGGTGGTGTGGCTGGCGTGGATGAAGACGGGAAGAGGCACGCGCCTCCCTCCTGCGGCCCTGTCCTGCCTCGCGGCTGGGAGCCCTCATGTATCAGCCATCTCCCTGTCCAGCTCCCCACGAGAGACAGTCTGGGAGATCTTCCCCAGCAGCAACACTCTTAGTATTAGTAATGAAAGTTTTTTAACCCCGTTGGTGAAAATTTGCTTCAACTGTCCCGAAAGGGCCAAGCAGCTGAGCAGATCAATTTGTACCCGGCACTAATTGTCCGCATTGAATTCTTTCGCTTTTGTTGGCCCACATCCTCCCAAGGGAATTCCGAAACTTTGGGTCTCGTTTTATGACTCCGCCGGATACCCCCCCCCCCCAGAAAAGTTTTCTTCCCATGTTGGCCAAGAAGCGGATGAGGGCGGCCAGATCCCCCAATTTGCGTTGGGGATTTACTCGAATCTGCGCCCCGCCACACTTCTATCTATCCATCGGCCTGGTGGGCCTCTGCATCGATCCCTTTGCAATCAGGGACGGCTCCAGAGTCTGCCTTTCTGTCTCTGTCTGTCTTCAATAATATGGCCCCATTTCTCTGGCCATCTGAGTTGCACAGTTCTATGTTGCACCATTCTCTCTCTCTCTCTCTCTCTCTCTCTCTCTCTCTCTCTCTCTCCATCCATTGTGTCGCAGGTAGAGCGGCGCTTTGATTCTGCCGCCTTGCAGCATATCTGTTTTCAGTTTCGTGTTAGAATGAATACGGTAGCAACAATAGCAGTTACATAATAAATCTTAACTCCTTTTATGGAGGCTCCGTGCTCAAGTGGCGCCAGTCCTGGTCTGGCGGCCTACGCGTTTTTGGTTTTGTTAAATTTCTTTTTCAACTCGAGCCCTTGGGGCAGTATAAGATATTTATGGGAAATGTCTCTGTGTTGCATTCGTTTAGAGATGAGATGGGATACGTCAGATATTATTATTATTATGTGCGGGATTTTGCTCAGCCTTTTATTCAGCTCAAGTCGTGCTGAGTAAAGCAGCATTCATCCATTCTTCCATTCATTCCTGTCTGATTCCTAAAAGATCCCATATAGCTATAGAGAGCAACTGCTATCCTCATTTGGCATCAACTTCCTGTTGGAGCGTTGCTTTGGCCCGGAGTTTGAGGAGGGATGCTGGCTGGGCTGTGGTGGGTGGCCTAGTCAGGGAGACCCGGGACTGAGGATCTGGAGTGCCGAGTCCAAACTCTGTTAAAAGTCAAAAGTTGAAAGTTGATATTATTAAATGTTCTTCATTTATTTTAACGACACAGCATGAAACTGGTCTATCCAGCTTGCCAGCAGGCCATTTGCCAGCTTTTATAAGCAGAAGTCTGGCTGGCAAATGTCTAGCTGGCAAATGTCTAGTTGGCAAGTGTCTAGCTGGCAAATGTCTGACTGGCAAATGTCTAGCTGGCAAATGTCTGACTGGCAAATGTCTAGCTGGCAAATGTCTGACTGGCAAATGAGGTACACTGTGTTAGGGCTATAAGTCTGTCAAGGATTGGGAACTCAAGGATGCGAGGGTTCGTAGAGTGAAGAGGCTGGCAATGCCAAATTCTAGTATGCGATCTCCCCTGACCCCATTGCTCTTCCCCTGCTGGCTACTTCCGGTGCCTCATCGTGAAGAAAGACTGGCTATTGTTGTGCAGATTCAATGCTTCATTTTAACTAATGCCTTATATTATAGTACTGCTATGCAATCATGATTTTATATGAATGGCGTTCTGGCTGTCAAAAGATAAATTATTTTTTTTCAAAAAAAATTATAGCAAACTCATCACCGCACACCCGCCCTGATTCTAGCCTGAGAGTGAGGACAGGCTCAAGCAGATGCAGCTCATGGAGGTGGCCGTGCTCAATGGTAAATTGGTTGACAACCGTCTCAGCTGCTGTTCTGAGCGCTCAATATGTACTTACATGTAGATTGGTTGGTCTAA
>NIVC01000365.1:70000-90000 GCA_002269645.1 Macrostomum lignano
TTTGCCGATTTTCCAATTTCACATTTCAGCGGCTTGCTGCCGCTATGCCAATTTTCATAGATCTGCGCGTTTCTTTTTTGTCTTCTTCCGCCCAGATTTGTCGGCGCTGGACTGAAACGGATTTCTTTCACTTTGCGCATGAACTGGCGGCGGAATTGGCGTCAGAATGCATTCGATTGTTTAAATTCAATAACCGTTGATTCGCTTTTTTGACATTGCAAATGCGGATTACTTTTTACTGCGCTACTGTTAGTAGGCTTCATGCGCGCTTTGTCAGTATTTTCTATCAGTAGTAGAATTAAATAAATGCAGACACTCAGTGAGCCAGCAGCGCCAAGTCCGCGCCCCCATTCGCGCCATCCGCAGAGACCAACCGGGCGCCCTCCCTGATGCCTGCAGGCCACGCCGGGCTGCCCCTGTCGGCTGCCGCCGCGCCGCACTTCCTGCGCCTGCCAGCCAACCACCCGCTGGCCGCCGCAGCAGCGGCCGCCGCCGGCGGCTCCCCATCATGCTGGCGCCGGGCCTGGCGCGAGGCCTGCACGGCTTGACGCCGCAGCAGCAGCAGGCGGCGGTCCAGGCGCACCACCACCCGCAGGCGCAGCTTCTCCAGGGCGGCGGCGGCGACTCCGCTGCTGCCGCCGCGGCAGCCGCCCAGCTGCTGAACTACCCGATGGTGTCGGCAGCCGACTACTCCTACCTGCTGGCTGTCAGCGCCGCGTCTGGCCTCATGGGTCCTGGTGGCTCCGACCCCACCATGGCCGCCGCTGCCGCCGCCGCAGCCGCCGCAGCCGGTGGAATTTATCCCGGTGCCGGCGCCGCGGGGCTCGAGCTCAGCCAGTCAGGTACGGCCGCCGCTCCCGCTGGCTTCTTTTTCCCCGCCCTGTCCCAGCCGCAGGGCCAGCAGCAGCAGCCGCAGGGCCTGCAGCAGCAGCATCACCAGTCCATGCCGCCGCCCCCGCTGCCTCCGCCCGGGTTCGGCCTGAATGGCAGCGGCCCCGGCCTGCCGAAGCCCGCCAGTCAGGCCCGCTTTCGTTGGGCCGGCCTTGGGGCTGGCGGCATGGCCTGAGTGGGCGGTGCGACTCAGGGCGCTGGGGAATAGAGCATACCATTGGTAGACAGTGTCACACTCCCCAGACCATTGGTAGACAGTGTCACACTCCCCAGACCATTGGTAGGTAGTGGCCACACTCCCCAGGCCATTGGTAGACAGTGTCGCACTCCCCAGACCATTGGTAGACAGTGTCACGCTCCCCAGGCCATCGGTAAACAGTGTCGCACTCCCCAGGCCATTGGTAAACAGTGTCGCACTCCCCAGGCCATTGGTAGACATTGTCGCACTCCCCAGACCATTGGTAGACAGTGTCGCACTCCCCAGACCATTGGTAGACAGTGTCGCACTCCCCAGGCCATTGGTAGACATTGTCGCACTCCCCAGACCATTGGTAGACAGTGTCGCACTCCCCAGACCATTGGTAGACAGTGTCGCACTCCCCAGACCATTGGTAGACAGTGTCACACTCCCCAGACCATTGGTAGGTAGTGGCCACACTCCCAAGACCATTGGTAGGTAGTGGCCACACTCCCAAGACCATTGGTATGTAGTGGCCACACTCCCCAGACCATTGGTAGGTAGTGGCCACACTCCCCAGACCATTGGTAGGCAGTGCCGCGCTCCCCAGGCCAGTGGTAGGCTCTATTTCCCGGATGTCACTGCTGCTGGCTGCTAGAGCTGGGGCCAGTTGTCAGGTTTCAGGCCATAAAAAGTACTGCATGGTCACCGAACAGAATTTTAAGCAGTGTTGCCAGCCAGACTCACCGAGTACAAATCGATCATTAGAGTCACAAGTCAAATATATCTATTTTTTCTAAGTTTTTTTCTCCGTCAGCCTTTCCTTGCCATTGACGACTCGAATCCGGGCTTAGGAGGGAATGGCTGATTTTTTCCAGTGTAGTCGTCAGCGTCTGATTTGTCAATTTTAGGCCGAAAATGTCTGCCAGTTTGCTATTAGTAGTACAATTCACTTTTTTAGTTTTGGAATTTTTAGCCTTCCATTAATTTTATTTGACTATACTTTTTACTGTTCTCTAGCGAGTCCTGCGGATCTCGAATGTACTTTTATTTGCGCCACGAGTTTCTACTGTTGCACCTGCCGCCTGTTGCCGTATTATTTATTTATCCACTCGCATGCCTCACTTACTACTCATTATCGCCCCATATTTAGAACTGTGATTTTTATTTTTGCTGTCTCAGCATTGCGTCATGTGGCCTTCTATACCATACTTTTATGCTGTTAGTCATGTGAATTTCTGAGTCGGTTTTGCTGATTGATTACGCTCGTAAATTATTCCTGAATTTTTTGAAATCAATATTTTCGTTCAACTGTAGATTTGCTCTGCTTTTCTGTTGGCTTGCTGTGCTGTTTTTGATCTTCCGTCTCTTATCTGCGTCTGTCTTCCGCTGGCTCGCGTCGACTTGCAGAGCTTTGTGTTGACCTATCTTTGTTATTGTTGAGCTGTAACCCCTGCTGAGCACTGCTAATTAATTAATTAATTACCCACGTTGCACTGTGCACCGCCGGCTCCGTGCTGCCAATGTCTGCGAGTTTTCGGCTGGTGTCCCGGATCCCCTCCCAGATGCTCAGTTGCTGGGCCAGCCTCCCAGATCCTCAGTTGCTGGGCCAGCCTCCCAGATGCTCAGTTGCTGGGCCAGCCTCCCAGATGCTCAGTTGCTGGGCCAGCCTCCCAGATGCTCAGTTGCTGGGCCAGCCTCCCAGATGCTCAGTTGCTGGGCCAGCCTCCCAGATGCTCAGTTGCTGGGCCAGCCTCCCAGATGCTCAGTTGCTGGGCCAGCCTCCCAGATGCTCAGTTGCTGGGCCAGCCTCCCAGATGCTCAGTTGCTGGGCCAGCCTCCCAGATGCTCAGTTGCTGGGCCAGCCTCCCAGATGCTCAGTTGCTGGGCCAGCCTCCCAGATGCTCAGTTGCTGGGCCAGCCTCCCAGATGCTCAGTTGCTGGGCCAGCCTCCCAGATGCTCAGTTGCTGGGCCAGCCTCCCAGATGCTCAGTTGCTGGGCCAGCCTCCCAGATGCTCAGTTGCTGGGCCAGCCTCCCAGATGCTCAGTTGCTGGGCCAGCCTCCCAGATGCTCAGTTGCTGGGCCAGCCTCCCAGATCCTCAGTTGCTGGGCCAGCCTCCCAGATGCTCAGTTGCTGGGCCAGCCTCCCAGATGCTCAGTTGCTGGGCCAGCCTCCCAGATGCTCAGTTGCTGGGCCAGCCTCCCAGATGCTCAGTTGCTGGGCCAGCCTCCCAGATGCTCAGTTGCTGGGCCAGCCTCCCAGATGCTCAGTTGCTGGGCCAGCCTCCCAGATGCTCAGTTGCTGGGCCAGCCTCCCAGATGCTCAGTTGCTGGGCCAGCCTCCCAGATCCTCAGTTGCTGGGCCAGCCTCCCAGATCCTCAGTTGCTGGGCCAGCCTCGCAGACCCGCAGACTCGGCAGCCACTTTAATTTAGAAGTTGTAAGTAGCGAGTACACGCGTAACACAAAGATTGCACTTGTCTAAAAATTAGAATGTTTAACTTTTTGCCTACTCAGTCACAGCTCACCCAGTTTTTAGGATATTTTCTAGCCCAAATCTTTAACCAGACACGCACTAATGCTATTAGAATTTGGTAGGCATAACCATCTCAGCCAAAGCTTGGAATAACCCCAATTTCGAATTCATCAAATTAAAAATCAAACAGTATTTTTTTGCGTTGGAAAATCAGTAACTTTTCAAATATTTTTCTCCTTTAAAACACCTGGAATCTTCACCAGTGCATTTAACAGCGGGTAGCTCTTGTGCCTCGGTTGTTTCAGCTTGTCCTATCAAACTACTACTGCAAGTATTATCTGCTGTTCAGTTTTTTTTACTGTGTCAATCATATGGCTGTGCTCCGGAAATTACCGCAACACGCGTTTTTGTTTTATTAATACAATCAATCTCTCTGCCGAGCACACTGCTGCCACCCCCAGCTCTCTCGCAGATCTCCAGACTTTTATTCATTTGAGTAGCCGCTAGCTGTGACGCAATCATCCTCACGCTCTCTCTCTAATCGTGCTTATAGGTCCGATGAAGGCCAGGCCGGGTGCCTCCGCCAGCCTCAGAGCTCATCCGTATAGCAGGCCGGGAGTGTAGAGGTGCAGCCAAGCTGAGGTACTGCGCTTCAATCTTTAACTCTTGCTAGGCATTGAATTTTACAGCTGTGAGCTGGGGCGACTCGCAGCAAGCCGACCTGCTCAATCTGCCTGTCTCCAATCGATAGCCGTCTCAAGTTCGTCCGATACTACTTAGGAGAAAAATAAGAGTAGTTTGAAACTATGAAATTCTTTCCAAAGCTTTCCCCAGTTCGGTTGTTGCTGCGGACCGGCTGTGTTTTACTAACTTAAGCCTGCCGTTATGAGTTAATATAATAAACAGTTGCTAATTGTTACTAAAGAAATTAATTTATAATTATTATATATATATATTAATAACGAGACTCGAACAGAGCGGGTCGGCTTGCCGTTAATCCATCCCCGTGTGAGCCGCTGCTACTGACCAGCTGATTAAATTCATTTTCATCCATTATTAACCAACAGCAATGTTTATAACGACAGCATATTGTTCTTCATCCTTCAAGATTTCGGCTAACCAACTGCAAACACTCACTGCTGCTGCTGCTGGGGCTGGAGAACCTGTGCGGTTTTAACTTTAAACAACTGACTAAACTCATTTTTTACTGACAGCTCTGCTTATGATTGGCGCTTTATTTAATTAAATATCAACTCAAAATTAACACAATTTTATCCCTTAATTTGAACTTCTAGTTAACAGTACCCTAAGTACTATTTTCTTTTGTTTTTTTAGGCGTCGCACTTCAAAACAGTTTAAGAATCTATTAAAACTCCAGTGCTCTCTGTGATAATTTTAACAAGAATTTTCTTATCGAACTTCTGACTTACCAAAGTTTCGCTACACATAATGCTCCGTATTTGCTTTTTATGTACTCATTACTAATAGTAGCGCACTGCGGATTGGAAATCTCAATTCATAATTTCTCTTAGGGCCCAAGCTGGTACTTTTTAACCCTTTTTAATTAATTGTACGCTTTGTAAAAATTCGATTCTTTTAATTCGAGCTTCACGAATCTCATTAATTATTTATTAGATAATTAAATAACAGTACCGTCTGACTGACTGAACTTACTAAGTGCCTATCTACCCTGTGTCCCCTGTAACATAGCGACCCATCCACCGTGTGTTTATCAGCTGGAGCTGGGCATGGGCTCCGCTCCTTTGTTGCTCAACTCAATAACAATAACAGGCCTGCTTCCAATCCCCATTGTAATCTGCTCTGGTTTTTTGTTTTCTGTTTCTGAAATTCTGAAGAAAGCAAAGATTAACAAAAGCCTTATTTGTTTGGCAAAATTTCTAATTTCAACTGCTTTTTGTGTTTAAAATCTCACTTACTACTCGTGAGATTTAGTGAGTAGTGCGAGCACAGGCCAGGCCTCGCCACTGCACGTCACACCCCACCCAAACTCTGTAGCTGCACGAACCGATACTATATTTAGTTTTAACCCCAACTCACTCTGCTCACCTCAGTAGTAGCAATTGCTATGCGTGTTTTTTCCGATTGAACAATTCGTTGCTAATTTTATAAAACCGCACCGCAGCAATTGTGTCGGGTTTCTCATTGACGATTTTGCTAAACCAGAACGGAATGTTTATGATATTTCAATCCACAATATTATAATAACAAATACCTTTGCTAACGAGGATCTTTCTTCATTGGCTCCTGTTTTAATCAAAACGATTTTTAAAAACTCGACCAGTGTCGATTATTAACTTTATTTAATCCCGAGCTTAGTAATCCGAGAGGTCTTGCAACTAAAAATGTCGCACCAAATGAGTAACTATTATTAATAATGAAGCTACTAATTTTTGTTGCTAACTGACTGGCTTGCTCAACAGTTGCCTGCACCAGCTGCTCAGAGTTGTGATAAAAAATGACGATTTATTGTTCGTAACCAACTCATCCCGACTAGCATTTTATATTAGGCCTAGCATTTTTTGTCGCCTACTTCACTACTAATAATACTACTAAACGAGTAGAGTGGCTTGCAGTTTGATGCTATTTTATAATAATTTAATTTAACTTTATCAGCCGGTCCGAAGTGAAATTGCGTTGGTTGAAAAGTTGCTTAGATGGGTAATTTCGTGCTCAGGATGTCGTCGTCCAGAATCTGTTGAATTCGAAGGTACACGGGTACTGGAGGCATAACTATAGCAATTTCCTGAACCTCGCCTCACTTGGTTGCTTTATGCTCAATTTGTTCATTTTAGTTTTTAAAACAATCTAAATCTCAAGTTTTAACAATTTGCACGGAGAAAATGAAGAGAACTTCTATATGGCAGTGAAACAGTGACCTGTTTTGGGCCTAACGAAAAAAATTCAAATTGTGGAGCAAACGAAATCACGCTCGTGCCCAAAGTTATTGACGAGTTTTAATTTGCCAAATCAGAGTTACAAAGCAAGGAAGTTACCCTCAGAATCTATCTGAGAGGCGTTCTTTTCCGTTGCACAAGGTAGGGTGTACAACAATTGTACATGCAGTTATTGATCCAACCAATCAGAGTTGGTCCAGTTCAGTTTGATGTACCTTGTTGCTTACACTTACAACTTGCTGGTTGATATATATATATCACAGATATATATACATAGTACTTATAGTATGCTGTCTGCTAATGGATACGAGTGCGGTGGAAAATGTTGACCTGATTTCAATCGCTATTCAAAATCTTCGCTGATGAAGGCGGCCAGTCTTCATCAATTTCTGTCAATCAGAGGGGGCAGCTGGCCGGTCTCAGCCAGCAGGGCGACGACCAGGAAGGCCAGGTACAGCACAATCAGGATGATGCCGTAGACGCGGCCGAGCTTGAACCGCATCACGGTCAGGTACACCATGGAGACGATCAGGCTAGCCGTCACCGACACCACCAGCAGCAGCTGCACCACCGAAGCCTCGATCTGCGGGGCGATGGACAAGGAGTGGGGGAGGCTAATTTGAATCAATGATCAGGGAGGCTTTGAGTCAATGACAAAGGCTCTGAGTCAATGACAAAGGCTCTGAATCAACGAGGGAGGCTCTGAGTCAATGACAAAGGCTCTGAGTCAACGAGGGAGGCTCTGAGTCAACGAGGAGGCTCTGAGTCAATGACAAAGGCTCTGAGTCAATGACAAAGGCTCTGAATCAACGAGGGAGGCTCTGAGTCAATGACAAAGGCTCTGAGTCAATGACAAAGGCTCTGAGTCAACGAGGAGGCTCTGAGTCAATGACAAAGGCTCTGAGTCAACGAGGAGGCTCTGAGTCAATGACAAAGGCTCTGAGTCAACGAGGGAGGCTCTGAGTCAACGAGGAGGCTCTGAGTCAATGACAAGGGCTCTGAGTCAACGAGGAGGCTCTGAGTCAATGACAAAGGCTCTGAGTCAATGACAAAGGCTCTGAATCAACGAGGGAGGCTCTGAGTCAATGACAAAGGCTCTGAGTCAACGAGGGAGGCTCTGAGTCAATGACAAAGGCTCTGAGTCAATGACAAAGGCTCTGAGTCAATGACAAAGGCTCTGAGTCAACGAGGGAGGCTCTGAGTCAATGACAAAGGCTCTGAGTCAACGAGGGAGGCTCTGAGTCAACGAGGAGGCTCTGAGTTAATGACAAAGGCTCTGAGTCAATGACAAAGGCTCTGAGTCAACGAGGGAGGCTCTGAGTCAACGAGGAGGCTCTGATTTAATGACAAAGGCTCTGAATCAACGAGGGGGCTCTGAGTCAACGACAAAGGCTTTGAGTCAATGAGGGAGGCTCTGGGTCAGTGGGTAAGTCGATGGCGGCAAGCTAAGGTGAGGCAGTGTGTCGGAGTCACCACTGACTCACCCGCATTTCTGTGGTGCCGTCGCTGAGCAGTTTGATGGTGAAGGGGATGCCGACGCCCAGCAGCAAGTTGAACAGCGGGCCGCCGAAGCAGGCCGAGATGGCCACGCGGGGGAAATTCTGCCGGGCCAGCACCGTGTTGGCGATCACGTCTGCGGGATGGCGGCTCCGGCTGTTGACCCAGCTCATTGCGACTGTATGACCCAGCTCATTGCGACTGTATGACCCAGCTCATTGCGACTGTATGGCCCAGCTCATTGCGACTGTATGGCCCAGCTCATTGCCACTGTATGACCCAGCTCATTGCCACTGTATGACCCAGCTCATTGCCACTGTATGACCCAGATCATTGCGACTGTATGGCCCAGATCATTGCGACTGTATGTCCCAGCTCATTGCCACTGTATGGCCCAGCTCATTGCGACTGTATGGCCCAGCTCATTGCCACTGTATGACCCAGCTCATTGCGACTGTATGACCTAGCTCATCCCGACTGTATAACCCAGCTCATTGCGTCTGGCTCTCCCTGATTCCATCTGACTCTTCCTGTCTATCTGACTCTCCCTGAGTCTATCTGACTCTCCCTGAGTCTATCTGACTCTCCCTGTGTCTATCTGACTCTCCCTGAGTCTATCTGACTCTCCCTGAGTCTATCTGACTCTCCCTGAGTCTGTCTGACTCTCCCTGAGTCTATCTGACTCTCCCTGAGTCTGTCTGACTCTCCCTGAGTCTGTCTGACTCTCCCTGTGTCTATCTGACTCTCCCTGAGTCTGTCTGACTGTCTCTGATTTAATCTGACTCTCATCCGCTAGCCCGATTCATCGGAGGCCCCCCTTCTCTCTCTCCCTCTCGCACCTCCGATGGAGTTCGCCCAGGCCAGCACGGTGAGCCCCAGAATGGTGCTGCTGATCCGAAAGATGGAGCCGACGCTCTCCAGGATGTTGACGACCTCGTTGGCAAACGTGTAGATCCACACGATGGCCGTCAGGAAGCCGATGAAGGCGAACGCTGCGTGATATTTCGGCGGCTCAAAGTCGGACGAGGTGAAGTAGACCAGGATGCCCAGGGCGATGCCAACGATCAGCACGATGACCACGATGGGGAAGCCGCCACCGCCTTCGAATGGGATCATCCAGTTATAGCCTGGGGGAATTGGGGGCGGGGAAACCAGTCAGACAAGGCTGGGTTGTTGATCTCTGCTTGGGTACTGTGGGTGTCTGTGAGTTTCTGTGGGTTTCTGTGGGTTTCTGTGGGTTTCTGTGGGTTTCTGTGGGTGTCTGTGGGTGTCTGTGGGTTTCTGTGGGTGTCTGTGGGTTTCTGTGGATGTCTGTGGGTGTCTGTGGGTTTCTGTGGGTGTCTGGGTGTCTGTGGGTGTCTGTGGGTGTATGTTGGTGTCTGTGGGTTTCTGTGGGTATCTGGGTGTCTGTGGGTTTCTGTGGGTGTCTGTGGGTTTCTGTGGGTGTCTGTGGGTTTCTTTGAGTGTCTGTGGGTGTCTAGGTGTCTGTGGGTTTCTGTGGGTGTCTGTGGGTTTCTGTGGGTGTTTGGGTGTCTGTGGGTGTCTGGGTTGTCTGTGGGTGTCTGTGGGTGTATGTTGGTGTCTGTGGGTTTCTGTGGGTATCTGGGTGTCTGTGGGTTTCTGTGGGTGTCTGTGGGTTTCTGTGGGTGTCTGTGGGGTTCTTTGGTTGTCTGGGTGTCTGTGGTTTCTGTAGATGTCTGTGGGTTTTTGTAGGTGTCTGTGAGTTTCTGTGGGTTTCTGTGGGTTTCTATGGGTGTCTGTGATTGTCTATGGGTATCTTTATGGGTGTGTATAGGTTCTATAGGTTGTCTATGGGTGTCTATAGGTGTCTATGTGGGTGTCTATGTGGATTGTCTATGGGTGTCTATGTGGGACTGTGGGTATCTACATGTATGGGTATCTATGTGGTTGTCCATGGATGTCTATGTGGGTGTCTATGGATATGTCTAAGCAAAGCGGATATATAAATAATGTAGATTGATAGGTAGGGCTCGTATCTACCTGTAGTTAATTATCTGTAATTAACATGTCAAATATTCTATAGTAGATCAGCTAGAATGTATCATAGAACAGAAAAGGGTCTTAATGATTATCTAGAAATAGACTCAATAAATTTCAATTCAATTGTGAGACCGTTGTTATTCAATGAACCCGTAGCTTTTGTCACTGAATGTGCACCGTGTCTCTGCTCACCTTTGAATGCCAGGGCGATGAAGACCGGGGCGATAGCACAGTGCACGGAGTTCAGAATGCGGCTCCACCCGTTCAGCGGCTGGTCATAATCCACGAAAGGGGTGGACAGCAGCAGAAGGAACAGCAGTGGCGCCTGGGGAGACGTGAATCGAGACGAGTCGCGTGCTGAATAGTGCTGTGAGCTTGTACGAGCGTACATTTAACGTTCCTTCTTTTCCCAGAAGCTAGAGACGTATATTAAATTCTTTCCTCTTCGGAGGCTAGAGATGTACATTCAATTCCTACCTTCCCCAGAGGCTAGAGATGTACATTCAATTCCTTCCTTCCCCAGAGGCTAGAGATGTACATTCAATTCCTTCCTTCCCCAGAGGCTAGAGATTTACATTCAATTCCTTCTTTCCCCAGAGGCTAGAGATGTACATTCAATTTCTAACTTCCCCAGAGGCTAGAGATGTACATTCAATTCCTTCCTTCCCCAGAGGCTAGAGATGTATATTCAATTCCTACCTTCCCCAGAGGCTAGAGATGTATATTCAATTCCTACCTTCCCCAGAGGCTAGAGATGTATATTCAATTCCTTCTTTCCCCAGAGGCTAGAGATTTACATTCAATTCCTTCCTTCCCCAGAGGCTAGAGATATACATTCAATTCCTACCTTCCCCAGAGGCTAGAGATGTACATTCAATTCCTTCCTTCCCCAGAGGCTAGAGAAGTACATTCAATTCCTACCTTCCCCAGAGGCTAGAGATGTACATTCAATTCCTTCCTTCCCCAGAGGCTAGAGATGTATATTCAATTCCTTCTTTCCCCAGAGGCTAGAGATTTACATTCAATTCCTTCCTTCCCCAGAGGCTAGAGATATACATTCAATTCCTACCTTCCCCAGAGGCTAGAGATGTACATTCAATTCCTTCCTTCCCCAGAGGCTAGAGATGTACATTCAATTCCTTCCTTCCCCAGAGGCTAGAGATGTACATTCAATTCCTTCCTTCCCCAGAGGCTAGAGATGTACATTCAATTCCTTCTTTCCCCAGAGGCTAGAGATTTACATTCAATTCCTTCCTTCCCCAGAGGCTAGAGATATACATTCAATTCCTACCTTCCCCAGAGGCTAGAGATGTACATTTAATTCCTTCCTTCCCCAGAGGCTAGAGATGTACATTCAATTCCTTCCTTCCCCAGAGGCTAGAGATGTACATTCAATTCCTTCCTTCCCCAGAGGCTAGAGATGTACATTCAATTCCTTCCTTCCCCAGAGGCTAGAGATGTACATTCAATTCCTTCCTTCCCCAGAGGCTAGAGATGTACATTCAATTCCTTCCTTCCCCAGAGGCTAGAGATGTATATTCAATTCCTTCTTTCCCCAGAGGCTAGAGATTTACATTCAATTCCTTCCTTCCCCAGAGGCTAGAGATGTACATTCAATTCCTAACTTCCCCAGAGGCTAGAGATGTATATTCAATTACTTTCAACTCGAATCGCCATTCGCACCTTAATAATCTCGTAGACTTTATTGTACCAGGTCATCTCAGGAAATTCCTCCAGATCCACAGGCACCAGGCTGTAGAGAAACTCTTTGATGGGGCTCTGGTTCTCGTCAACCTCATCGTCCTCTCCAGCGTCCTGCCGCTCGGCGGCGGCAGCTTCTTGTGCCGCCGCGGCGGCCTCTCTCTCCTCCCGCTCCCGCTGGCGCTCCTCCATCATGCGCTGCTCGTTGAGGCGGTTCAGCCGGTCCACGGTGTCATCGTCCAGGGCCTCGTCAACTGACTCGATTCGGTACAGCTGGCGCTTGCGGTTCTCATCTTCTGAATGGGGAGATTGCAGCAATTCGAGTGCAGATGCTCTTGGCAACAGCTCAGCCTCAGAGTTGAGTAGAGAAGGACGAGCTTTTATTGCTAGAAGAACTTAATGATGCATCATATATTTATATAGATGCTAGACTGGGCTGCCTTGTCAGCTGCAATACAACCAACTACAATGTATTGTACAATAGACAGAATTTTCTTAATACGTTAATTCCAGAAAAAAATAGCAGAGCATTAGGACACAGCTCATTGTGACTGTATGACCCAGCTAACCCCCTTTCAAATCTCCCCTGGTTCTCCCCCTGATTATATTTGACTCTCCCTGATTCTGCCTGACTCTCCCTGATGCCGTCTGACTTTCCCTGATTCTATTTGACTCTTTCTGATTCTGTCTGACTCTCCCTGATTCTATTTGACTCTTTCTGATTCTGTCTGACTCTCCTTGATTCTGTCTGACTCTCCCTGACTCTGTCTGACTCTGTCTGACTCTGTCTGACTCTCCCTGACTCTATTTGACTTTCCCTGATTCTGTCTGACTCTCCCTGATTCTATTTGACTCTCCATGATTCTGTCTGACTCTCCCTGACTCTGTCTGACTCTCTCTGACTCTCCCTGATTCAATCTGACTCTCCTTACTTATAGTAAGAATAGCAGATGATTACATTTATGAAGTTAGTAATAAAGCATTTTTACTTGATTCTCTACTGAAAGTAGAAGTATAGGAAAAATACCTTAAAATGCCACCAATTAAATAAAAACTAATAAGTTCTTAATTAGTCACGACTCAACAATCAGCTATCTAGAAGATGTACTAGCAGAGATAAAAATGTCATGACATACCATCTTCTTCCTCTTGCTGTGGCTGCGGCGCAGGTGGGGATGGCGGCTGACGCGTCTGGCTAACCCTCTGCTGCTGCTTCGAGAGCTTTCTCGCTTGCTGCTCGCTTTCTTTCTTCTGGAAATAAGCTGACGCGGCTGAAAGCACCAGACGGGGCCGGCAGTTCATTTTTACTCTGCGTCAGTTTATGTCATCGATATGACCATGCAAACAGATTGCGCAATATTAAAATTTGTTGGCTTCTTTAATTTCGTTAAATATGCATATTCAATCACTATGCTCTAATGTTATTGGCTGTATGTTAAATCTCTCCCCACGAGTCTATGGACGAGTCCCACGATTCAATCCTTTTCCTAACGACTCTCCAGATGTAGATTCAATCCCTCTCCCTTACGAGTCTGGATGTACATTCAATCTCTCTCCCCCACGAGTCTATGGATGTACATTCAATACCTCTCCCCCACGAGTCTGCAGATTTACATTCAATCCCTCTCCCCCACGAGTCTGCAGATGTAGATTCAATCCCTCTCCCCAACGAGTCTGCAGATGTACATTCAATCCCTCTCCCTCACGAGTCTGCAGATGTACATTCAATCCCTCTCCCTCACGAGTCTGCAGATGTACATTCAATCCCTCTCCCTCACGAGTCTGCAGATGTACATTCAATCCCTCTCCCTCACGAGTCTGCAGATGTAGATTCAATCCCTCTCCCCCACGAGTCTGCAGATGTACATTCAATCCCTCTCCCTCACGAGTCTGGATGTAGATTCAATCCCTCTCCCCCACGAGTCTGCAGATGTAGATTCAATCCCTCTCCCTCACGAGTCTGGATGTAGATTCAATCCCTCTCCCCCACGAGTCTGCAGATGTAGATTCAATCCCTCTCCCCCACGAGTCTGCAGATGTAGATTCAATCCCTCTCCCCCACGAGTCTGCAGATGTACATTCAATCCCTCTCCCCCACGAGTCTGGATGTAGATTCAATCCCTCTCCCTCACGAGTCTGGATGTAGATTCAATCCCTCTCCCCCACGAGTCTGCAGATGTACATTCAATCCCTCTCCCCCACGAGTCTGCAGATGTACATTCAATCCCTCTCCCCCACGAGTCTGCAGATGTACATTCAATCCCTCTCCCCCACGAGTCTGCAGATGTACATTCAATCCCTCTCCCCCACGAGTCTGCAGATGTACATTCAATCCCTCTCCCCCACGAGTCTGCAGATGTACATTCAATCCCTCTCCCCCACGAGTCTGCAGATGTGTCTGCAGTTGCATTCGAGGCAACTCACCGTCCATTCCGAGCCCGCCGGATAGCTTGTACCCTGGCCGGATCATCGCACTGCCGCTGCTGCCGCCGCCACCGCCGCCGCTGCTAGTGCCTGGCCGGTAGGAATCGGACACCCGCCTTTCTGCGGGCTGCTGGCGCGCTGCCTGCGGCGGCGGCCGCGCGACGCTCACCGAGCGGGCCGGGGCAGGGCTCGGGGCCGCTGCCGCCGGATGGCCATCATGGGACACCTGCGAAGAGGATCGGCTGCGGTGCTCCACCTGCTCCAGGTTTCCGTACACTGGGGGGATGACGTGGGCGGTATGGGATATTTATTTTTTACGAACTTACTGAAGAACCACTTTTTGCTGTTTCAAACCCAAGAAAACCCAAGATGGAGTTGAAAATAATCAAGTTTTATAAGTATTGGACCCATAGAATCGATGAGACCAGGAACGAACCCAAGACCTATAGATACGAACTCAAGACTCTCTAAAAAGGTATTGGGACTCGTACTCGCAACTTTATGAAAAATGGGATTCGAATCAAGGACCTCTAGGTAGGACTGGATTAGATCTCAGGACCTTCATGTAGGAGAAGGATTTGATTTCATATTTTGGTGAGACTGAGATTCGAACACAGGACCGCCAAATAGATCAACCTGAAGTCCCAGCCTCACCCAGCATCCAGCGCGTCAGATAGTTGGCCCGCCGCTCAACTCCCGTGAAGCTGGCGGTGGACACTTTCCGGCCCACTTGCGACCGCTTCCGGCCGCCGGACACAACACCGTCGGCCTCGCCGAAGGACTCCTGGCCGGTACGGGACAGCTTCTGCATCTGGACGCGGGACACCCGCTTCATGCGCTCGTCCAGGCGGGACGGCTTCCTCGCCACTGAAGTCTTCGGCGAGCTGTGCACATCGAGCTCTTGGAAACGGCGAGACCTGGGCAGGGAGTGAACGGCCTCTCAGTGACCTATCAATCAGCCTGCTAGTGACCTATCAATCAGCCTGTCAGTGACCTATCAATCAGCCTGTCAGTGACCCATCAATCAGCCTGCCAGTAACCTATCAATCAGCCTGTCAGTTACCTATCAATCAACCTGTCAGTGACCCATCAATCAGCCTGTCAGTAACCTATCAATCAGCCTGTTAGAGACCTATCAATCAGCCTGTCAGTGACCTATCAATCAGCCTGTCAGTGACTCACAATCAGCCTGTCAGTGACCAACCAATCAGCCTGTCAGTGACCTATCAATCATCCTGTCAGTGACCCATCAATCAGCCTGTTAGTGACCTATCAATCAGCCTGTCAGTGACCCATCAATCAGCCTGTTAGTGACCTATCAATCAGCCTGTCAGTGACCCATCAACTTGACGCGTCGACACGCAATCGAACTCAAAACTGAACTCATTGAACTCACCGCGCCGTCTTCGACTCGTCCGGCTCGGCCCGCTGGAGGCCGCCTGGGAAATCCAGCGAGGTGTCGTACCCGGCCGCGGCGTCGGCTTCCATCTCGGAGTTGAAGGCCGGATTGTCGTTGGCGTAGACTGCGCCGACGTTTTGCTGGATGTCGCTGCGGGAGCGCATGCGGAAGGCTTCGGAACCTCCCGCCGCCGGGTCCTGGAGGTGAATAGGTTGGTGATTGGATTGGTGAATGGATTGGTGAATGGATTGGTGAATGGATTGGTAAATGTATTGGTGAATGGATTGGTGAATGGATTGGTGAATGTATTGGTGAACGGATTGGAGAATGTATTGGTGAATGGATTGGTGAATGGATTGGTGAATGGATTGGTAAATGTATTGGTGAATGGATTGGTGAATGGATTGGTGAATGGATTGGTGAATGGATTGGTGAATGGATTGGTAAATGTATTGGTGAATGGATTGGTGAATGGATTGGTGAATGTATTGGTGAATGGATTGGTGAATGGATTAATGAATGGATTTGTGAATGTATTGATGAATGGATTTGTGAATGGATTTGTGAATGGATTTGTGAATGGATAGGTGAATGGATTGGTGAATGGATTTGTGAATGTATTGGTGAATGGATTGGTGAATGTGTTGGTGAATGGATTTGTGAATGTATTGGTGAATGGATTTGTGAACGCATTGGTGAATGGATTGGTGAACGGATTGGAGAATTTATTGGTGAATGCATTGGTGAATGGATTGGAGAATGTATTGGTGAACGGATTGGTGAATGGATTGGAGAATGTATTGGTGAACGGATTGGAGAATGTATTGGTGAATGGATTGGTGAATGGATTGGTGAATGGATTGGTAAATAAATTGGTGAATGGATTGGTGAATGGATTGGTGAATGTATTGGTAAATGTATTGGTGAATGGATTGGTGAATGTATTGGTGAATGGATTGGTGAATGGATTGGTGAATGTATTGGTGAATGGATTGGTGAATGTATTGGTGAATGGATTGGAAAATGGATTGGTGAATGTATTGGTGAATGGATTGGTGAATGGATTAGTGAATGGATTTGTGAATGTATTGGTGAATGGATTGGTAAATGTATTGGTGAATGGATTGGTGAATGAATTGGTGAATGTATTGGTAAATGTATTGGTGAATGGATTGGTGAATGTATTGGTGAATGGATTGGAGAATGGATTGGTGAATGTATTGGTGAATGGATTGGTGAATGGATTAGTGAATGGATTTGTGAATGTATTGATGAATGGATTTGTGAATGGATTTGTGAATGGATTGGTGAATGGATTGGTGAATGGATTTGTGAATGTATTGGTGAACGGATTGGAGAATGTATTGGTGAATGGATTGGTGAATGGATTGGTGAATGGATTGGTAAATGTATTGGTGAATGGATTGGTGAATGGATTGGTGAATGGATTGGTGAATGGATTGGTGAATGGATTGGTAAATGTATTGGTGAATGGATTGGTGAATGGATTGGTGAATGGATTGGAGAATGGATTGGTGAATGTATTGGTGAATGGATTGGTGAATGGATTAGTGAATGGATTTGTGAATGTATTGATGAATGGATTTGTGAATGGATTTGTGAATGGATTTGTGAATGGATTGGTGAATGGATTGGTGAATGGATTTGTGAATGTATTGGTGAACGGATTGGAGAATGTATTGGTGAATGGATTGGTGAATGGATTGGTGAATGGATTGGTAAATGTATTGGTGAATGGATTGGTGAATGGATTGGTGAATGGATTGGTGAATGGATTGGTGAATGGATTGGTAAATGTATTGGTGAATGGATTGGTGAATGGATTGGTGAATGGATTGGTAAATGTATTGGAGAATGGATTGGTGAATGGATTGGTGAATGTATTGGTGAATGGATTGGAGAATGGATTGGTGAATGTATTGGTGAATGGATTGGTGAATGGATTAGTGAATGGATTTGTGAATGTATTGGTGAATGGATTTGTGAATGTATTGGTGAATGGATTTGTGAATGGATTGGTGAATGGATTTGTGAATGGATTTGTGAATGGATTGGTGAATGGATTGGTGAATGTATTGGTGAATGGATTTGTGAATGTATTGGTGAATGGATTTGTGAATGCATTGGTGAATGGATTGGTGAACGGATTGGAGAATTTATTGGTGAATGCATTGGTGAATGGATTGGAGAATGTATTGGTGAACGGATTGGTGAATGGATTGGAGAATGTATTGGTGAACGGATTGGAGAATGTATTGGTGAATGGATTGGTGAATGGATTGGTGAATAGATTGGTAAATGTATTGGTGAATGGATTGGTGAATGGATTGGTGAATGGATTGGTGAATGGATTGGTAAATGTATTGGTGAATGGATTGGTGAATGGATTGGTGAATGTATTGGTAAATGTATTGGTGAACGGATTGGAGAATGTATTGGTGAATGGATTGGTGAATGGATTGGTGAATGGATTGGTAAATAAATTGGTGAATGGATTGGTGAATGGATTGGTGAATGGATTGGTGAATGGATTGGTGAATGGATTGGTGAATGGATTGGTAAATGTATTGGTGAATGGATTGGTGAATGGATTGGTGAATGTATTGGTGAATGGATTGGTGAATGTATTGGTGAATGGATTGGAAAATGGATTGGTGAATGTATTGGTGAATGGATTGGTGAATGGATTAGTGAATGGATTTGTGAATGTATTGGTGAATGGATTGGTAAATGTATTGGTGAATGGATTGGTGAATGAATTGGTGAATGTATTGGTAAATGTATTGGTGAATGGATTGGTGAATGTATTGGTGAATGGATTGGAGAATGGATTGGTGAATGTATTGGTGAATGGATTGGTGAATGGATTAGTGAATGTATTGATGAATGGATTTGTGAATGGATTTGTGAATGGATTTGTGAATGGATTGGTGAATGGATTGGTGAATGGATTTGTGAATGTATTGGTGAACGGATTGGAGAATGTATTGGTGAATGGATTGGTGAATGGATTGGTGAATGGATTGGTGAATGGATTGGAGAATGGATTGGTGAATGTATTGGTGAATGGATTGGTGAATGGATTAGTGAAAATTTTTGTGAATAGATTGATGAATGTATTGGTGAACGGATTGGTGAATAGATTGGTGAATGGATTAGTGAATGCATTGGTGAATGGATTGGAGAATGTATTGGTGAACGGATTGGAGAATGTATTGGTGAACGGATTGGTGAATGGATTGGTAAATGGATTGGTAAAAGAAAACATTGAAGGATTGGGCGAAAGAACTCGCCAAAGGAATCGGTGAGGGCAACAGCAGACAAAAAGCGAATATCAGCTGCCTTCAAGCCGGTCACCTCATCCTGGGCCCCAGCGACAGCTTCGGTGCCGGCCTGGCCCTCCTTGCTGCCCGCGCCGATGCCCTGGGAATACAGCGCCCTGGACACCACAGTGAGGATCACGTAGAGCACGTACAGCACGATGAACCCGATCGAGTCCACCAGGGTGATGGTCTGCCTGAACATCACGATGAAGGCCCAGAAGATGGTGAACATGTAGAACACGATGTCCTTCATCAGCGGGCGGGACATCGCGGTGAACGGCTTCACGATGGCGATGGCGCCGGCTGTCACAGCGGTAACGAAGATTCCGGCGCCTGGGAGAGAGGGATTTGGGGTATGGGATTAGGGATATCGGATATTGGATATTGATTAGGGATGTTGGATTGGGGTGTTGGATTGGGGTGTTGGATTTGAGATAGTTGATTCGGGATTTGAGACTTGGGATATTGGATTTAGGATATTGGATTTGGGATATTAGGTTTGGGATATTGGATTGGGGATATTGGATTGGGGATATTGGGGTATTGGATTGGGGAATGGGGATATTAGATTAGGGATATTGAATTTAAGATATTGGACTTAATTCAGAGTTGGGAGTTGTGAGTCCTGGCTTGAGAGTTTTGGGATTTAAGATTTTAGATATCAGAGACTTATAATTTTGGATTTTGATTTTTAATTTAGGATTAAGGATTTGGGACTTCAGCTTTGAAATTCGATATTTTCTATCTGGGATTACGAGCTAATATTGGGAAAGAATGAAAACTGCGATCTGTGCAATTCTCTTAAGTTTGAAGAATTGGCCGATATGTATCGAAAATAGGCTTTAGTTACCCAGCAGCGCTCCGAAAGCCAAGCCGGCGTCGCCGTCCTTCAGCGTGGTGATGGAGGAGATGGCGCTGAAGATGTCCGGGGCGCCGTTGCCCAGCGCCAGGAGGGTGACGCCCGCCACATTCTGGCTCAGCCGCATGGTGTCCGCCATCACGATGAGGCACGGCCCGAAGCTGGACGCCGGTTAAGTTGGGAGCGATGGATTCTCATAGTTTCTGAGCAGAGCTTTAAGCAAAGTTTCAATACAAAAATTCCGCACTTACAAGACGTCGGCTGTGGTGGCCAGGCCGATGAGCATCATGATGAGCCACAGGAACTGGGAGGAG
>NIVC01000365.1:92500-190000 GCA_002269645.1 Macrostomum lignano
TAACGCACAAAAGTGAGCTGCACACGGGCAGCAAACTGCCTTCAAGAATTCGACTCTGTGCGACCGCAGGCTTCGCTTTGGTTGCTCATATCTTCGGCTCTTGAATCTTGAACTTATTAGACTTTTGAGAAATACTGCCAACCTATTTTGCTTCTGCAGGAGAGCCGGCAGAAGCCTAACATTTTTGTGTCACACCGGCTGCGGGTGATCCGTTGGATGCACCTGACATGCGCCTGTAAGCAGCCAGATGATCCTGTGAAGGATCCCAGAGGTGGGAACAGTCCAGGTGATCCCACACACGGAGGATCAGATGTGGGAACAGTCCAGGTGATCCCACACACGGAGGATCAGAGGTGGGAACAGTCCAGGTGATCCCACACGGAGGATCAGAGGTGGGAACAGTCCAGGTGATCCCACACATGGAGGATCAGATGTGGGAACAGTCCAGGTGATCCCACACGGAGGATCAGATGTGGGAACAGTCCAGGTGATCCCACACGGAGGATCAGATGTGGGAACAGTCCAGGTGATCCCACACGGAGGATCAGATGTGGGAACAGTCCAGGTGATCCCACACACGGAGGATCAGATGTGGGAACAGTCCAGGTGATCCCACACACGGAGGATCAGAGGTGGGAACAGTCCAGGTGATCCCACACGGAGGATCAGAGGTGGGATCAGTCCAGATGATCGCACAAGGAGGATCAGTAAGTACAAAGTATCCAACAGAACTTTCAAGCCATCGCAGATCTGTAATTAATATTTTTAACGCAATAACGACAAGCAGGTCAACAGAATTCGTGTTTTTAATTGTAGGCATCAAAATGATTTGGCCATAAAGGAGGTCCACAGTAGTCCGATGCGAATCTATTTCTGCCAACCTGCAGGCATATAAAAATATCCATAAAAAAGGCAAAACAAAAGCAAAATCAAACGAGACCTACTCTTGCCTTACCTACTCTTGACCTACTCTGACGAGTAGGAAGTCATTTCAGAGGCGGTGGGCAACGCTTGCAGATTCAAGCTGCACTGTACAGAGGAATGTTTGTTTGTCAGTGTACACAAAAAGTACAAAAACTCTATATGAGATTCAATAGACGCAGCCAAATTTGCATTTTAAATACTTGAGCGAGTAACTACGATAGAGAAACAATCGGATTTGATACATAAAATACAAGCAAACTCTTTACTTGCTACTTACAGTATGCAGGGAATGGCTTAATTCACATTTTGTACAAATTTTGAAATTCAGCTCAATAAATGTGTGTGAAAGTCTTCCTGCAATAGTCCTTGTACAGCTCCCTTCTCAATCCCTGCACAGCTCCCCTCTCAATCCCTGCACAGCTCCCCTCTCAATCCCTGCACAGCTCCCTTCTCAGTCCCTACACAGCTCCTTTCTTAATCCCTGCACAGCTCCCTTCTCAGTCCCTACACAGCTCCCTTCTTAATCCCTGCACAGCTCCCTTCTTAATCCCTACACAGCTCCCCTCTCAGTCCCTACACAGCTCCCTTCTCAATCCCTGCAAAGCTCCCTTCTCAATCCCTACACAGCTCCCTTCTCAATCCCTACACAGCTCCCTTCTTAATCCCTACACAGCTCCCTTCTCAATCCCTACACAGCTCCCTTCTCAATCCCTACACAGCTCCCTTCTCAATCCCTACACAGCTCCCTTCTTAATCCCTACACAGCTCCCTTCTCAATCCCTACACAGCTCCCTTCTCAATTCCTGCACAGCTCCCTTCTCAATTCCTGCACAGCTCCCTTCTCAATCCCTGCTAGCTCCCTTCTCAATTCCTGCACAGCTCCCTTCTCGATCCCTCTAAAATATTCATCAAGGCAACAGTTTCATGAATATGAAAAGCAAATCCCGTCAGTTAATAAATAAATAATACAAAAATAAAAATACAGCGCACCAACTTTGCTACTCAGTCGAGTAGGCAGCAACGCATGCAAACAAATTATAATGGAAATATGCAGTGAAGGTGAAGTCGAATTGGAATAATGTTCTGTAATACCGCTCAGTCTGGTTTGCAGAGGATGAAGGCAAAGAAGGCCTCATACGGCAGATTCGTTCTGCCTTCGGCCTTGTCTGTCAGGCCGCGCAAGCTGCTGATGCTGCTGATGCTGTAACTGATGAAGCTGAAGCTGATGCCGAGTACTGTCGTGGGAGTTCAAGTGCCGATTTGAAGGATACTGGGGTCCCGCGCCTCCAGCCCCGTTTGAAAATCCGTTGCCCACTGGGCCACTCAGCCAGGCTGGCCGCTCCTCTTCAGCGTAGCAACTCTCAAATGCAGTGTTGTAGTGCCCGGTCTCCATGCGGTGATAGACACTGGGGTTCAGGGTGAGTCCGCCTGTCGTGTCTATGCCCCCGCCGCCGCCATTGCTGCAGGCATCGCCAGAAGTCAGGGCCCGATTGATGGAGCGCTGACGGCGGAACTTCCGTCTGCATTGTTATTGAGGGTATCTTAGGACACGAAATTGCTGATCATGTCTGCCCTGCCCTGCGTTCTCTGCCCCTTGTCTGCCCTGCCCTGTGTTCTCTGCCCCTTGTCTGCCCTGCCCTGTGTTCTCTGCCCCTTGTCTGCCCTGCCCTGTGTTCTTTGCCCCTTGTCTGCCCTAGCCCTGTGTTCTCTGCCCCTTGTCTGCCCTAGCCCTGTGTTCTCTGCCCCTTGTCTGCCCTGCCCTGTGTTCTCTGCCCCTTGTCTGCCCTGCCCTGTGTTCTCTGCCCCTTGTCTGCCCTAGCCCTGTGTTCTCTGCCCCTTGTCTGCCCTAGCCCTGTGTTCTCTGCCCCTTGTCTGCCCTGCCCTGTGTTCTCTGCCCCTTGTCTGCCCTAGCCCTGTGTTCTCTGCCCCTTGTCTGCCCTAGCCCTGTGTTCTCTGCCCCTTGTCTGCCCTAGCCCTGTGTTCTCTGCCCCTTGTCTGCCCTGCCCTGTGTTCTCTGCCCCTTGTCTGCCCTAGCCCTGTGTTCTCTGCCCCTTGTCTGCCCTGCCCTGTGTTCTCTGCCCCTTGTCTACCCTGCCCTGTGTTCTCTGCCCCTTGTCTGCCCTAGCCCTGTGTTCTCTGCCCCTTGTCTGCCCTAGCCCTGTGTTCTCTGCCCCTTGTCTGCCCTGCTCTGTGTTCTCAGCCCTTTTCCCCCTTCTGTCTACTCTACTCGGCTGCCTACCTTTCTGCTCCAATATTTTCTCTTCCTCGTTTTCTACTTCTCTCTCTAACTATGTAAATTCTCTTCCATCGATTATGCACATTTTTGCCTACTCTCACATCCTGTCCACTTTCACATCCTGTCTACTCTGATATCCTGTCTACTCTCACATCTTATCTACTCTCACACCCTGTCTACTCTCTCATCCTATCTACTCTCACACCGTGTCTACTCTCACGTCCAGTTTACTCTCTCATCCTGTCTACTCTCACATCCTGTTTACTCTCTCATCCCCTGTCTACTCTCACATCCTGTCTACTCTCACATCCTGTCTACTCTCACATCCTGTCTACTCTCACATCCTGTACACTCCCACCCTGTCCACTCACACCCTGTCCACTCACATCCTGTCTACTCTCACATCCTGTCTACTCTAACTCTCACATCCTGTCTACTCTCACATCCTGTCTACTCTCACATATACTTTGAGCAGCCGCACCTGATGGAGGCGGAGAATCTTCCTATAGATTGCTGCAGCCTCTCGGCCCGGCCGGGCAGCCCCCGGCCAGTGTGCAGCGGCCTGTTGATTTCGGCAGCCGAGGTGGGCTGGTAGCGCCTGCGCCCCCAGAACCTGGCGCAGCAGCAGCAGACAAGCAGGCTGACAGTGAAGCAGGCAATCAATGCTATGACTGACAGCACTGAGGTCTGCACAGCTGGGTCCATCTCTGCTTGGCAAGGATTAGTTCAGAGAGATGGAAAGGAGAAAGAAGGCCTGTCCAAGTGGCATTAGCTCCTGTAATTGGTAAGAAGGAAAATGAATGAATGAATTAATTAAACTAGGACATCCTGACTTGCATCATATATCCATGATTTTCATGGCTAAACAAAATCACAGTGGCTGGTGGTAAGCCTTTGTTGTGTGTTATTCATATTAATAGATCAGTTCCTTTTTTAAGTAAGCACCCGAACTAGAAAGCTAAGGTACAGTTACATGTAAAATTTTGCTGCTTCTGAAAATAATATTTTTTTATTTACAATGAGTAGATATTAGGCCTATTCAAGCTTTATTACTCAATAATAATACTCATCTTTTATTTTCCCATGCTGCATACTCATTATTCAACATTTTAAAACCAATATTAAAATCCTTACTTTTGAAAATTAGTCAAGTAATAAAAAGTTACATATAAAAACATTTTTGTATCCTAATTTTTGCTTAAATTTTTGTAATGTATTTTGTCTATTAGGCACTATGATCATTTTCGCCCCAAAACTTTGGCTTTTACTAATAATGTTTATAATATTTTTAGTTAACCAATTTCTAATTGGTTGTTTTTAAGTCTGTTTAGTTTTTTATCCTTTATCTATTGATAAAAGTAAATCTAAAAATGCTAAAATAGTGAAAACCTACTTGGCAACAATGCCTAAAAGTTAGTCTTGGGCCTAAAATGCATTGGAGCCATAGAAAAACATTCTATGTTATAACTAGATCCTTTAATTCCTTTTTTGTAGTAGGCCTAGACATAATAATTAATTATAGTCAATTTAATAGTTATAAGGGCCCTAGTCCATAATGTTAGGCCCTAATGGCTATAATCTATAAACATGCAGCATAGCATAGGGCCTACACATAGCATAATAGCATGTAATAATAATAACTAGGCCCTAGCAAGGATAATAGTGGGTATTCCTAATATGCCCAAAGGCCAAAGGCATTGATAAAGTGTGAAGCTTGTATCATAAGAACTCCTTTAAATGTGAGGAAAACAATGCATCACTGGTTCCTCACATATTGTGAAACTTGGTCTTTGCATGGGCCCAGGTGCCATCAACTAGGTTCATAAAAATATGTGGTGCATTGGGGTCTATATTAGGTCTATACTATACTAGGGAAGCTAGGATTTAGAAAAGCCTCTCCTTTAATTAATGTTCCAACTATTTATACAATTATAGTTCAAACAAAAAGGGAATTTTTAAAATGTCAAGAATTTTATGAATAAAATAGGAAAATTGCTGAACAATAAAATTTTCTTGATTTCCTCTGTGACTTTATATTTAGAAATATTTAGAAAGTTAAGAAATTCATTAAAAATTATTCAAATTCATTTTTAATAGTCCTAATAGTTTTAATAGGCTTCTCAATTTAATATTTTTAATAGATAGTCACACACACACAGACAAACCATTTTTAGTATATGGCCATGGGATATATAACAAACTATAGGGTCTATTTTCTTTTAACATCATTCATCATACTTTTACATCATGCCAAATAAGTTAATCTGATCTGACAAATCCTCTCTCTTATTAAATCTCTTAAATCTAGCTAAATAAGTGATAATAATAAGCCTTTGTTGTTTGCCAAATGCCAACTATAACTAACATATTATAGACTTAGTCTTTTCCTTGGTGTGATACTTCCCATGCATTTCTAAATTTAAAATTTGCCAGTTAAGTATGTAAATTTAAGCAAAAAAACTCCGCGTTTTTATTTAAAAGAAGCTTATAATAAAAAAACTAACACTACGCATCTTCGTAGAAACCTTTCTCCTGGTTTCATTTATAGACGTGTTTCAATATTGTAAATTTGATAAAATCTGAGCTTAATGTTAGCATACTATGGCGGTCTCAGCATGCCTGTGTAGTATGAGACAGACAAGGCTCACAATCACAAGCTAAGGTTTGCGATCCTACACACCTGCACCCTCTATTCTGGTGCAGGAATGGCAGGAGAACTCTCTACAAGTTGACTCACAAGCCGATCTACGTCCAGCATGTAAGGCAGCTCTAGTTCTGCTGGGCTCCGTTGGCGGCAACCCAATCCGTGGCTTTGGCTTCTGTCTTGTCCGATTTGGGTACGGTCTCTGCCCGGTAGTGCACCTGTTCGTATCAGGTACCTCTGGCCACGGTTCTGAGGAACAGGTATCAGTATCACCCTCGATCTGACCTTAACAGGGTATCGGCCAGTCCGCAGGCTCCAGAGACAGCCTTTTTGTCCTCCCTCAAAGACCCATTGTAGCACCGCGCGATGGACCTTTAGTTCGGCCTCTGGTTTCAAACCGGGCTCTTAGCCGGGGAGTTTCCCGGTTGCTAGTGGTCGGGCGGGTAAAGCTAAACCTCCCGGTCGCTATTCTTTTGGCTGTCTGTTGGGTTTGGGGTACGGCCCAGCAGCTTCTCACCTCTTAATTAGTCCCCATTCACCTTTAAGCGACTCATGGAGTATTCATTTACTTCCGACGCGTCCCCTGATGCTGCTGGAGCACTAACTGCGAGGTTGGTACTGCGCAGCCGGACATTCGCAACACCGGAACTTCCGGTGACTCTCAACCAGCCCCTGCCGCCATTCAGGACACTGCCGAAGTGGCTGGATAATAGGACCGGGGACCTCGGACCTCTAAGAAGAAGGCCCATAGCATTGCTCGCTACCAGGGACAACTCCCATGCACCTGGTCAAGATGGCCTTGAGTGGTACCGTCATTTCAAGTCCTTTAGACGAAAGTCGAGGACCAGGCCCTTCACATCCAGCCCGCCGACAGCCAGTCTGGGCAGCAGCTTCTCGAAATGCTGAAAGCCTTCGACTGGGATACGGAGCTGGAAAATCTGTTCATCTACAGGGAGGACGAGCGACCCCGGACACACCGGCACCGTGTCTGGATTCCGGCTCGCAGTTCCATCACCAAGGCCGACGAGCTGCACCGCCTGCTAGTGCTCCAATCCAGAGCTGCTGGCCAATGGCGTCGTAGTTCACGAGAACATCTCCAAGCCGGGTGGAGACGGTTTCACGGCAATCCTCGGACTGTCGGATAGCTGGATGCTCTCTGTCTCTGTCGGGCTGATGCGGAATTCTCATTCAGGGCCCCGGTGGCGGCCCCGAGGGAGCCGATGGAACTGGAGTCTGGAGCCATCGGCGAGGCAGAAGAGGCAGCTCTCCTGCACAACTCGCCCTGAGCCAGCAGGAAGCTGTGCGGACCACCCGTGGAATCTCTGGAGTGGACATCCTGCAGCTTAAGCTGCACCCACTGCATCGCGGCCTCGGCAAACATGATGCAAGCGGCAAACGAGCTATTCGAAAGCCATATGCCAAGTGTATCAATGCCAAGGGAAAAAAGCCTCAATGTGGGGTTGTGAGGCTGAGCTGTATCTTCTGTTTCCGAGTGGCCTGTGAGGCGTGGTGACAGCGACGGTGACAGTGATGAGTGAAGAGGACCCCCTTTAGGATTAATTAATAAGCAGGTTCCGAATTCGATGGCTAGCGCCTCCCTGCTCAGACCGATCAGGTCTTGAATCTTTCCGCCAGCTCTGGAATAAAACCGGCTGTCGCACTGGCAGAAGCTTCCCTGCGGCCGACCCGGTGGTTAAGACCTCCAGCCAACAGGCTACAGTTGCCGGCATCCTCCTTAGAGGCAGAAGAGGCGGCTTCCGCTCTCCTCTGTTTTCCACTTTGCGCCGGCGGAATTCCTGGAAGCGAGCGATGCTACGGGCCTTCTTCTTAGAGATGTGGAGCCTGCTGCCCTGTGGTCGTGTCATTTCGGTATTATGCTGAGTGTCGGCGGGGCTATTAGAGTGGGATGCACCAAAAGTTCATAAGTTGCTGCAAAAATCCGCTTGACCAACCGTACCAACCTCGGTTGGCGTTCCAGAATAACGACCGTGCGGTGGCTTAAGCTCTTACCGACCCTACCGCTAGCAACCGAGAAGCTCCCCGCTAGGAGCCCAGCCAGAGGCCGAACCAATGGTCCATCAGCGCGGTGCTTCACACCGGGCTCTTGAGAGAGACGAGGAGGCTGCCTACGGAGCCTGCGGACTTGCCGCATACCAAGCAAAGTATTGTGTAACCAAGGCTTGAAGTTTTCCAGTTGAGTTGAACAGTAAAGTGCTAGGTGCGTACAGTTGCTTTATTTATATTTTTGTTATTTAAGAAAAACTACATGATCGATATTTTAACTACACTAGAAAAACTGCACGATCGATAAATTCAAGAGCTAGAGATATCACGTGATTAATAATACATTATACAGATAATTTATCAACTACTCTACTTAAAGTGGCAGTATAAGTAATAGACAATAATAATAATATAGGTAGCATTTACGTTATAGTAGAAATATTCGTAAAATATTATCTATCATTAAGTTGGTCTGTCAGGTTACACGACACAACGCTAAGGTCAGAGGGTAGAATCTGTTTCTAAGAGCCGCAGCTCTGAAGAACACGGCCAAGTCAAAAGCCAAGGCCACGGATAGATTGCCGCCGCCGGACCCCTGTCCTACAACTGCCTGAACACGTGCGAGGGGACGCGAACCCTTGGGTCGGCTTGTGAATCAGTTTGGAACCCAAGCCCAAACTTCTCCGGCTATTGGGTGCAGTTGTGTAGCATCGCAGAAGCCTATCCACAACCCCCTAGCAACTAGTATCCGCTTCTTTCTTCGATTGGCGGATTTCATCAAAGCAAAGTTGATCTCTCTTAAATTAATCTCCTACCTCAGTCCCGTGTCTTCCGTTATTTTTTGTGCCATCTCTAGCACTACCATCTGTTATAATGTACATAATGTACAATGCTCTTCTGTCAGATTTGCGTCCAAAAACAATCTCATACAGTCAGTCATATCGACAGAATTAAGTCTCATTGTTACACCTGAAGACAACTGGAGTTTGAGCGGACTCGATTTTCGGATGTTGTCTGCTTGGATTTCACTCCATCCATGGCCTGGTAATATCCAGACCACTGATGCCCATCATAGCAAATTGTAAGCAAAGGATGGTTGAAATGGAAGATGTCTTGCTGTCTTGTGTCTGCTTGCCTTACAGAGATTAAATAACCACTGATAAAAAACTTATTCTCAGAATATTGTAAGCAAAACATTTTATTGTTGTCTTCAGTTAGCCATTATATTTTGAAAAATACACCGAAGCGCTACAAGAAAGTCAGTCTGACTAAAATATCTACTTTGAATTTCTCAATTGTTGCTTCAGTTATGAAATCCAGCTCAGTTTGATGGCGAACTCAGCAGGCGCCGCAGACCAAAAGGGTCAAATTCAATTAGCAATTCAGTTTCACACCTGCAGCATCATCTGCATCGCACGGAGGGCCTTTCAGCTTCCAATGCAATCCGAGGCCATGTGGGAGGCACCGGTCGTCTGCTTGGCTGAGTACACACCGTTCGGGTTGAACCTCAAGCAGCGGCCCCACCAGAAGCCGCCGCTCCCATATTTGGTGCTGCAGCTGTAAGAAGCAGCATCGTTGTCCCTGTCGAAGGTGGAGAACTGCTGGCCTCGATGGTGAAACAAAAAGTCGCAGCTGATGGTGGAGTTGGAGCTGAGGAAGCTGCCGTAGTTCATCCTGTAGTTCGTGCTGGAGTCTCCGACGGTGAAGTCGAGCCATTCGAACGCGTAGAACTCTCCGGCGAAGGTCAGGGCCTCGACTCTCAAGTTTCTCGAGCTGGTCGCAGTCATATTGTGGATATTTTCAAGACCTGCAATTTGCGTTGTCACGAAATTGCACGGTTCGAATTCAGAATTTCACCAAGCAGGTAATGCCTTGCATTTGGCACTGAAGATCTCACCAGCCCAGAACTCCGTGGCATCTCCGAAGCCGCTGACGTAGTCATCCCAGTTCCTGTTGAAGGCAATTTGACCCGTCTGTCTCTGCTGGAACACCCAGAATGTCCGGCCGCCGATCCGCTGCCGGTATCCGTGACTCATGACGGGAAAAACTGGAGGGGTGAACGGAGTGCGCGTTGGTCGCATGAGTGCGAGCTGTTAGTGCAGTGGCAGTGCTGAGTTGGTAAACTTTATCGATTGTATCAACTGCTGGTTTAAATGACTTTCTGGTTCAACTTCAATTTTGTAATGCTCTCGGACATACGCATTATGCATAGCTATGGGGAGTGTGTGAGGAATGTGTGAAGAGTGTGTAAGAAGTGTATCTGAAGTGCATGGACAGTGCATGGACATGGACAGCTTGATTGAAATTCACAGTGCCTAAAGTAGTGACCCTTCTAAAGCAATAGTAGAACTGAATTAGCAATAAGTGTTCACCAGTATTCTTGCGCTTCTACTGCACGGTCGCAGCACCGGATGCGGTGTAACAAGCACTGTGGGACAGGACGCAGACTCCGTTGATGAAGCTGTAGGAGAGGCTGTCGCCGGCCTGAGCGCATTTCACTGCGCACTCGACGTCGCTGCGAGCGCTCACGGTGACTGAGCTCGCATTGCAGGAGGCGGACGCGGTGACTGCGTCGAACTCGAAGGCTGTTTGAGAGAGGAGGATTGAGCAGAGGATGAGCTAGGACTCAACTATTCCTAGATATTCCAGGAAACTTACCCTGCTCAGCTGCAAGAGCTGCAGCGAACTGAGCAACGAGAAGCAGAGTGAGCATGCTTTTGAGCTGCTTGCAGAGCTGATGAGGATTCTGCAGATCTCGAGCCGGTCTCAGGCCGCCGCTTTCGATGTGGCCGCTAAATAGCCCTGCTGTGTTTGCCGCTCCGCTCCTAGCAACGCAGCGGCAACCGTAGCGCACGACTGTACAGGTAGAACCTGAGTTTCTCTTCTCCCTGCTCCCGACTATGATTGACTATTTTTATTTGATTGAGACCGGGAATAAACTCGCTCTGCTGACACTTCAGCTCAAGATTCCATCCAGTGGAAGGAAGGCAGCGTTTTTTAAACGTTGTGATTTTCGCAATACTGCAACTCTATGTGTCTTTAGTTAACCATCAATCAACACAGCTTTGAGTAGTGGTTGTGCCAACAAGGCCGCACTAACGTATTTCGTCTTGTCTATTTTCTCAGATTCCCAAATCCCATAGTAGACTAATGCGAGTCCTCGTGGTTCATGAGGATGGGGCACAATGACTCCTGAGAATCTCTTAACTGACTCAAGTAAAAACGAAGGGCTGCTGCAGGCGAGGAAAGCCACACTGTTAGTTGGCTGAGTGACACATTCAATGCGAGGAATTGCTTCTTGGTGAGAATTCTGTGAGGACTCTTGAATGAGGATTCCAAATTGCAGCGAGATTCGAACTGAAGGCCAGGACCAGTTTCTGAGTTCTTACTGACTGTCAGCCGGTCTTAACCGCTGCTTCAGGACGTCACCTATTTTGCTCACACTGTGAGAGATTTGCTATCACATTCTTTTCTTGCTAGTCTTTAGTAGGCAATGCCTTATCATGCCCTGTTGCGCGGTACAGCGACTCAAATTTTATAATTACCATACCTAAATGCAGCAAATGGAGCGCAAAACGCAGGCACAGAATTAAAATTGCAAGTCAACAACAATGATAAAACCGTATTAGCTCCAAACCGGCTTTGTTCCCTGTTTGTTGCTGTCGGAGTCCGCTACAGAGTCCGAAAATGAAGGCTTTCTGCAGTACATCTGCAGTACGTGAGCAGAAAGATTATAAAGTTAAGATTTCTTGTTAGATTTGCATTTGGCTGAAGGTGTACACAATTGGCTGCAGAACCAAGTCAATGAAATCTCTCTTCCTCTCTTCTTAAACCCTAAAACCCTCTCCTTCTCTGTACAACTACATCGGGTGAGTGCAGTCTTGGCAAGTCTTGGCAGCTGAAAGGCACAAAATCCGCACCAAACAGGTGAGTAAAGCAAAGCCCACCTGCTCGTCTGAGTTTGCCAACAGACAGAAAAGAAAAACATGACTTTGTATGTATAAAATTTATTCAAGAACAAAGCGGTGTTTCTGTGGTAAATGATTTGTTCTTTTGGGCATCATATTCATTTTTTACAAGTAAATAAGCCTGCCCGACCCCTCATCGGGACTGCCCCACCCCACCTCTGGACCTGCTCAATCCCGCCTTCGGGCCTCCCCATCGCTGATTGGTCTCAAATAGTCTCAAGACAGCTGGTGCGGAGATAAGGAGTCAAGGGGAGAAAATGATCCCTCTTTTCTCATCCCTTGCTTCCCTTCTGTCCACTGTTTTCCCTCTGCGTCATCATCGCTATTCTGTCAGCCATGCTACTCAACAAGCTGGCTTCCCTTTTACTAATCCAGCCTCCAGTATCAAAAGTCGCAGTGAGTTGAGGCGGACAGAGGACTGCGCGCCCGGCCTGCAGAGCGGGCTGTCCGATGCCCAAATTATTTATGACCGCTTGAAAATGCATCTAATGCATAATATTGAGCATTTTATATTATAGCCGAATGATGCCAGGCTGTATGAGAGGCTGTTAGGAGGGCGATAAACAGCTGAAAAATATCGTGTGGAAAAGTGACGGACTTGCTGGCATGCGCATCTCAACCCCTGTGTGATTATCTTTGACCAGTCTGTCAAATGATGATGATGCGTATGATTATGATTATTATGATTATGATTATGATTATGATTATGATTATTATGATTATGATTATGATTATGATTATGATTATTATGTCTCTCTGGAGCCGTTAACGCCAGGAGCCATTGACTGTTGCACCTCGACGACCCCTGGTTCGATTTCGCAACACCTCTTAGCTACGCTTTGCCATCTTTGTGTCAGACTGCACAGAATTCATAACTGAAAACACCAGGACGAAATGCAGAAACAAACTTTTATTGGTTTACTTCGTTGGGACAAAAGCCCCTTTTTTATAGTAGAACACAATAACTGAATAGAACAGGTGATGCTGATCTCACTTTATTAACTACTGTATGCTCATAAAGCTTGAGTTATTATCAATAGAAAACAAATAGAATCGGAATGCAGCTTTAATGTGATGATTTAGCTGGCATAGCAAGGTACAGAAAGGCATACTCACGCAAAGGAAATTTCTAGACATCTAAAGTAATGAATATTAACATACTTCGTGCTTGAATAAAAATTCATAAATATTTTAAACCTTGCGGCTGAGCTTGGAACCGGATAATTAAAACAGAAAATCGCAATTTGAATTTTTCAAGTTTAATAAAATGTAAAAAAACACTCTTTGCTGACTAGTAGTCACTGATTACTTTGTTTTCAATAACGTTTCTAAAGAATTTGCCTTTGAGAATTCACACCTGCAGCATCATCTGCATCGTGCGGGGGGTCTCGTAGCCCCTAATGCAATTCGAGTGTATGAAGGAGTGACCGGTCGTCAGCGTGGCTGAGTACACACCGTTCGGGTTGGAGTTCATGCAGCCGCCCCACCAGTAGCCGCCGCTCCCATACTCGGTGCTGCAGCTGTAAGGAGCAGCGTCGTTGTCCCTGTCGAAGGTGGAGAACTGATGGCCTCGAGCTACCGACAAGAAGTCGCAGTTGGTGGTGGAGTTGGCGCTGAGGAAGCTGCTGTAGTTCATCCTGTAGTTCGTGCTGGAGTCTCCGACGGTGAAGCTGAGCCACTCGAACGCGTAGAATTGTCCGTCGAAGGTCTGGGCCTCGACTCGCAGGTTTCGAGGGTTGGTCCCAATCATACTGTGGATGTTATCGAGTCCTGCAATTTGAATTGTCAAAACTTGCAGATTCGCCAAGTTGAGCTCACACAGACATTGTTTTACACCCAGCACATGGGATGCTCACCAGCCCAGAACTCCGTGGCATCTCCGAAGCCGCTGACGTAGTCATCCCAGTTCCTGTTGAAGGCGATTTGACCCGTCTGTCTCTGCTGGAACACCCAGAATGTCCGGCCGCCGATCTGCCGCAGGTATCCGGCCGAAACATCTGGAGTGGTTGGTGCAGTGCGCTTTTTTTTCTTCTCAACTTGCTGCTATTGGGCAGCAAGAAGCAAAAGTGTTTAGTCGGAAAAGTTTTCATCTAGGTTTGATTTTGCAGATTTTTTCAGCTTTAAGAGTAGCGATGCAGGGTCTGCGTGCTCTCAAGCTTCAGAAAGAGTCCACGACTTGACTTGATGTCAGTCGAGTCAAGTCGTCAGTCGCTGCCCCTGTTTGCAGTCGAAAAAATAACCTGAAATATTCACCCGGTCCCACGCGTTTCTTCCGGTACACGGTTGCAGCACCGGATGCGGCGCAGTCAGCCCTGTCGGACAGGACACAGACTCCGTTGATGAAGCCGTAGGAGAGGCTGTCACCGACCTGAGCGCACTTCACGGCGCACTCGATGTCGCTGCGAGCGCTCACCGTGACCGAGCTCGCATTGCAGGAGGCGGTCGCGGTGACTGCGTCGAACTCGAAGGCTGTTTGAGAGAGGAGGGTTGAGTAGAGGAGAAGCTAGGACTCAACTATTCCTATATATTCCAGGAAACTTACCCTGCTCAGCTGCAAGAGCTGCAGCGAACTGAGCAACGAGAAGCAGAGTGAGCATGCTTTTGAGCTGCTTGCAGAGCTGATGAGGATTCTGCAGATCTCGGGCCGGTCTCGGGCTGGGCCGGGGCCGCCGCTCCCGCTGTAGCCGCTAAATAGCCCTGCCGTGTTTGTCGCTCCGCTCCTAGCAACGCAGCAACAGCCATCTCAGTCTGAGCGCCATCACTTCATACAGGCTATAATGGCTTTTCATTCCTGCTCATCGGAATTGAATTTTTAAACCAACTGGGAAAGGACTAGGAGCCCCTTGAGTCCTACAGTCATGCGTTGGTTTGTGACTGGTTTTGACTAGTCTCAAACCAGTTTTAAACCCATTTCATTTGCACTGCCAAGTGTCGCCTTGTTCTATGTCCGCTTTGTGGGGGGTGGTTGCCTGGTGGGGTGGGCTTTAGCCTCTGTGTCGTCGCCCTTTTATTTGCGTCTCGCTCTGTTTACTCAGCGTTTTTGGGTGCCTGAGTGAGCTCAAAAAGGTTGCTTCCACGCACCCCCTTTCGTGCCAATTCTGCTCTTGAATCTTCTTTAGGGTTAATACTCTCATAAATGTGCAGCTGCTGACCGCTGATTGGTCAGATAAAACATTGGAGAGATAGCTCGTACCATCTCTCCTCTCTCACCCTGTCCCGTTGTCTCCTAGTACTACTTGTCCCCATCTCCCCTTTATACTCTTCTCTCCTATCTTCTCGGGGTCAACTGGTACAGTGACTGCTGTCATAATTTCACAATACATAACTGGCTTCTAGTTTTTACGGAGTATCGATTTCGTAACAATCGATAAATAACCGATTTCGATTGCTAAAGAATAGAGAAAAACTACGTAGCTGGAATCCACTGTCCGCAATAACGCAGCAAGCCATGACGCATCCAACCGACAAGTCCACAGTTGATGGACATCAAGGACTGCAGTTAAAGCAATCAGCAAGCACAAGAAAGTTTGCGACAAACTGAATTCATGCTGGGATTTTTCAATTACCAGCTTAACCTGCTATTCGAAAGTCAAGATATGCCGGGTGTATCAATGCCAAGGGAAAATGCCTTAATGTGGGGTTTTGAAGCTGCATCTTCTATTTCCGAGTGCTCCGTGAGGCCCGATGACAGCAACGGTGACAGTGATGAGTGAAGAGGACCCTCTTTGAGGTTAATTATTGAGTCGATTCCAAATTCGATGGCTAGCGCCTCCCTGCTCAGACTCAGGTCTTGGATTTGGCCGCCCGCTCTGGAATAAAACCGGCTGGCGCACTGGCCGAAGCTTCTCTAGCTCCCGATGGTTGAGACTTCCAGCCAACAGGCCATGGGCTTGCCTTGCTGCCTAGCTGACACACAGCCCTTCCCTGCTACCCTCATCACAGCCTACTACCTCACTGCAGGCTTGCCTTACTTCACAGCTACCCTCATCGCAACCTATAGTGCATCATCGCACGGGCCCAGCCGGTCAGAGAGACAAGCTTTGCAGGAGCTTGAGCCTCAAACAGGCTCAGGCGGGATCAGACGGGCTCATGCGCGATCAGACGGGCTCAGGCGGGATCAGATGGGCTCAGGCGGGATCAGACGGGCTCAGGCGGGATCAGACGGGCTCAGGCGGGATCAGACGGGCTCAGGCGGGATCAGACGGGCTCAGGCGGGATCAGACGGGCTCAGGCGGGATCAGACGGGCTCAGGCGGGATCAGACGGGCTCAGGCGGGATCAGACGGGCTCAAATCCAGCTTAAAGTCCTTCAAGCGACTGCCGAATACTTTGTTTTTCTATCATTGTAAATATTGCCAGAAGTACACCGAACGTAAGTAGATGTATATAATTGATCAATCTAACGATATACAACTTCAACACTCTACCGACCAATCAGGGGCAGCCCTATAAACAGCTAGTTAGGGCCCCCTCCTGCAAACTCGAGGGGGCCATCGAATCCACTGATGAAGAACTGCTGGCAGCTGCAATTACCGACGACATATGGACAGCCTGATCTGCATCGGCAACGATATTGACAGTTTCATCTTTTTTCAAGGGCAGTATCTGACACCTACTATGACCTGTCTGATGGGCAAGGGCCGCCTCCCTCCTGACCAGACAGACAATGCACTGAAAGCATCACTGACTCAGCGATGAGGCAGCGATGAGACCTTCACTCATCCGACATGACGGATAAATTATATATGAATGTTTTCGAACGCGAATCTGACAGGAAGAGTACAAATTCGGGCTATATGTACATTGTAACAGATATTATATAGTATTATGACATAATATTATATTATAACATTTTAGTATGGAGATTCACAAAAGGATTAGCAAAAGACACGGGACATAGATGGCAGGTAAAAAAAGAGAGATTGCCTGGTTGCCTGGGGGTTGTGGATTCATCATCATCATGATCATCATCATCATCATCATCATCATCATCATCATCATCATCATCATCATCATCATCATCACCACCACCACCATCATCATCACCACCATCATCATCATCATCACCACCACCATCATCATCATCATCAAAATCACCACCATCATCATCATCATCAAAATCACCACTACCATCATCATCATCATCATCACCACCACCATCATCATCATCATCAAAATTACCACTACCACCATCATCATCAAAATCACCACCACCATCATCATCATCATTATAATCATCATCATCATCATCATCACCACCACCATCATCATCATCATCAAAATCACCACTACCACCATCATCATCATCAAAATCACCACCACCATCATCATCATCATTATAATCATCATCATCATCATCATCACCACCACCATCATCATCATCATCAAAATCACCACTACCACCATCATCATCATCAAAATCACCACCACCATCATCATCATCATTATAATCACCATCATCATCATCATCACCACCACCATCATCATCATCATCATCAAAATCACCACCACCATCATCATCATCATTATAATCACCATCATCATCATCATCACCACCACCATCATCATCATCATCAAAATCACCACTACCATCATCATCATCATCATCATCACCACCACCATCATCATCATCAAAATCACCACTACCACCATCATCATCATCATCACCACCACCATCATCATCATCATCAAAATCACCACTACCATCATCATCATCATCATCACCACCACCATCATCATCATCAAAATCACCACTACCACCATCATCATCATCAAAATCACCACCACCATCATCATCATCATTATAATAATCATCATCATCATCATCACCACCACCATCATCATCATCATCAAAATCACCACTACCACCATCATCATCACCACCACCATCATCATCTTTTCAGGACTGACTGAAAGCAATAAGGGAAGCAAGGGATGAGAAAAAGAGAGAGAATTTTCTCCCGTTAGTAGTTGTCAGGAGGAGGCTTTCAGGACAGAATTTTTCACTGCCTCCACAATCCCGCAAATTCTCTCAAATTATCTCCCAGGTTATCCCAAATTCGTGTCAGAGGCAGGAAGGCGCAGACTGGAAAGAGTTGCACTAAAGCAAAAAGCAACTAACAAAGCAGTGTAAAGCCTAAACAGAGTCAGAGGAGCGAAGGTAGACAGTGGCTGGTGAGCTGAGCTGTTGCCGCAAACACTTGATGAAGCGGAAAGTCGAATCGCTTTGCCAAGTCCCCCTAGTGACATGACTTCTGGCACCGATGCTCCGGGGCCATTGAAAAAAGTGGCACCGCCCTGTGCAGCGAATGTCCTGAGATCGCTGCTCCACGGTCGAAACCTGCCGCTTGAGTCAGCTGCCTCGCTGACCAGATCGGATCGATAGCAGAATCCAGGAACCGGGAAGGCGTGGCGTCCAGCCCTGGTGGTGGCATTCAGAAAACTGAATGGTCTTGCTGGGCCCGATCCGCACCTCCATTTCATCTTCTTCTTCTCCGAAGAAGTCTTTCGACCAGTTGATGCCCATCCAGTCCGACGTGGTCGATTGAGAAATCTGTGACCAATGATGGCTTTGCCGGCTTGGGCTGGGGTTCACAGGCCTGCATGCAGTCCCCTCATCGTGCATGAGAACTGCCCTAAGGTCAGCTGTCTTGACTTACTTGACTAGGTTGCATTGGACGCTTGAAGGCCCTCCGTGCGATGCGGATGCTGCTGCAGGTGTGATGCCGCTTCATTAACTTTTTGACCATTGCTGAGTTCGATATCAACCTGAGACAAATTTCATAACTGAAACAATAATTGAGAAAGTCAAAGTAGACATTTTTAGTTAGACTGACTCTTCTGGTAGCGCTTCAGTATTTGTCAAAATAAAATAACTGAAGACAATGATAGAATGTTTTGCTTACAATATTTTAAAAGTAAAGTTTTCAATATTTTTTATACGTTGTACGAGCCGAGGTACTCGTTGGTGAGCCTGTCCTGAGTAAAGGCGGGGCATTCACAGATGAAGTGCTCCGCATTCTCAACACCGGAGAAGAGGCAGAATGGGCATTCCTCACTGCGCCAACTCATTGCTGGGGTGGCCAGCGTGCTCAAAGATCGAGCTTAGAGACACCCCAGCTTGGAAAGATGGACCGTCCAGATCCAAAGGGACGAAGTGAATGTTTTAAACACTCCATTATATGTCGCTAAAAGGCGAATGGATACTAAGGTGAGAGGCTGCTGGGCCATAACCCCAAACTCAACAGCCAGCCATAAGATTGCAAACGGGGTTGGCCTAAGCCCTTAACGGCCCTACCGCTAGCGAACGAGAAACTACCCGAATAAGAGCTCAGCCAGAGGCCGAGCCAACGGTCCATCAGCGCGGTGCTACACTGGCCCTTGAGACAGACAGGGAGGCTGTCTCCGGAGCCTGCGGACTGGCCGCATACCATGTTACGTTCGGAGGGGAAAACCAGGCCAAGTCAAAAGCCAAAGCCATGGATGAGTTGCCGCCGCCGGAGCCAGTCAGTCCAGCAGCTTTAGTGCTACCTTGACAACATGCGGGACGCGAACTTCTGGGTCAGACTGTGAGTCAGCTTAGAGAAACTTCTCCGGCCATTCCTACACCGTAACAGAGGGGGTCCTATCCACAACCCCCTAGCAACCAGTATTCGCTTCTTTCTTAGCTTTCTTACCGAATTTTATCGTCGCAAAGTTGATAGAATCTGAGTTTAATGTTATCTCATGTCTTTGTTGCCTTTTCTGCTCCGTCCGTGCGGACCGCAAATGGGATAACGGGATAACGGGATCCGAGGGAGATGCGGATGAGGAGGCTGTGAGCAGGTAGCCACTCAGCAGCAGCAGAGGTGAGCACGGGTCTGGAGGCGTACAGACACTTCGCAGACCCGAAGGAAGACGGTGGCGAGAGAAGTGGATAATGGAGACGGGACAAATTAACGAAAGCGAACACTGTCTTACCGGGCGGGGTCACTTGTCGCGCTCATGCAGGCGTGGCCTCTAATATTTTATTCTGCTCAACCAATGGTGTAGTTTCGCAAGCACAACGTTCGTAGTGGTAGAGAGAGAGGAGCGCGGGGAGAGCCGGGCGAGGGCCGCGCGCGCACATAAATACTGGGTGAGCACTGAGCAGGGGACTGGGCGGGCAGTTGACTGCCAGCCTTCGAGCTGGTCCATCCAGCAGGGACAGGCGGCAGAAGGTTGGCATCAAGAGCTACAGCTGCTGGGCCACATCGCCAGGCGGTGCCTGAAGGCGATCGGCAGTAGTTGCAGCCGGTGCTCAGGCAAGGGCCACACCGCAGCAGTGCCCGCCACCTGCTGGCCAGCCGCAGGGAAATTCATTCAATTCTCATTCACGGTTTGATAAGGCACGCACCAAAAAGTTAGTCTGTGTTCTGGAATTTCGTCTGCCTGTGTTGCTTCGTTTCAGCAAAGCAAAAATGTCTGGGGAGGGTATTCCCACTGCCAACTGTTCTATTGTACATGTAGCCCCCTCTTCTTGCCAGATTCGCGTTCGAAAACATATGTAACTTATATAATTTATCAGTCATATCGACAGAATTAACGTTCATTATTACACCAGACTTCAAGAGTTTAAGTGGCCTCGACTTACGGATGTTGTTTGTTTGGATTTCACTCCATCCGTGGCCTGGTAATTTCCAGACCATTTCAATGCCCATCATAAAAAAATTATAGGCGAAGGATGGTTGAAATGAAAGACGACTTGTGTCCGCTTGCCTTACACAGACCAGGAGCAAAGGACCACTGTATATAATTATATACAGTAGTCCTTCACCATGAGTACCACGAATGAAAAATCATGAAAAATTTATTCTCAGAATATTGTAAGTGAAGCATTCCATCGTTGACTTCAGTTATTTTATCTTGAAAAAACACTAAAGCGCTCGCTATCAGAAGAGTCAGTCAGTCTGATAAAATTTGAGTTTCTCAATTGTTGCTTCAGTTATGAAATTCAGCTCAGATTGATGTCGAACTCAGCAATGCGCCACAGACCCGAAAGGTAAAAAAAGTTAACGAAGCAGCTTTACACCTGCAGCATCATCTGCATCGCACGGAGGGCCTTGTAGCTTCCAATGCATCTCGAGGCCATGTAGGAGGCACCTGGCTTTAGCGTGGTTGAGTACACACCGTTCGGGTTGATCCTCAAGCAGCTGCTCCACCAGAAGCCGCCGCTCCCGTAGTTGGTGCTGCAGCTGTAAGGAGCAGCTTCGTTGTCCCTGTCGAAGGTGGAGAACTGCTGGCCTCGATGGTGAGACAAAAAGTCGCAGTTGATGGTGGAGTTGACCCTCATGAAGCTGCTGTAGTTCATCCTGTAGTTCGTGCTGGAGTCTCCGACGGTGAAGTCGAGAAATTCGAACGCATAGAACCCTCCGTCGAAAGTCAGAGCCTCGACTCGTAGGTTTCTCTGGCTGGTCGCAGTCACATTGTGGATATTTTCAAGACCTGCAATTTGCGTTGTCACGAACTTGCACGGTTCGAATGAAGACTTCAATAAACAGGTAATGTCTTGCATTCGGCACTGAAGATACTCACCAGCCCAGAACTCCGTGGCATTCCCAAAGCCGCTGACGTAGTCATCCCAGTTCCTGTTGAAGGCGATTTGACCCGTCTGTCTCTGCTGGAACACCCAGAATGTCCGGCCGCCGATCCGCTGCCGGTATCCGGGACTCATGACGGGAAAAACTGGAGGGGTGAACGGAGTGCGCGTTGGTCACCATGAGCGTGAATTGTTAGTTTAATGGCAGTACTGAGTTGATTGTATCAACAACTGGTTTAAATGACTTTCCGTTCAACTTAAATTTGCCTTGGTTTGCTCTGAGAAAACCAGCTTTAGTACCCCGGGGGCTAGTTTTGCTGGTTTGTGCGTGCTCGAGGTTTGCGTGGGGTTGTACTTTGTGTCGTTTTCTACCCTCCTGTGTGCAGCGGCCCTCCCCCCGCCTGCTGAGGGTTTTTTGCCCCGGTTCGTAGGACCTCCTGCGTTCCGGTCCTCGTTAACCTTTAGTCAATTGATTTGCTGAATCATGTCTGACTCTGTTAAGGTCCTACGTGAGAGGCTACAAGGTCTAGGCCAACGCATGACAACAAGGGTGAACTGATAGAACGCTTCTCTCGTATCTCAGCATAGTCAAACATTGGCCTCTGAACTGCAAAGTGAAGAAGCGGAGGCATCTGACCAGTACGAGAGCGGGCGAGATCGACGGTTTAAAAAGGGAACGAGGTGGCCGAGCTTCCGAGCGACGCGGGAGTAGCGGCGGCAACCGGAGGCCCTGGGTCTGGCGTGGCTGGCGGCCTGGTGGACATACTGCGAGAGACGCCGCCGCTACTCCGATGACTGATCTCGTGACTCGCCTGGGTTTTACTTTCAACTGGGGTAAGTGTCAGCGGCCCTCTTAGCGTATGTCCTTCTTGGGTGTCGAAACCGTCAAATGAGAAGGTGGAGAAGCTTGTCTGTCTGCTAGAGTTGGAAGCGGGAAAAATTAGAATTAGTTGTTGCAGCATGTCATTGGTAAGCTCGGTTAGGCGGCGCAGGTTTATCTGCTCTGGGCGTACGTTCATGCGGGAGTTGATCGAGTGTTGTAATGCTCTTAAGCCAGTGCAGCGGATCAAAATCGATGAGCGGCTGCGGAGCCTTTTTCAGTGGTAGACAGTCTCGTTGAAGTCATGTGGTGGTCGAATTGTGGCCCTGGTACGTGAATGATGTAGCCATCGAGTCGGATGCTTGCGGATGCCTAATGGTTGCTGGGACTGGTGATATGTGGACTGGTTGATAGATGCGGACTCGGCGTTTGTAGAGCTGCCTATCAACTACAAGGAAGCGGTGGCACCGCTGCTGGGTGTCATTCGCTGGAGGGAGCAGCCCAATGGATCCTGGATCAGCATCTATTGCGACAACCAAGCCGCCTGCCACGTTATCAACAAGGGTTTTCAAAGTTTTCAAACTACAGCGGCTGCTGCAGACGGTGGCGCGCATGTGCCTGCGCTATTGCATGAGTGTTCGAGCCTTCCACGTGGCGGGCGAGTTCCAGATTTTTGCGGATGCGGCTTCTAGGCTGCATGAGCCTAGACAGTTGTTAAAATTTTTACTCCGCTGTCATGGTTCTGTGTACCAGTGGACACTGGCGACCCTGCACATGCATGCTTTCTGCCCGTCGCATCCCTTCATTTACCGGCCGCCAAGCTGCGTCGGACCCTCTCAGCCATCGCGCCGCCTCGCTGCTGAGCGCCTCGTATGCGCCATCATCAAGGAGAGCCATCAACAGACACCTCCTGGAGTGGCGTGAGTTCTGCCTGCGATCTGGTTGGGACTCGGTCCACTGCCCTGTGGTAGCATTGCTCAACTATCTGGCTGACCTTGTGGGCACCCGGATGCGCTCCTTCAGTGGTGTTTCCTCTTTGACCAGCTCCCTGTCGCTGTGGTTCCGAGTCAACTCTGCGCCAGACCTGACCAAGCATGCTGCCACAGCACTGCTTCTACGTGGCGCCAAGCGCGAGTTGGGACTGCGAGCTACCAAGAAGCGGCTGGTATCTCCCTTCGTGCTGGCGGAGCTGCACTACCAAGTCGACGGTGCTCTGTTTTAATTTTTTAATATTTTTCTTTTTTCTCCCCCTTTTTTCTCGTCTTGCCTTTGGAGGCTGTTGCTTCGCCTCTGTGTTCCTCTGTATTCTCGTGGTGTTCCTTTCGGGCTGGGTACTACGAGTAATGCGTATTCTCACGGATTTAGGTTTTTTGCATGGCTAGAAGTATGGGCAGTAGTAGTATATGGGAAGTGTGTAGGAAGCGTGTCTGGAGTGTGTAAGGATTGTATCTGGAGTGCATATGGGCAGTACATCCTGATTGCATTTTGCAATTTCAAAATTACAAACACTTCAAAAACAATTTGAAGTTCACTAATACTAAAACCGAATTAGCAATAAATATTCACCAGTATTCTTGCGTTTCCACTGCACTGTCCCAGCACCGGATGCGGCGCAGTCGGCACTGTTGGAAAGGACGCAGCCTCCGTTGATGAAGCGGAACGAGAGCCAGACGCTGGACTGAAGGCTTTTAATCGCACAGTCAGTTTCGCTGCGAGCGCTCACGGTGACCGAGCTGGCAGCAGCGCACGAGGCAGTGGCGGTGACTGCGTCGAACTCGAAGGCTTCTTGAGAAAGAAAGAGTTGGGCAGAGGAGGAGCTAGGATATTCCTAGATATTTCAACAAACTTACCCTGATTAGCTGCAAGAGCTGCAGCGAACTGAGCAACGAGAAGCACAGTGAGCATGCTTTTGAGTTGCTTGCAGAGCTGATGAGGATTCTGCAGATCTCGGGCCGGTCTCGGGCTGGGCTGGGGCCGCCGCTCCCGCTGTGGCCGCTAAATAGCCCTGCCGTGCTTGCCGCTCCGCTCCTAGCAACGCATCAGCAACCCCAGCCTCTCCCTTGATGAAGCCAGCACTATCCATCCTCAAAACCTGTCCGCATCATCCTATCTCTTAGCTCCTCATCAGCTTCCATCTTGATATTTGATAGTTGAAAATAAATATCTAGGTATGCGTATGGTAAAAGAGAATATACTGGCATTTTCCGCTGGTACGCGTGAGAAGCGAGAGTGAGAGTGAGAAGAGAATAGATGGCACAGAGAGTCAGAAGTCACACAAATGCAGCTCATAGACACCTGAGACTTGAAATCGCTGAGCTGTGGTGTGAAATTTCCAATCTGCAACTCCGCAATGGAGATGCGGCAGCGTTGCTAGGAGCGGAGCCGCAAACACCGAGCAGATCTGTTTCATGTTTTCACGTTGTTCTCAATTTTCAGTTCTGTGCTTGCTCACGCAGCTGAGCCGGGTAAGGTTTTGGAATGTCATGTATTTACTCATCATATTTCTCTGTTAATAGTAATGATAGACGCTGTGAGTACCATGGCGCGACGCATTTCTGCACAATCCCGCTGACTCCTGAGCACACAAGAGTACTGTACGCAGGTACGCACTGCTGCACACGCTCACGCAGGGTGTACAGCCACCCTGACTTTCAAATCAGAAGGATTTAATGTGTCCCTCAGGCTCTGATCTGTGTCTCTCAGGCTCTGATCTGTGTCTCAGGGTCTGATCTGTGTCTCTCAGGCTCTGATCTGTGTCTCAGGGTCTGATCTGTGTCTCTCAGGCTCTGATCTGTGTCCCTCAGGCTCTGATCTGTGTCCCTCAGGCTCTGATCTGTGTCTCTCAGGCTCTGATCTGTGTCTCTCAGGCTCTGATCTGTGTCTCAGGGTCTGATCTGTCTCTCAGGCTCTGATCTGTGTCTCTCAGGCTCTGATCTGTGTCTCAGGGTCTGATCTGTCTCTCAGGGTCTGATCTGTCTCTCAGGCTCTGATCTGTGTCCCTCAGGCTATGATCTGTGTCCCTCAGGCTCTGATCTGTGTCCCTCAGGCTCTGATCTGTGTCCCTCAGGCTCTGATCTGTGTCTCTCAGGCTCTGATCTGTGTCTCAGGGTCTGATCTGTCTCTCAGGCTCTGATCTGTGTCTCAGGGTCTGATCTGTCTTTCAGGCTCTGATCTGTGTCCCTCAGGCTCTGATCTGTGTCCCTCAGGCTCTGATCTGTGTCCCTCAGGCTCTGATCTGTGTCCCTCAGGCTCTGACTTGTGTCTCTCAGGCTCTGATCTGTGTCTCAGGGTCTGATCTGTGTCTCAGGGTCTGATCTGTGTCCCTCAGGCTCTGATCTGTGTCCCTCAGGCTCTGATCTGTGTCCCTCAGGCTCTGACTTGTGTCTCTCAGGCTCTGATCTGTGTCTCAGGGTCTGATCTGTCCCTCAGGCTCTGATCTGTGTCCCTCAGGCTCTGATCTGTGTCCCTCAGGCTCTGATCTGTGTCCCTCAGGCTCTGATCTGTGTCCCTCAGGCTCTGATCTGTGTCTCTCAGGCTCTGATCTGTGTCTCAGGGTATGATCTGTCTTTCAGGCTCTGATCTGTGTCTCAGGGTCTGATCTGTCTTTCAGGCTCTGATCTGTCTCTCAGGCTCTGATCTGTGTCCCTCAGGCTCTGACCTGTGTCTCTCAGGCTCTGATCTGTGTCCCTCAGGCTCTGATCTGTGTCTCAGGGTCTGACCTGTGTCTCAGGCTCTGATCTGTGTCTCTCAGGCTCTGATCTGTGTCCCTCAGGCTCTGACCTGTGTCTCTCAGGCTCTGATCTGTGTCCCTCAGGCTCTGATTTGTGTCCCTCAGGCTCTGATCTGTGTCCCTCAGGCTCTGATCTGTGTCTCTCAGGCTCTGATCTGTGTCTCAGGGTCTGATCTGTCTCTCAGGCTCTGATCTGTGTCTCTCAGGCTCTGATCTGTGTCTCAGGGTCTGATCTGTCTCTCAGGCTCTGATCTGTGTCCTTCTGGCTCTGATCTGTGTCCCTCAGGCTCTGACCTGTGTCTCTCAGGCTCTCATCTGTTGTCTGACACAGCTGCCTGACGCAACTTTCTGACACAGCTGTCTGACACAACTTTCTGACACAGCTGTCTGACACAGTTTCCTGACATAGTCGGCTTACACAGTTTTCAAGCGAAATTTTAATTCAGATCGGAAATCAACAAGCATGCCAATTTCCATTGAAGGATTGTCAGTGATTGTTCGACAAAATCTCGAACCATCTCAACTCACTCGTTCTGTACTCAGAGGATTCGAATTTTTTTTCTATAACAACAGCAATTGGAGCAAATTGTCAGTAAAGTAATACCGAAAACTAATCACATGGTTGAGGTAAAGGAATCAGAAGAGGATCATTAAGGAGCAACAGAGGAACCAAAAGGTTTTTCAACAGCGGTCAGTTTGATCGAGTCAGCGCGCCCACGTCGCCAGCAGCAACACCAGAAGCTGCACCGCGGGCAGCGACGCCCGAGCTGACTCCGAAGCGCTCGCTGATGGCGCGCCGTCTTTAACACCGCGACGGCGGCTCGAACTCCGGTCGCTGTCTAAGTTGGAAGCGGCAGCGCCGGCGGAGGCGGAGGCCGACTTCAACGAGGTGTCGGAAGCTGCAGCAGCGGCCGACACGCCGGACGCGGCTTCCATCAGCGACGGCGTCGATGAGGCGACGCGTGAGCGACGTTCGCGGTCAGCTGAGTGCAACCGGGTCAGCGGATTTAGCGTTTCTAGACTGTTTCTAGATCCCCCAGACTGTTTCTAGATCCACAGACTGTTTCTAGATCCCCCAGACTGTTTCTAGATCCCCCAGACTGTTTCTAGATCCCGCAGACTGGTTCTAGATCCCTAGAATGTTCCTAGCTCCCGCAGACCAGACTGTTTTTAGATCCCTCAGACTGTTTCTAAATCCCCCAGACTGTTTCTAGATCCCGCAGACTGTTTCTAGATCCCCCAGACTGTTTCTAGATCCCCCAGACTGTTTCTAGATCCACAGACTGTTTCTAGATCCCCCAGACTGTTTCTAGATCCCCCAGACTGTTTCTAGATCCCCCAGACTGTTTCTAAATCCCACTCACTCTCCCAATGAAATCCCTCACTCTCATTAGATCCCACACACTCTCGCTATAAACGGACTTGGACACACGCTGGCACCCCCTGCATAAGGTAAAGGCAGCTCCTCATTGCGCCTTCAGCAACTTACCGGCCAGCACGCTGTCCATCCTGGCCTCGGCTGGGTACAGCTCCGGGTTGTGGAACACGGCAGCCACCGTTGATTCTTCGATGCCTTCCAGGTAGACGGGACCGTCGCCGACGCCGCGAGAGTCGGCGGCAAACAGCAGGCCGCATTGGGCGGTGTCGAACAGCAGCATACGGGACACCAGCTGAGTGAGCGTCTTCTCGATTAGCTGCTCGAGTTTGGGAGTGTGGAATGCTCATCAAAATATTGCGGGGAGCCGGCGGCACATCAAAGAAATCTGGGGGTGCAGCGGCACATCAAAGGAATCTGCTGATTGTGGCGGTACAGCAACGAATCTAAGGATTGGGGCGGCACATCAAAGGATCTAGGGATTAAGGCGGCACATCAAAGAATCTAGGGATTAAGGCGGCACATCAAAGAATCTAGGGATTGCGGCGGGCGGCACATCAAAGAATCTGGAGATTGGGGCGGCACATCAAAGAATCTAGGGATTGGGGCAGCACATCAAAGAATTTAGGGATTTGGGAGGCATATCAAAGAATCTACGGATTGGGGCGGCACATCAAAGAATCTAGGGATTGCGGCACACATCAAAGAATCTAGGGATTGGGGCGGCACATCAAAGAAAAAGATTTTTTTCTATGGTTTCACAAAGAAAACTCACCCAGCAGTTGAATCTTCTCTTGCCAGCCTCATCAAAGTAGGTCACAATGATGTGGAAAATGGAGGCGGTCTGGCTTAGGGCTGGATTGAATGAGCCGCGGTCGATATTGTAGCCACCGAGGCACCTGTACCCTGGAATTTGCGGTGACCCATGGATTGCAGGTGATGATGAAGAAGAGTCAAAAGCAGCGGGTATCCTACAGGGTGATCATAACGCACTTCTAGTTGCGAACTCCAGATCGGACTGGCAGCCGAAGCTGCCGTTGACGAAGCTGAAGTGAAAGCTGTCGTACGCGGGCGTGTCGGACAGCAGGGTGAACAGGCAGGGCAGGCGGCTCCCCGCGGTGGAGAGGTTGTACTTGTAGTAGAAGTTCACGCTGCAGTAGACGGAGCTGCCTGAAAATTAGAATCCAAAGACTGAATTCTGACTGACTTAATAATAGTCCTCTCTGTCCTCGGCTTCAAGTTTAAATATCATGGTCAGAAAGCAAACTTATGACTATATGAACTCAATGAATCACTTTTTACTATGGATTGTACATATGTTCATTTATATCAACATGCCAATTTAGACTAGCTTGAACGAGTATTACTACGAGCCTATATCTCGCTAGCTCCTATGGACTTTTGAGCGAGAAATTTTGTCTATGGCTAAAAGCCGATGTCTTCTCCTTTTATTTACTAACCCCGGAAGCCGCGCGCCAGCACGGTCTGAAAGCGGGACACCGGAACCGAGGCGTTCCCGGCCGCGCCTCCAGCTGACGGCAGGGACTTCTCGGTAAAAGTACAAGTCGGAGATACGTGACTCTCAGAAAGTGCCGTGTCGTGACCTGGATTGGATTTCGTCTGGGATCGATTGGAGCATTGAAGTGACAAAGCAGATTAATTTTGAGTCCGACAACTCACTGATGCGAAGGAACAGCAGATTTTTGTTGTCAGCCAGCTCTCCGTCGGCTCGCTTGACTCGCAATGGCAGCAAAGTCTGCAGGCAGGACTTTATCGATGCGCTGAAATGCGGGATAGTGTACATCGCGGGTGAGTAGCCGGATTAAGGACAGTATACAGTGTGGATGGGGAGGCGGGTTAAGGATAGTGTACATTGTAGATGTGGTTGGGAGGCGGGTCAGCGAGAGTGTACATTGTGGATGGGGAGGTGGTCAGGGATAGTGTACGTTGTGGTTGAGGAGGCGGTCAGGGATAGTGTGTGTACATTGGCGGAAAATTGAACAGGCGACAGCGAATCCGAAGGCAGTGCAGAGCTTGTACGGACCTAAGATTTCGGACTGAGGGGGTGTCACTTCCGTCGTGTACTTTTAACCAACCGTGGCTCAGTAGCTGTCGTGACTTGTGACTTGTGACTCCATTACTAACCTAACCGACCCTAACCGCGCACTCACCACCGACGATCTGGCAGCTTCTGCATAACGTACAACCCGTCTGGAATGTTGGGATTGGCGAAGCCGAACGTTCGTCGGCAAGTGAAGGTGATCTCTGAGGCGACCGCATCCGGGCTGGGAGTCCAGTTGCGCAGCGTCAGGCTTCTGGCTGCCGCCTCCCCTGCGCCGCCGTCCTGTTGCCACGATAGCTGCGGCAGCAGCCGCCTGCGCTGGTTGCTGGAAGCCTCGGTCGGAGCGCCGATGTCCACGGAACCTGCGTCCCGACCCGGCCGGAACCAGCTGCCTACGGCTGCTGCGGCGAATGAGCAGCTGGAAGAGCTGATCGGCGCTGCGGGGTACGGGTTGGATTGGATGACATGAGACCGCTAAATTGGCTGTGTTCTGATTTAAGATCTTCTGATTTAAGGCGTGTGTACACTGGGGATGGTGAAGGGTTTTTCTGGCGTGTGAAAACTGGGGCTGGAGGGTTTCTGGCGTGTGTACACTGGGGATGGTGAAGGGTTTTTCTGGCGTGTGTACACTGGGGCTGGGGGGTTTCTGGCGTGTGTACACTGGGGCTGGGGGGTTTCTGGCGTGTGTACACTGGGGCTGGGGGGGGGGTTTCTGGCGTGTGTACACTGGGGCTGGGCGGTTTCTGGCGTGTGTACACTGGGGCTGGGGGTTTCTGGCGTGTGTACACTGGGGCTGGGGGTTTCTGGCGTGTGTACACTGGGGCTGGGGGGTTTCTGGCGTGTGTACACTGGGGCTGGGGGGTTTCTGGCGTGTGTACACTGGGGCTGAGTGAGGGGCTTTTCTGGCGTGTGTACAATGGACCTGGCTTGGCTCAGGGTTGTTGAATCTCATATCCACATAACTCACTCTGGCAGGGCGTGTCCGCTAACTCAGTGCGGCAGTTCTGAATCCTCAGCTGCATTGAGGCGCCGAGGTGACCGATCTCACTGAATAAGCAGCCGCGAAAATGATTGTCGCAGTCACCCACTACAAATCAAGGATTTGAGATAGATGGATAGATAGATAGATAGATAGATAGATAGATAGATAGATAGATAGATAGATAGATAGATAGATAGATAGATAGATAGATAGATAGATAGATAGATAGATAGATAGATAGATAGATAGATAGATAGATAGATAGATAGATAGATAGATAGATAGATAGATAGATAGATAGATAGATAGATAGATAGATAGATAGATAGATAGATAGATAGATAGATAGATACATAGATACATAGATACATAGATACATAGATACATAGATACATAGATACATAGATACATAGATACATAGATACATAGATACATAGATACACAGATACATAGATAGAGCAGCTCACGCGATCTCCGATAAGTCAGGCGGAACCTGGCGTGCCCGACCTCGTCCCTGCTCAGCAGGTGTCCCCTAGCTGGTAAAAGGCCGGACTGCACTCCGGACGCCAGCACCTCGGACGCGCCCTCGTACAGCATGGCCTCCCGGTACCGGTGGCGCTGCTGCTGCACCCGCTGCCGCCGGAACTCGCCAGTGGCCGGAAATTCCACCGCGAATTCGGCCGCGTCGTCTTCGTAACTCTGGGCGGGGATTCGCTGCGGGTTGGCCGGTCGGGCGGCGGGAGGGGATTGAAATTTTTTAGTCCATCCACAGCCGATCGTGCTCACCCTCTATCTCATTCTCACCCTCTATCTCACTCTCACCCTCTATCTCACTCACCCTCTATCTCACTCTCACCCTCTATCTCACTCTCACCCTCTATCTCACTCTCACCCTCTATCTCACTCTCACCCTCTATCTCACTGTCACCCTCTATCTCACTCTCACCCTCTGTCTCACTCTCACCCTTTATCACTTTCTTGGCTCGCTCTTAATCGTTTAGTCCCAGATAGAATGAACAGAAGCGCCCTCCCCCTCAATTCCCAGCCTCCCAGCTGCATCTCACCAGAGTGTACACCGACATGGGCAGTCGCGGATTGTACAGCAGAGTGAAGTGGAACATTACCGAGCCGTTGTGCTTAGTCCAGGAGCCCGCGCACCTCATGTCCACCTCTGAATGCGCGGAGTGAATTGCAATCATCTTATTTTGCGTAGGTGGCCTGATGCAGCTCTCAACTGCAGAGAAGCTCAGCGCTAAACTGCCTGAGCTCAATTCCGTGCTCGGCCACCTCAAATCTTTATCAGTTGGCAATAAAACTGCAAATCTGAATTTAGCTCAGTCTTGATAGCCTCTACTTGTAAGTAGTGTAGCATGCATTCTAGCTCGTGAGATGTAAGCTCTAACACCGGCTGTAACGAGTCCCACTTAGTAAGGCAGAGCCAGCCGGTGCAAATTGCTAAGATTATGGCTGCGGCACGGCTGCGCGCCCAGCCGCCTCGGACTGAAGACTGCGAAGAAGGCTTCTTCTTCTTTTCATCGGGTCAGGCGCTCGGCTTTTTGGTGAGATAACCAAGCCACTTTTCTGCTGGCTCATCTGCAGCAGGAAGCCCCTCCCTAGTCCTGGACAGCGGCGGAACTCGGGCCCCCGAATTCTTAGAAAAATAAGTTGTTCCAAAAATTTAACAGCGGAGTTTCAAGCTGAAATTTAAGAATGATTTTCCATGAACTGCGCCCAAGCAAGTGGAGAGGTGAGAGAGATTAGCGGAAACAGGATGCGATCGGGCAGGGTCACGCAAGGAGCAGCTCAGGGAGCTCGTGAGTCGGGCGCCACCTAGGCAAGGAGTTGAAATGACCAACGGTGTGAAAGTGCAAATTTAAACACGATTTATTTGCACTTTATTTGCAGCTGAAGCTGTAAAAGCAGTTTGAACCAGAAATTCTTGTGCGCTCAAGGATTTTGGAGCCGTGGAAGAAACAGGATTCATGCATGAGGTCCCACCTAAAGTCCCACTTCAGGTCCCATTTCAGGTCCCAATTCAGGTCCCAATTCAGGTCCCACCTAAAGTCCCACTTCAGGTCCCATTTCAGGTCCCAATTCAGGTCCTAATTCAGGTCCCACCTAAAGTCCCACTTCAGGTCCCATTTCAGGTCCCAATTCAGGTCCCAATTCAGATCCCAATTCAGATCCCATTTCAGGTCCCAATTCAGGTCCCAATTCAGGTCCCAATTCAGGTCCCAATTCAGGTCCCAATTCAGGTCCCACCTAAAGTCCCACTTCAGGTCCCAATTCAGATCCCAATTCAGGTCCCAATTCAGATCCCAATTCAGGTCCCAATACAGGTCCCAATTCAGGTCCCAATTCAGGTCCCAATTCAGATCCCAATTCAGATCCCAATTCAGATCCCAATTCAGATCCCAATTCAGGTCCCAATTCAGGTCCCAATTCAGGTCCCAATTCAGGTCCCAATTCAGGTCCCAATTCAGGTCCCAATTCAGGTCCCAATTCAGGTCCCAATTCAGGTCCCAATTCAGGTCCCAATTCAGGTCCCAATTCAGGTCCCAATTCAGATCCCAATTTAGATCCCAATTCAGGTCCCAATTCAGGCCCAATTCAGATCCCACTTCAGGTCCCATTTCAGATCCCAATTCAGGTCCCAATTCAGGGATCACAATTCAGGTCCCACTAAAAAATTCTAGGGATTTCGAGATCCAAAAACCTTGTGAATCCTACGTGGTTACTTTTTATAATGAATTAACTGCAAAACTATATTAGAATACACAGCAAAGGTAGCCGTACAACTCCAGGGGTTCGGCCACCCAGATCTGTTGCCCATCTCTCTCGCTCGGTCCTTCACTCCCGCAATCCGACTGAGGCGGCTGATCAAAGCCCTGGGCTCGCATATTTTTTTAATCGCAGTTTCTGATAGCCCTCGGGCCTCTTCAGCCGGGGTCATCAAAGTCGTTTTCGGCGGAGAGGTCGACTCTGACTCCGCCTGTAGCGCCATCAAAGGCTAATTAATCTGACTTTTGCAGAGGCGCGGCTTCTCCGCGTAGAAGTTCCGGAGCAGGAAGAGACTGAGGAGAGGACAGCTGACGGTAAGAAAAAATTCACGAACAGATGAGGCAGTTGAAAGAAATAAAAAGATTGGCTGCAATGAATTCAAGAGGGGGGTGAAACGAGTTTGAATTAATGACTCGGGGGAGAGAAGAAGATTCTCACGGATTGAGTCCTGGCCGGGCAGGCTGCTGAGCAGGGAGAGCGGCGCCACGCGGAGCAGCGAGCTCGGAGGCACGTTGTAGAACAGCCAGCTCATCCCCGTGTCCGGCACGCACTGGCTCTGCACCAGCGTGAAAGTGTTCTCCTGCACTGTGCCCAGGCCGGAGCGAAGGTTCTGCGGAGTTGGGGTGGGTGTGCGAAGATGGGGTGGGTGAATGAAGTTGGGTGGGTGTGCGAAGATGGGGTGGGTGAATGGAGTTGGGTGGGTGAAGGGAGTTGGGGTGGGTGTGCGGAGTTGGGGTGGGTGTGCGGAGTGAGGTGGGTGTGCGGAGTTGGGGTGGGTGTGCGGAGTTGGGGTGGGTGTGCGGAGTGAGGTGGGTGTGCGGAGTTGGGGTGGGTGTGCGGAGTTGGGGTTTGTGTGGTGTGCAGACATGTCTGGTGTCTGGTGGAAAGTATCAACTCCAGCCAGCACAGCACTCTACTGCACGAGTACAGAAGGGCGGCAGTTCAAGATCAGGCTGGGGCACCAACCACAGGCCGCGGACGCGCGCGGTCCCTGGCGTCGATCCAGTCCAGCACAGCCCGGTAGGAGAAGGTGAACGGGCACGGGATGTCGTGGAAATTCCCGGTGCGCGGCTCGGCTGAAAATTTCAAGCGTCAATCTTGATATATTTTTTAAAGCTCAAAAACTTATTTGAGGTGCTGCAGGATTCGAACTCACGGATCCAGGCCCATTTATCGCTGAGCTCTCCTGCTGGGCAGTTGGCAACGGGAAATCTGTGCGGCTCGACTTGGCCTAAGAATGTCAGGAATCCCACTCCGCGTCAGAAATCCCACAGCTCCTTGGTCAGAATTTATTGCTCATTATTCAACTCACCAAAGTACACGGTGACTGCAAACACAGCTCGACTTCGCTCATCAGCCTTCGCTTCGAATGTGATGCACAAATAACCCGACAGCTGCTGGGAGTCTCTGGGGGCGGGGCGGTTTGGGCAGTGGCCAGTAGTATGACCAGACTGTATATCATAGAATGACCAGAATCTATGATGATCAGCAGAATGACCAGACTTCATGATCAGCCGAATTACTAATAACCAATTAATGATCAGAGACCGGACCCGCTCACCCATCCGAGTGGTAGTGAGCCGCCAGGAAGGTCTCGGACGGTCTGTAGTTGGCCGCCGCCGCCTCCAGGCACTCCAGAGCCTCCAGCGGCTCGTCTGGCGCCGACTCGCGGTAGCCTCCAGCGCCGGGGTCGCCCGCAGGCAGCACCAGCCGGCGACGGATGTTCACTCGGCCCAGCGGGTGCTCCGGTTGTCCGGTTGCCGTAGCAACGCTGGCCAAAGCGAAGCGCAGCTTGTCGGAGGGCGAGGCGGCGCGGGCGCCAGTGGCGGGGTCCCTGGCCAGGTGGTGCTGGAAGGCCCAGGGGCCGTGGCGGCGGAGGACTTCGGGAAAGTCGCAGCCAGCTTTGGGATGGCGAAGCTGGCGCTGCGGCTCGGCGGGCTGCACCGCGGCTGACTGGCGGGCTATGGGAAGAAGTTGATGAAGGGACTGAGGCTGGAGGGAAGAAAGAAATGAAGGGAAGCAGTCAGGCCGAGGAGGAAATGAGGGAAGGAGATGAAGGGAGGGAGATAAGAAGGAGATGAAGGGAGGCAGATGAGAAAGAGATGAAGGGAGGCAGATGAGAAAGAGATGAAGGGAGGCAGATGAGAAAGAGATGAAGGGAGGCAGATGAGAAGGAGATGAAGGGAGGCAGACGAGAAGGAGATGAAAGGAGGCAGACAAGCGGAGATGAAGGGAGGCAGATGAGAAGGAGATAAAGGGAGGCAGATGAGAAGGAGATGAAGGGAGGCAGATGAGAAGGAGATGAAGGGAGGCAGAAGAGAAGGAGATGAAGGGAGGCAGAAGAGAAGGAGATAAAGGGAGGCAGATGAGAAGGAGATAAAGGGAGGCAGATGAGAAGGAGATGAAGGGAGGCAGATGAGAAGGAGATGAAGGGAGGGAAACTCGCGAGAGGAGAAGGGAGGTGTGCGCTAGCAGCCAAGCCGGCAGACATGGCTGGGAAGTCGTACAGAACTCCGCGCCAGCAAAGTGTAGCGAGGCGGCGTCTGACTGATCGCTTTTCTCTGTTCCTCGGCGAGTCGCCATTGAGGTGCTCGCGTGACCGGAGCGGCGCAGGGGAGGTCCTGCCGCCCCGGGGGTCATCCGTTTGAATTCCTCCACCCCGCTATCAATGAATGATTCCACAGCGCTAACGAAAGCTTTGCAAGGTTCCGCATGCGAGCTCGGAGCAGATGATGGCAAAGTGAATGATTACATTTTTAGAAAGGAAGATCTGCTGAGCTCATGATTAGTTGATATTTTGTCTCCCTGAATATCGCAATTAAATTTGAATGTTCCGACTTCAGTTAGGATATTCTAGATCTATGTCATACACACCTGTCTATTCTAGATCTATCTCACGCACACCTGTTCTATTCTAGATCTATCTCACGCACACCTGTTCTATTTTAGATCTATCTCACGCACATCTGTTCTATTCTAGATCTATCTCACACACACCTGTCTATTCTAGATCTATCACACACACACACACACCTGTTCTATTCTAGATCTATCTCACGCACACCTGTTCTATTCTAGATCTATCTCACGCACACCTGTTCTATTCTAGATCTATCTCACGCATACCTGTTCTATTCTAGATCTATCTCACGCATACCTGTTCTATTCTAGATCTATCTCACGCACACCTGTTCTATTTTAGATCTATCTCACGCACATCTGTTCTATTCTAGATCTATCTCACGCACACCTGTTCTATTCTAGATCTATCTCACGCGCACCTGTTCTATTCTAGATCTATCTCACGCGCACCTGTTCTATTCTAGATCTATCTCACGCACATCTGTTCTATTCTAGATCTATCTCACGCACACCTGTCTATTCTATCTCAGACTCAAAGCCAGCTGACATGAGAAATTGCTGCAGAAACCTGTGTTGTGTAACTCGGATTTCGTCGGGTTCTCAGCAATAAAAAATGCAACAGAGCCAGGGCAGGAAGACGAGGAAAAGAAGTTGAGAGTCAGAGCGGGGAGGGGGTGGCTGAGCGAGTGGCTCCACCGCATCCGGGATGCAGCAGCAGCAGCGGCAGCAGCAGCCTGCAGAAAAAAAGCAGATCGGAGCGCGACAAGCCGACCGTGTAATGACGCCAGCTCATTGAGTTTATCTTGCCTTCTCACTTTCCCCGACTCTCCGAAGCCCGCAGGCGACGGCGGCAGCCGGGGTATTGACCGGCCAGCCGCCCGCTTTGTAGGGGAGAATCCGGGAGTTTTGCCCAAGCAAGCGGCGGCTTGCCAGCAAGGAAACTGGAAGAAAAAGAAAGCGCCTACCAGAGGAGTGGGACGGACGAGATAATTCCTGCCTGTCAGCGCCTTGAGCGGCCTCCCTTGGGGCCATCGGCTGCGGCCAGAAATCATTCCATGCAGGCCGGGCGGTCGGGGCGGCCTCCCCGACTGCTTTCTCTGGCAGCTGGAAACCCCGGCTAGCAACGAGGCCCGCTGCTTCTGCTGACCTGGAGCTCCGGCTTGCCATGAGCGGCTTCTGGTTAGCTCTGCGTCTCTTCTAGCTCTTGTGTCTCTTCTTCTAGCTCTTGTTTCTCTTCTTCTAGCTCTTGTGTCTCTTCTTTTAGCTCTTGTGTCTCTTCTTTTAGCTCTTGTGTCTCTTCTTCTAGCTCTTGTGTCTCTTCTTCTAGCTCTTGTGTCTCTTCTTCCAGCTCTTGTGTCTCTTCTTCTAGCTCTTGTGTCTCTTCTTCTAGATCTTGTGTCTCTTCTTCTAGATCTTGTGTCTCTTCTTCTAGCTCTTGTGTCTCTTCTTCTAGCTCTTGTGTCTCTTCTTCTAGCTCTTGTGTCTCTTCTTCTAGCTCTTGTGTCTCTTCTTCTAGCTCTTGTTTCTCTTCTTCTAGCTCCTGTGTCTCTTCTTCTAGCTCTTGTGTCTCTTCTTCTAGCTCTTGTGTCTCTTCCTCTAGCTCCTGTGTCTCTTCTTCTAGCTCTTGTGTCTCTTCTTCTAGCTCTTGTGTCTCTTCTTCTAGCTCTTGTGTCTCTTCTTCTAGCTCTTGTGTCTCTTCTTCCAGCTCTTGTGTCTCTTCTTCTAGCTCCTGTGTCTCTTCTTCTAGCTCTTGTGTCTCTTCTTCTAGATCTTGTGTCTCTTCTTCTAGCTCTTGTGTCTCTTCTTCTAGCTCTTGTGTCTCTTCTTCTAGCTCTTGTGTCTCTTCTTCTAGCTCTTGTGTCTCTTCTTCTAGCTCTTGTGTCTCTTCTTCTAGCTCTTGTGTCTCTTCTTCTAGCTCTTGTGTCTCTTCTTCTAGCTCTTGTGTCTCTTCTTCTAGCTCCTGTGTCTCTTCTTCTAGCTCTTGTGTCTCTTCTTTTAGCTCTTGTGTCTTTTCCTCTAGCTCCTGTGTCTCTTCTTCTAGCTCTTGTGTCTTTTCTTCTAGCTCTTGTGTCTCTTCTTCTAGCTCTTGTGTCTCTTCTTCTAGCTCTTGTGTCTCTTCTTCTAGCTCTTGTGTCTCTTCTTCTAGCTCTTGTGTCTCTTCTTCTAGCTCTTGTGTCTCTTCCTCTAGCTCTTGTGTCTCTTCTTCTAGCTCTTGTGTCTCTTCTTCTAGCTCTTGTGTCTCTTCCTCTAGCTCTTGTGTCTCTTCTTCTAGCTCTTGTGTCTCTTCTTCTAGCTCTTGTGTCTCTTCTTCTAGATCTTGTGTCTCTTCTTCTAGCTCTTGTGTCTCTTCTTCCAGCTTTTGTGTCTCTTCTTCTAGCTCTTGTATCTCTTCTTCTAGCTCTTGTGTCTCTTCTTCTAGCTCTTGTGTCTCTTTTAGATCTTGTGTCTCTTCTTCTAGCTCTTGTGTCTCTTCTTCTAGCTCTTGTGTCTCTTCTTCCAGCTCTTGTGTCTCTTCTTCTAGCTCTTGTGTCTCTTTTAGATCTTGTGTCTCTTCTTCTAGCTCTTGTGTCTCTTCTTCTAGCTCTTGCGTCTCTTCTTCTAGCTCTTGTGTCTCTTCTTCCAGCTCTTGTGTCTCTTCTTCTAGCTCTTGTGTCTCTTCTTCTAGCTCTTGTGTCTCTTTTAGATCTTGTGTCTCTTTTAGATCTTGTGTCTCTTCTTCTAGCTCTTGTGTCTCTTCTTCTAGCTCTTGTGTCTCTTCTTCTAGCTCTTGTGTCTCTTCTTCTAGCTCTTGTGTCTCTTCTTGTTCTCTTTTATGTCGGTCTCGCAACTCATTTCTCTTCCTCCCCTTATCTCTCTATCTCCCCTTATCTCTCTATCTCCCCTTATCTCTCTATCTCCCTTTATCACTCTGTCTCCCCTTATCTTTCTCTATCTCCCCTTATCTCTCTATCTCCCCTTATCTCTCTATCTCCCCTTATCTCTCTATCTCCCCTTATCTCTCTATCTCCCCTTATCTCTCTATCTCCCCTTATCTCTCTATCTCCCCTTATCTCTCTGTCTCCCCTTATCTCTCTATCTCCCTTTATCTCTCTATCTCCCCTTATCTCTCTATCTCCCCTTATCTCTCTATCTCCCCTTATCTCTCTATCTCCCCTTATCTCTCTATCTCCCCTTATCTCTCTATCTCCCCTTATCTCTCTGTCTCCTCACCTCTAATTTTGCGGCGAGGCGGTGACTATCAGAATTATTTAACAGTCGATATCTTGGATCGTCTCGCAGTCGCTCGGGGGATAATTCTCCCCAACCGCCCGCTGCTAAAGTGATTATTCTGCGCCCGCTGCCTGGCGTCTGGCCGCCATCGACCAGTGCAGATAAAAATCTTTGCCGGGCACGAGACGCCCGGTTGAAAATAAATGAGAGATGAGTTACTCGTCCGGTTGACGCCCCCGAGCCATCGTTTGACGAGGCCAGTTCGGGGTCGATGGGGACTTTTTATTGAGCAAGCCGCTGCAGATCTATGAGTAAATGGATAACGTACTACTAAACCAGTTTAATTGGTTCACGGAATATAGGGCGTCTTTGGATCCTTCTCGAGGACAATTCGAGGAGGTTGTTTGGAGGTGTTCGTCAGAGAGGTGTCTTTAAGAGAGGTGTCTTTTACAGAGGTTTTTTTAGAGAGGTGTCATTCATAGAGGTGTCTTTTCACGGAGGTATCTTTCCGAGAGGTGTCCTTTTATAGGGATGTCTTTCAGAGAGGTGTCTTTCAGAGAGGTGTCTTTCAAGAGAGGTGTCTTTTAAGAGGGGTGTCTTAAGAGAGGTGGCTTTCAGAGAGGTGGCTTTCAGAGAGGTGACTTTCAGAGAGATGTCTTTCAGAGAGGGGTCTTTTAACAGAGGTGTCTTTTAAGAGGGGTGTCTTAAGAGAGGTGGCTTTCAGAGAGGTGGCTTTCAGAGAGGTGTCTTTTAAGAGAGGTGACTTTCAGAGAGCTGTCTTTCAGAGAGATGTCTTTAAAGAGAGGTGTGTTTTAAGAGAGGTGTCTTTTAAGAGGGGTGTCTTAAGAGAGATGTCTTTTAAGAGAGGTGTCTTTTAAGAGGGGTGTCTTAAGAGAGGTGTCTTTTAAGAGGGGTGTCTTAAGAGAGGTGTGTTTTAAGAGGGGTGTCTTAAGAGAGGTGTCTTTTAAGAGGGGTGTCTTAAGAGAGGTGTGTTTTAAGAGAGATGTCTTTTAAGAGGGGTGTCTTTTAAGAGGGGTGTCTTAAGAGAGGTGTCTTTTAAGAGGGGTGTCTTAAGAGAGGTGTCTTTTAAGAGAGGGGTCTTTTAACAGAGGTGTCTTTTAAGAGAAGTGTCTTTCAAGAAAGGTGTCTTTCAGAGAGATGTCTTTAAAGAGAGGTGTGTTTTAAGAGAGGTGTCTTTTAAGAGGGGTGTCTTAAGAGAAGTGTCTTTCAAGAAAGGTGTCTTTCAGAGAGATGTCTTTATAGAGAGGTGTGTTTTAAGAGAGGTGTCTTTTAAGAGGGGTGTCTTAAGAGAGATGTCTTTTAAGAGGGGTGTCTTTTAAGAGGGGTGTCTTAAGAGAGGTGTCTTTTAAGAGGGGTGTCTTAAGAGAGGTGTCTTTTAAGAGAGGTGTCTTTTAAGAGGGGTGTCTTTAAGAGAGGTGGCTTTCAGAGAGGGGTCTTTTAACAGAGGTGTTTTGAGGGGTCTTTTAACAGAGGTGTCTTTTAAGAGAGGTGTCTTTCAGAGGGGTGTCTTTTAAGAGGGGTGTCTTAAGAGAGGTGTCTTTTAAGAGAGGTGTCTTTTAAGAGGGGTGTCTTTAAGAGAGGTGGCTTTCAGAGAGGGGTCTTTTAACAGAGGTGTTTTGAGGGGTCTTTTAACAGAGGTGTCTTTTAAGAGAGGTGTCTTTCAGAGGGGTGTCTTTCAGAGGGGTGTCTTTCAGAGGGGTGTCTTTCATAGAAGTGCCCTTCAAAGTGGGGAAGTCTTTCAGGATGTCATACAGAGCGGTGTCTCAGTGAGCGCGGCAGCCATTGCATAGCTGTTGAAACGCTAGACATGAACAGACAGGGCTGGCAGTTGTCAACTCAAGCCCTCTTAGCGGGAGGTAATTGGCACTGACTGATCCGCCTTGTCTGCGTAATAAAAATACCAAAAACTACTCAGCTGACAAATTCACGCCATCACTTTGAGTCCGCATATTCCCGGTCAAGCCAGATAGAGTTTTCAAGTTCCAGTGATTGAGGGCTTAACTCGAGCAGCGCTCAACAAGAGAGCCAAGCGGCTTAGCCGCCGGCCCAGCGCGCTCTCCCCGTTTTTAGCTGCAAATCCGTTTGCGGGGAGGGGGCTTAGCCCGAGTCCTGATCTTTTGCCGCCCCTAATTAATGAGGTTAGAGTCGAGTAGCTGCCAGCCACTTCGTGTCTCCTGCCCCCCCCCGACCACCCCAAGCTGGCAATCCTCAGCAATCTTAACTCTTCCGTTTTTCTCACAACTCTGCTTGCAGCGGGGGTCGCATCGGTGAAATTCTGTTGTTGCTGCCGAAGTCACTGCGAATGGGAGGAAGGAGAGAAAGAGAGGGGGAAGGGGGAAGGGGGCAGAGCCTGGCATTTTCCCACGGCAACAACGAGTTGAGACGGTCCGGCACTAATGCGCTTAGCATTCGGGGATGGGGGATTTGGAGCAGGCGGAGAGCAAATGCCGGCCATTTAATGCAAACAGGAGCCCAGAGCAAGATCAGCTGAAGTTTCCTGCCTCTTTTCGATGACGTTTTCCGCATCAACTGCCGGCGACAGTCAAGTAAGAGAAGAAGAAAGTGCAAAAGCAACACGACCGAGGGGAGGCATTTGGATTGTGCGCAGACTGCTGGCTTCATTGAGAGAAGAGTTGGGGTGGGTGTGCGGAGTTGGGTGGGTGTGCAGAGTTGGGGTGGGTGTGCAGAGTTGGGGTGGATGTGCGGAGTTTGATGGTTGTACAGAGTTGGGGTGGGTGTACGAGCGTACAGAGTTAGGGTGGGTGTGCGGAGTTGGGATGGGTGTGCGGAGTTGGGGTGGGTGCGCGGGGTTGGGATGGTTGTACAGAGTTAGGGTGGGTGTGCGGAGTTGGGATGGGTGTGCGGAGTTGGGGTGGGTGTGCAGAGTTGGGGTGGGTGTGCGGAGTTGGGTGGGTGTGCAGAGTTGGGGTGGGTGTACAGAGTTAGGGTGGGTGTGCGGAGTTGGGATGGGTGTGCGGAGTTGGGGTGGGTGTGCAGAGTTGGGGTGGGTGTGCGGAGTTGGGTGGGTGTGCAGAGTTGGGGTGGGTGTACAGAGTTGGGTGAGTGTGCAGAGTTGGGGTGGGTGTACAGAGTTAGGGTGGGTGTGCGGAGTTGGGATGGGTGTGCGGAGTTGGGGTGGGTGTGCAGAGTTGGGGTGGGTGTGCGGAGTTGGGTGGGTGTGCAGAGTTGGGGTGGGTGTACAGAGTTGGGTGAGTGTGCAGAGTTGGGGTGGGTGTGCAGAGTTGGGGTGGGTGTGCAGAGTTGGGTTGGGTTGCAGAGTTGGGGTGTGTGTATGGAGATGGGGTGGGTGTGCATATTTAGGGCGGTTGTGCGAAGTTGGGGTGGGCGTGTGAAAATAAAGCGAGTGGGCAGAGTTGAATGGTGGCTCGCACTACCGGTAGAATTGGCCTAACTTACCAAACGCCCAGGAGATGCCTATACCTACAAATGTTGGTACATTTTACGTGTTTTTCTAGTTGATAATTGATCTGAGAGCGATTTTAACGCTGTATGGTTCAAACTCTGCGTGCACGATCGGCACTGCAGTGGTCAGGGTGCGTGTTTCCAGTTCTATTTTCCTTCCTGCGATGCAACCGCGCCCCAACCCCAAAACATGTAGTAGCAGGGAGCGGTCAGGATTGCCTGTGTAAGCAGTAGAACAGCGGTATAGCAGAGTTTCCGACTCATGGCTGGAGGGGCTGCAGCTGCAGGGGGGTTCCAGAATACAAAAGGAATCTGCAAGTGCTGCGGGTGGAGGGAGAGAAGACAGCTGCAGACAGTGGCAGGCAAGTTTGCCACCTCTTCTGCTCCTCCCACTGTCCGCCTTAGCGGCCTTTGTATTCAGCCCGGGTCTAATGAAGCACGATTAATTAGGCATGTGCGGATGGTAGTCTCTGCAGCTTCTTCAGCATCATCATCAACGTCTCCATCGCACCACACTGCAGTTGGACTTCTTTTTCCGCTCTCCCAAGCAATTAGGCGCAAAGAGCAGCGGCAGTGCCAATAGCAGGCAGCCACGCAGCTCATTAGACCAAAGTACCAAAGGGATGGCGAATTTTTGAAATGTACAAAACATTTCAGACGCGACACTCACTTTTCCAAACGACAAGAAGCAGCAGCAGAGAAAGCAGAGTCTGCAACAATGTTGGCAGCATTTTCTTTTAAAGACCTGAATTAGGAGTAGCTGTGGTTTGAAAATTTACCGACTGATCCAGAGCCGGGTCTGGGGTAGCGTCTCTGCATCGCCTTGCAGTTCAAGTAATAGAGACGGAGCTGGGCCGCCGGCCTGCGATTGGCTGAGCACTCCGGCCCAGGTCCTGAGGGCTGCTTTCAGGTGCGAGAATTCTATTGGATTCAGCGGAGAGCGGGGCTGCTTATATACTATGCTTTTCATCTGCATGAAGCGCTGGAATGGATTGCTAATCTAGCCAGTCTTGGATGCAGGAATAGAGTGGATTGCTAATCTAGCCTATCATGGATGCAGGAATAGAGTGGATTGCTAATCTAGCCAGTCTTGGGTGCAGGAATAGAATGGATTGCTAATCTAGCCTATCATGGATGCAGGAATAGAATGGATTGCTAATCTAGCCTATCATGGATGCAGGAATAGAATGGATTGCTAATCTAGCCTATCATGGATGCAGGAATAGAATGGATTGCTAATCTATCATGGGTGCAGGAATAGAATGGATTGCTAATCTAGCCTATCATGGGTGCAGGAATACACTGAATTGCTAATCTAGCCTACCATGGATGCAGGAATAGAATGGATTGCTAATCTAGCCTATCATGGATGCAGGAATAGAATGGATTGCTAATCTAGCCTATCACGGGTGCAGGAATAGAATGGATTGCTAATCTAGCCTATCATGTGTGCAGGAATAGAATGAATTGCTAATCTAGCCTATCATGGGTGCAGGAATAGAATGGATTGCTAATCTAGCCAGTCTTGGATGCAGGAATAGAATGGATTGCTAATCTAGCCAGTCTTGGATGCAGGAATAGAGTGGATTGCTAATCTAGCCTATAAAAGATGCAGGAATAGAATGGATTGCTAATCTAGCCTATCACGGATGCAGGAATAGAATGGATTGCTAATCTAGCCTATCATGGATGCAGGAATAGAATGGATTGCTAATCTAGCCTATCATGGATGCAGGAATAGAATGGATTGCTAATCTAGCCTATCATGGATGCAGGAATAGAATGGATTGCTAATCTAGCCTATCATGGATGCAGGAATAGAATGGATTGCTAATCTAGCCTATCATGGGTGCAGGAATACACTGGATTGCTAATCTAGCCTATCATGGGTGCAGGAATACACTGGATTGCTGATCTAGCCTATCATGGATGCAGGAATAGAATGGATTGCTAATCTAGCCTATCATGGGTGCAGGAACAGAATGGATTGCTAATCTAGCCTATCATAGGTGCAGGAACAGAATGGATTGCTAATCTAGCCTATCATAGGTGCAGGAATAGAATGGATTGCTAATCTAGCCTATCATGGATGCAGGAATAGAATGGATTGCTAATCTAGCCTATCATGGGTGCAGGAATACACTGGATTGCTAATCTAGCCTATCATGGATGCAGGAATAGAATGGATTGCTAATCTAGCCTATCATGGATGCAGGAATAGAATGGATTGCTAATCTAGCCTATCATGGATGCAGGAATAGAATGGATTGCAAATCTAGCCTATCATGGGTGCAGGAATAGAAGGGAGTTCGATTCACCACCCACTCGTAACAATGTGTCCTTGTGCAAGACACTTAACTCTGCATTGCTACAGTTCAACCAGCTGTAAAATGGGTGCCAGCATTAGCTGGGGTAATTCAGGGTGTGTGGCGACCCTCCCCAGTCCTTGAACTGAACAGCCGTACGCAGCTGTCGGTTGCACATCTGGCCATTAGGGCAGGTGTAATCAATTATTGTTATTATTAATCTAGCTAATAGGGATACAAGATTGAGGAACGAACAAAGGGGACAGCCAGTCTAACCGTCTAGGGGAAGAACTCTGGCTGGCTCCGGGGAATTGAAGTGCCATGTTGTTTCTCTCCGAACATTTCTCTCTTGCGAAGTTCAGGACTGCTCTGACTGAGTGAGAAGCGCGCCAGCCAGCCTCGCAGTGAATGGCTTCAGCCAGCTCATCATCGCTGCTAGCATAGCTATGCACTCAGATTCCGCGCAATAGCCAAACCAACGCAGCATCAATCCTTCATCAACTCTCACCTAGCCAGACGCGCTCAAGCCCCTGAGTCAACAAGGCCGAATGCCAAAGTTTGCAGGACCGTGGGAAATCCATCCCCAGCTCGCCCTCAGCCGCCCGCCGACTTGGTAGATTGGGAAGACGGCAAGGATGCCAGAGTGAAGTGGGTGTAATTTCACGCCTCGGGACTCCAGTGCGAACTCCGTGTTGACATTGCAAGGTGTTGCTGGCACGGCGCCCCCCGAAATAACATATGTAGGATCCAGATTGGCTCCGGTGTCTAACAGATGGTCCCGGTGTCTAACAGATGGTCCCTGTGTCTAACAGATTGGTCCCGGTGTCCAAAGATTGGTCCTAGTGTCTAACAGATTAGGGCTCCGGTGTCTAACAGATTGGCTCCGATGTCTAACAGATTGGGGCTCCGGTGTCTAACAGATTGGGGCTCCGGTGTCTAACAGATGGTCCCGGTGTCTAACAGATTGGGGCTCCGGTGTCTAACAGATGGTCCCGGTGTCTAACAGATTGGTCCCGGTGTCTAACAGATTGGTCCCGGTGTCCAAAGATTGGTCCTGGTGTCTAACAGATTGGGGCTCCGGTGTCTAACAGATTGGGGCTCCGGTGTCTAACAGATTGGGGCTCCGGTGTCTAACAGATTGGTCCTGGTGTCTAACAGATTGGGGCTCCGGTGTCTAACAGATTGGCTCCGGTGTCTAACAGATTGGGGCTCCGGTGTCTAACAGATTGGTCCCGGTGTCTAACAGATTGGTCCTGGTGTCTAACAGATTGGTCCCGGTGTCTAACAGATTGGCCCCGGTGTCTAACAGATTGGCCCCGGTGTCTAACAGATTGGCCCCGGTGTTTAAAAGGTTGGTTCCATACACGAGCGTATTATCCAACAGAATTGACCTGCCATTCTATTCAAATTCAAACCAGCTTACTACTAGTAGGCAGGCCAGAATTTATATTTTTTGTGTAAGGAAACTACATCCTTGACCCTAGGTCGTGTCCATTATGCATTCCGTTAACAGGTTGAAAATTTAGAGATTGAAGAGCAACTTCGCGGCAATTTAAGCTGCAACTGAGAGCATCCACAGCAGGTTCCAATTTGCAAACACTTGGCAATAGATCGGAATAAGGACCAGGATTTTATATTATTATGATTCTATAGATTTCATAAAAATACGTCGACAAGCGCAAGGAGTATAAGAATATATTTTACAGGAAGGCGAAAAGTACAAAACGATGCCCAAATTGTCCGGCCCTCGACAGCTTGGCAGGCAAAAAACTCGGCGATAAAAAGTATTGATACCGATTAATGTACGCAGATAGGAGCGCGAGGCAGTTAAAACTCAAGAACCAACGCCATCTGTACAGGTGGACCAGGTTGGCTGTAAACAAAGTAATTTCTCTCTAATTTATCCTCATCCTTCAGTCGTGGCACCCCGATGAAAACTGTACTCAGAGTCGTTGCAGGTAACACAGGTAAAATGGGAAAGAAGTGGCTCTGGAGACGACTCTAAAACAACGAGATGTCACGGTACAAGTCGCCAAAAAGAGTCCGAGTTGCTGTGAAATCGCTGAATTGCATCTGAAGCACATCTGTGTCATTTAATGAATTAGAATTGCATTTCGCATTCATAACAATTCTATTTATTCTAATTGGCTTAGTAGACTTTTTCAACAGTCGCCACTCCGTTGCATTGAAGTCTTTACAAGAATCGCTCTAGAGTCTCTAGAGTCACTATTGAGTTGCTTGCGGTGACTCTTTAGCGATTCTTGTCAACAGTAACGTTTTCACCGGGTCCACTCCGCCCCTCATCCTCCAGTTGTGGGCCACCAACACCTTTCTGATTGTACAGACAGGTCCAAGAAATAAAACGATTTTGCAGATAAGAAATTGCATGCTTCGAAAGCAAACACAAACACATTGATCAGGAATAAATCTAGTGAAAGTAAAATTCAGTGTAATAAGTAATCCCTTCAATATCAGTCTTGAATAATAATTAACTATTAACAAAGCTGAAAAATGAAATTCAAACATTGTGAAAGTAGAGATTAGCGCACACGCACAGCAGGAAAATGGCCACCGAGTTGAAGTAAATTAATCGGCGAAATCTGGGCTCCAGGTCGCCTTGCCTGTACCAGTACACCTGGGCAATGGGAGAGGGGGGTTCACCATCATATGCCTGCATCTATGGGATGGCTATAATATCTAAGGGATCTCTACATTCTCTATGGTATTTCTATAATCTTTATGGGATCTCTATAATCTATTGGATCTCTATAATCTCTATAGGATCTTTATAATCTCTATGGGATCTCTATAATCTCTATGGGATCTCTATAATCTCTATGGGATCTTTATAATCTCTATGGGATCTTTAAAATCTCTATAGGATTTTTATAATCTCTATAGGATCTCTATAATCTCTATGGGATCTTCATAATCTCTATGGGATCTCTATAATCTCTATGGGATCTCTATAATCTCTATGGGATCTCTATAATCTCTATGGGATCTCTATAGTCTCTATAGGATCTTTATAATCTCTATGGGATCTTTATAATCTCTATAGGATCTTTATAATCTCTATGGGATCTCTATAATCTCTATAGGATCTTTATAATCTCTATAGGATCTTTATAATCTCTATGGGATCTCTATAGTCTCTATAGGATCTTTATAATCTCTATGGGATCTTTATAATCTCTATAGGATCTTTATAATCTCTATGGGATCTCTATAATCTCTATAGGATCTTTATAATCTCTATAGGATCTTTATAATCTCTATGGGATCTCTATAATCTCTATAATCTCTATGGGATCTCTATAATCTCTATAATCTCTATGGGATCTCTATAATCTCTATAATCTCTATGGGATCTCTATAATCTCTATAGGATCTCTATAATCTTTATGGGATCTTTATAATCTCTATAGGATCTTTATAATCTCTATGGGATCTCTATAACCTCTATGGGATCTTTATAATCTCTATAGGATCTTTATAATCTCTATAGGATCTTTATAATCTCTATGGGATCTTTATAATCTCTATGGGATCTCTATAACCTCTATGGGATCTTTATAATCTCTATAGGATCTTTATAATCTCTATGGGATCTCTATAATCTCTATGGAATCTCTATAATCTTTAAGGGATCTCGAATCTCAGATGCATCATTTCGATTCTCAAAGGCATCTCAAAATCTCAAAAATGTCTAAAAAGTATCAGAAGGATCGCTATACTCTAAACTCACTAAGGTCTCACTAAATGGAATCCTTTAATAACATAAACTACAAAAATGCCCAACTATACAGCCTGCCAAAATTAGCATTCCCAAATAATACAAAACCCACCAGCAGCAGATGCGAAGAGGCCAGCATGGCTATGCAGCCAGCGAACATGATGTTGACTCCGCGTGGTGGCCACTTGGGAAAGACAAATGCGAATACCAGAGTGAGCAGTACAGAGAGGCTGACCACCCCGGCTATGATGTAGTGCAACAGGCTGTCTGTTGCCCGACTCTCGCCAAACAGCGGCCGCTCAATGGGCTCATAGCGGCCACTGGAACTCATTTGGCTAGAGTTTTATATTTGTCTGATTCAGCGATTCCTGTTGGCTATTAATGTAGTTTCAGTTTTTTGTGCTGCAATTGAAACCAAATCAGTTAAATAGGATTTATATTTATATGATTATTGTACCTGAAATTTATTGCAATACAGATTACTACATTAACAGTAGTACTACCAAGAAAGGGGGAATCCCCCCTTGACAATTCTTTGCTACACAGGAATGGAGCAACACAGGCACACAAAATTCAAGAACACAGGCTAAACTTTCTATTGTGCACCTTCTTAAACAAGAATCAAGTTGCCAGCCCTCTGGAATATTGAGATATTTGATGATTATGCTAGAAAGTTGAAAATTTTCCATAAGCTCTAGTGTATTTAGTATGCCCCTGTGCACCAATCAGCACTGCACCTCAGTGCAGCCTTGCCAAGTCTCTGAATTTCATCAGCAGGTCAACCACATGTGTCTGCATCAGCTTTGACTTTGCTGGTCACTAGAAGCCTTCACACAGACGGAGCTTCTGGACCTTCAACAGGTGGTACCAGGTGACTATAGACATATTGTTACAAATTTCTCAAGCTTTGCTAATTAAGCCTTGACGGTAGGCAAGCCTCAACAGTTTGGACATCCTTAGCTAGTCTCTCAAGCATTCTATCATTACCTGGATACCATTGGTACCTTTAAGAGATTATACCAAGTGACTAAAAACACCCAGATTTGAATTCCTCTAGTTTTGCTAAGCAACCCTCAACAGTGGGCAAGCCTTAACTTTAACTTTTGAAGCCACTAGAGACCCTCTAAATGGTAAAAAAACAAATAAAATTGTATATTATTTATAAAATATAGCTTATATTTAAGATCATAATACAAAAAATTAGCACACATTAAGAATAAATAGCATATAGTTAGCATATAAAATAGGCTATATTTAAGGACTTTTGCTGCACTTTTTGGTTTGGCATATTGTAACATATCTGCATATCCAATTTAAAAGTAAAGAATTTTGTATTTACTTTGTCTTTTGTATTTGTATGATAGTATTTCTTTAGTATTTCTCTTTTATTGTACTTTCCACTGTATGTATTTATGTAATGTTGCATAATTGTTTTATAATTTAGTTTTGTTTTAATGAACAATATGAAAAAATATATAATAAATTGTCAATGGTTCACTCATAAGAGGTCCCCGCTCTGATTTGGCACTTTTGGCTAAGAATTTAAAACAGGCTCCTCAGTATTCATTTTGTTACAATGGCAACCACACCAGAACTCAAATTCCAGGAAGGACTCCACTGGATCTATTGATTGACTGCAAATGTATTATTACAATTAAGTTACAGCCAATCAGCAGCATGCGCCCAGTTAGCTGACATCAGCCTGGCCAATCAAATTGCAGGTGCAGATAATTTTGTTGTTTTACAGTCCAGAAGCTGCATCTTCCCATTTCAATGCTGTGTTGAATGATTTTTAATGTAATTGCACTTAATTTGTACCTAATGTAATTCTTAATATGTACTTTATACTATATTTTGGCAATTGCCATGATGTACTTTACTTTTCAAATAATTTTTTCAATGTTATATTGTATTTTCTGCTTGTTGTGAAGGTCATCTAATGATAGTGCATCACAAAAGTGTACAAGTAATTCCTTTCGCTTTAAAGTGTTTTGCTTGATTCATGCTATGCTCTGCGCTAGTTGTGGCAGGGAAAACCCGGGGCTTTGCTAACCCTGTTGGGTTCTGGTTTTTGTGTTTGTAACTGGCTTCTTTTTTGGTACCAGACCATTATTATTTTAATGTGTTTTGTTTCCTCATTGCAAATGTCTAGTTGGGAATGCAAGTTCAATATTTATTTCTTCAAATTTAGTATTTACTAGCAATCTACGCCCCCCGTTGGGGAGCCAAAGAAATGCAATACACGTTTTTTTAATAAGCTACATGTATCCTTGAAATCTTAAAAAATCTCCTGTCAAACCTTGTAAGCCTTGACATGTCAGTTATCCCCCCACAAGCTTTAACATATCAACTTCCCCCCTTGACATCTCAGCAATGCCCCCAATAAGCCTTGGAAATCTAAAAATATCTGTCAACCTTCTAACCCTAACCCTAGCCTAACCCTAACCCTAACCCTAACCCTAACCTAACCCTAAAGCATTGAAATTTCAGTAATTCTCTCTAAGAGTCATTATAGCACTACTACAGCATTATAGCGATTCCTTGCAAGCCTCAACATCGTAGGGATTCCCAAATGAATCTCTTAACTTCGACATGAAGCTTCTTTTATTTTTTACATTACGTTTTTTTATCAGCGATCCCTCCCCTGAGGAGGCATCAAATAATGTAATAAAAAGTTTTCAATAAACTACATGTAGCTTCTGACTTTAGCTTTGAAATCTCATTTATACCCCCGTGAGCCTTGACATCTCAGCTATTCCCCCCGTAAGCCTTGACATGTCAGCAATGGCCCCCATAAACCTTGAAATCTAAAAAATCCCCTGTTAACCTTGAAACCCGATAAAATATAACCCTCAACCCACACCTGACCTAAACCTTACTTTAACCCAACCTAAAGCCTTGAAATCTCAGCAATTCTTCTCCCCTAAGCCTTGACATTTTAGTGATTCTTTCTTTAAGAATCACAGCACTATAATGATTTCCACCAAGCTTTGACATCGTAGCAATTCCCAAATGAATCTTTTAACTTCGACATGACTTTTCTTTTATGTATACATAGTGCTACTTTTATTTTTTACATGACTTTTCTTCTATCAGCGCCCCCCCCCCGTGACGAGCCAACAAAGAATGCAATAAAAAATGGAGTAAAGTACATGAACTTTGAAGTAGCTTCTGACTTTTGCTTTGACATCTCAGAAACCCCCCCCTTCCCCGTAATCTCAGTTATTCTCTGAGAGCCTTTACGTCTCAGTTTTTCTCCCCAGCACAGCACTATAATTGCATTTAATTTTTACATGACACCTTCATGTCTGACATGACGTTTCTTTTATTCTACCGTGACGCTTCTTAATTTTTTAAATGACACTTTCATTAGTTTTAAATGAGGCTTCTATGATTTTTTCTTGACGCTTCTATGATTTTTACATGACGCTTCTATGATTTTTATATGACGCTTCTACGATTTTTTACATGACGCTTCTATGATTGTTTACATGACGCTTCTATGATTGTTTACATGACGCTTCTATGATTTTTTAAATGATGCTTCTATGATTTTGTAAATGACGCTTCTATGATTTTTTAAATGATGCTTCTATGATTTTGTAAATGACGCTTCTATGATTTTTACATGACGCTTCTTTTTAAAAAGTCTTTTAGTTTTCCTGACGTTGAAAAGCTTTAATTAAAAAAATTATACTCTATGAAAATTCAAACCATCGTCACTGCATTTAGCAGTTCAGGTTGTTCACCTTTAGGCTAGCTCTCATCGTTTTGATAACATCAACTTTTGCACTTATATAACTCAACACTTTTAAATCCAAGCATAGAGTAAATCACACGAAGCAGTTATGACATAATCAGTTTCTCAGTCAGTCAGTATCAGTTAACAATATGGTTACGCAATTTAAATCAAGTCTGGTGCTACGCTTCCACACTGCATTTTCAATTCAAGTCGGAGTTACAATTCAGTTATGATGCAATATATTTCAGAGTCAGAATTCAACCAGTCAGTTTTTTCTCTAGCATTCTTACAATGCATTTCAAGTCAAAAAGTTTGCTTGACCTTTGCAAAAAAGCATGTTTTTCGAATATTTAATGCCTTTAGCATCGAGCAATTTCTTAGCCACGATGCATGTACCGTCACGGGAAAATTTCTGATCGAACAGTGCAAGTTCGAACAAAATCGGTCCAGCCATTTTTTCTCTAATCTATCACATATATATAGACATCACATTTTTAGTATATAGGATTGTAGCATAGTATTGTATATTTTTAATAGTTATTTTTTTACTTTGTATTTTCTTGAACATATACTTAGATTGACAATGTGGAGATTGTCTTTTCTAAGAGGAGAATAATGTAACATATCTGCATATCCAATATAAAGTAAAGAATTTTGTATTTACTTTATGTCTTTTGTATTTGTATTATAGTATTTCTATAGTATTTCTCTTTTATTGTACTTTCCACTATATGTATTTACATATGTGCGCAACATTGGGAATCACCCGGCCATTTCTATTGGTGACACACACATATAAGTCGCTATTGGCTGAGAGCAGTCATGTGATTACTATTCTGTCCAATAGCGACATACATGTGTGTGTTGCCAATAGAAACGGCTGAGTGAATCCCAAGGTTGCGCCCAAGCATGTGTATTTATGTAATGTTGTGTAATTGTTTTATAATTTAGTTTTGTTTTAATTAACAATATGTGGCGCTGGTTGGTCCAATGCGGGGGCCGAAAGGCGAGACCCCAGGAGCTACCAGGGGGCGGCCGGCGGGCTGACTGGGCCGATTGTTGCTGCAGGGTACTGCTGTGGCTGCTGGGCTGCGGTGCTGCTATGCTGCCGTTGCAGTCGGCCAAGGCGGTTGGCTGCCAGGACCACACAGGGCCGACCAGGTAGGCCCAGCGTTCCGCGCTGGGAGTCGGGCTCACCAATGAGGCAGAAGGCCTTTTAGTTTCAATAGATGGAATGGCAGCGAAGATTCTGCACTGTGTTGCGCGTGTATTTATATGATTATAACAAACAGTGAGAGATTGAAGGGCCAAGGGAGGTGCAAAAAGGTGGCGTGGCGTGATTGGCTACGCCAACCCTCCCAGCTTAGCGAGCCGGCTAGCTTGGCGCGCACCCACCCCACCTCAGCTAGACAGAGGCGGGGGGGGGGTTTCCAGTGCGACTGCACTGGTGTTGCCGGTCGCATAGTCTGGCCGCCACAATATAATAAATTCTCAATGGTTCACTTGTAAGAGTTTGCTGCTCTGATTTGGCACTTTCAGCTGAGAATTCAAAAGAGGATCCTTGGCATTCATTTCTTTACAATATATTCAGTATTATTATACTGCATAGTATACATGATAGTGATACATGTAGCTTATAAGCCTAGCATGCTAGGTCAAGATATAAAATATATAAAAGGTCAAATAAGAAACAGACAATCTATTGAAAAGACATTTTGTCAAAAGATGACTTCTTAAATAAAAAAGCATTTCATAGAAGTTGGTATGGATGATTTGTTAAAAAAAATGTTTTGTGACTTTTGTTATATATCATTATTGAATGAATGATAAATAAAAAAAATAGTTGAATGATAAATGAAATATAGTTCATATTGAATATAGGCCTATATCTACTAGGTCATTCCACAAGAGGGTCCCATCATGTTTCTAAACTTTAAGCACTTGTAACTTTTGAACCATAATAGATAGGCCTAGAACAAACCTGCAAAAAGCAATCTGTGTAAAGTCAAACTTCTAGTTCTATATTTTTCAAATAGCTGCTTATGAATTCTATAAACAACTGAACACATTGCAGAGCATAATCTATGCTGATGGTCGTTTTTTCATCACCAAACTATTTACTACTTGAATTCCAGTTGTTTCGCCCCAAATGAAACGGTCGAAATGATGGGCAAAACGGTCTGGGGGGTGTCCATTGCCGAAATGGTTTATGGGCAAAGCAAAACGACCGGCTACCTACTAGTACTACTTTAGTGCACAAACAACACAAGTGTAGCTCAGAAACAATCAAAAATTTTAGCCAGCTAATTGCTAAATAAACAATGATCACTGTGATAACAATACAGGCAGTGTGGTGTTTGTTTTACTTTATTGCACACATTCCTGTAATTGTAGATTTCAAAGTATTAACAAGCAAATAGGGTTTATATTAACAAATGCTGATTTTAGAAATAATTGAGAAAGCCAATTCAACTTAACTGAATCGCCCCTTTATCTTATTCTAGTCAGGAAAATTTTGGCGAGAGCTCGAGAGCACGCTTTATGTGATCTAACTAGAGTCGGTAGTCACTAGTCCGTGTTGTCCATTGCAGGTTCAACAGGATGTAATATGAATTAAATATCAACTTCATTTTGGTGGGTGGTCACAGACTGTTCCTAAGTTTTGAAAAAAATACAAATAACCAATAACCATGAAGTATGGACCAATAGATAGCTCTTGTAATAGTAGCAATATCTCAACCTGTAATTTTTGGATAACATTGTCATTGGTAGGCCTACCTTGGCAATGGCCGCCTAATCCACCAGTAATCCACATGACCACATTGAAAGTTATGCAGTGGCGTCCCATATTAATAATTAAGGTCATGTTTTTGGCATGGCATCTTAGACTCAGTATTTTTTCAGTAATAGACTTCATCTAGTCTAATTTAAGAATCAAAATGAAATTAGTATTAGTACAATAGTAGGCCTAACCCTAGTATTAGTAAGATTGTCCTTAATGCTTGATTTTCAGTCAAATCTAATTTGATTCAACTTTAAAGTAGGCCTAATAATAAATCTGATTCAGTAGACCCTATAGGCTTAGCCATAGGGTATAAATGAGTTTTAACTCATTAAGTCTGAAGAGTTTTTCAATTCATTGAATAGATTAGTCCTATTGCTTAATAATATAATTATAAACTTATGAAGTTGTTAGGCCTAGGCTTAATCAGTTACATTTTAAATACAATCTTTCTTTGTCCTATTAATAGGCTGATAATGCTCTAGGAATTTTTCAATTTGCTTTTGCAATAAGCTTTGGGTATTCTTAAGTCAAGGCCTATAAAGCCTTCAATGAATTCTTTAGCTAGACTTTAACAAGAAAATTTGTTTGCAGGGGATCATATATCAAAAATGAAATCAAGGTATTGCATTTGTAGATGAAGTAAAGATAGTTCATACACTATCTAATAATTCCATGCTTGACCCCCCCCCTCATTTTTGTTTTACAATCCCCTTATGTTATAGTACGTACAGACAACATTGTTTCACACTGTCGGGGATCGTATAACAAAATTGAAGGGGGGTTAAAAAAGAGAAGGGAAGGACGCCAAAAAATCACGACTTACTTTTGTGGAATCTCTATTAGGTAGCCTAAACAAGGGTTTAGACAAGACATGGTACATGATCCCCTGCAAACAAATTTTAAACTTGGGGCATCATATTACAAAATTGATGAAAAGCCCAAGTTAGATAAGGGTACCCTTATCTGGAATAGATAAGGGTACCAGGTGCAAGTTACAACATGTTGCACAGTTAGCTAAAGGATACAATTTAGTGTTGTATGGTATTGAAATGATTTTGAATAAGAAATTCAACTTTTAATTTTTTTCACCTAAGCAGCCTGGGATGTAGATAATAAAAATATACTAAATGGTGGTTTGGCATCCTTTTAATTTTCATTTAAGGTTTTCCATCAAAAGCTAAGGCTTTATTTGACACTAATTTCTTAAAGTCAAGGTGCTATTTTCAAATTCAAGGCATGATTATTACAAATGTTGCTAACCAAACTTAGGCAAACCTAGGGATAAAAATTCTAAGAAGGGCAGTGTCCCAAACTTAGGTATAATCATGCTTGGGCACAACCTTGGGATTCACCCGGCCGTTTCTATTGGCAACACACACATATAAGTCGCTATTGGATGGAATAGTAGTCATGTGACTGCTCTTGGCCAATAGCAACTTACATGTGTGTGTTGCCAATGAAAACGGCCAAGTGAATCCCAAGGTTGCACATGTATGGGTATAATACCTGTGTCATGACACAAATTGGCACAAAACCATTTCCAGTTTACACCTGAGACTAGGTATCGACGGGATCTTGATCCCAATCTCATTATCTCAAAATCCTGGGGGATCCCAACAATAATGAAATATGATCTATGCAATTGAAGTTGATGGGCATCAACTTGCTGATCAAACAATGCACCGTGTCAGACTGCGATAATTCATTCCAACTTTGATGTTTTGAAGTTTTTTTGCACCAAAGAAAATGCAACACCAGCCGGCCCAGCCTTTCAATCCATTCAAATTGCTGGCAGACGAGGACAATCCAGAAGCAGAGGTTGATGTTACCAGCGATGACGAGGATGACGAGGACGAGCAAAGCGGATCCGCGTCCGCCTCGGCTGTGGAGCCGAGAGGCGAGCTGCAGCACATCGGCAGCGAGCCGTCGAGCTCGGAGCACAGACTGCAGTACGCCTACACCCTGTGGTACAACAGAAAATGCTCCACTGTAGCCACCGGCTCGCAGAAGCCTTCGTACGATGAGACGCTCTGTCAGGTGGCCACTTTTCGCTCATTGGAACAGTTCTGGCACCTGTACGCCTACCTGGTCCGGCCCAGCGATATCGACACTCAGACTGATTACTTGATCTTCAAGGTGCGGGCAGCAGGTCGCTGGAACTTGCATTGTTTAAGCGCCTACCACATGTAGATAGGAAGATAGATAGATAACTTTCTAATTATCAGACATTGTACACTCTGTGCCCTCCTGGGTGTGAATTGCAAGACAACCTTTCTAATTATCAGACATTGTACACTCTGTGCCCTCCTGGGTGTGAATTGCAAGGCAACCTTTCTAATTATCAGACATTGTACACTCTGTGCCCTCCTGGGTGTGAATTGCAAGGCAACCTTTAGCCAATTTTAGTGCTCAAGTCGCAAATAAACGTGGCCATCAAGGGTCTGTGGTGCAGCAGCCTGACGCGTTTACCATTAGGCTGCTCTGCCCTTATACGGCTGGGAATTCTACAGTTACCCAGTTAGGCAGTTATCCTTGTAGAATCTTCTGCAGTTATCCTTGTAGAATCTTCTGCAGATATCCTTGTAGAATCTTCTGCAGTTATTCTGTAGAAAATACCGAATTTATTCTAATAGGAATTCAAAACAGTTATTCTGTAGAAAAATGCCAGTTATCTGGTAGAAAAATGGCAGTTATGTTGTAGAAAATGGCAGTTGTCTTGTTGAAAAATGGCAGTTATCTGTTAGAAAATGGCAGCTATTCTGTAGAAAAGTGCCAGCTATTCTGTAGAAAAATGCCAGTTATTGTTTAGAAAATGGCAGTTATCTGGTAGAAAAATGGCAGTTATGTTGTAGAAAATGGCAGTTGTCTTGTTGAAAAATGGCAGTTATCTGTTAGAAAATGGCAGCTATTCTGTAGAAAAGTGCCAGCTATTCTGTAGAAAAATGCCAGTTATTGTTTAGAAAATGGCAGTTATCTGGTAGAAAAATGGCAGTTGTCTGGTAGAAAAATGGCAGTTGTCTTGTTGAAAAATGGCAGTTATCTGGTAGAAAACTGGCAGTTATTTGGTAGAAAAGTGCCAGTTATTCTGTAGAAAAATGCCAGTTATCTGGTAGAAAATGGCAGTTGTCTGGTAGAAAAATGACAGTTATCCCACTGGGATTTGGGCAGTTGTCCTGTAGAAAATACAGCAGTCATTCTTTTGGGAATTCAAGGCAGTTATCCAGCTGGTGACCTAGTTTTTTTCTTCGTGACTTTTAGTTGTAAAAAAGGTCTGTATAGTTATTGCTTACAGAGCATCAAAGTGTCGAGTTAATCATTGATGATGAATTTTGCCCCCCCCCCACCCGCCGCCCGCCAGGAGGGCGTCCGGCCCATGTGGGAGGACGCGCACAACAAGGACGGCGGCAAGTGGATCATCCGGCTCAAGAAGGGCCTGGCCTCGCGCTGCTTCGAGGCCATGCTGTTCGCTCTGCTTGGCGAGCAGTTCGATGTTGGCGACGAAATCTGCGGCACCGTGATGTCTATCCGCTTCAAGGAGGACATCCTGTCCGTGTGGAACCGCACCGCCACTGATGACGTCACCACCAAGCAGATCCGCGATATCATTAAGCGGACCCTGAACCTTCCAGCCAACACCATTATTGAGTACAAGCGGCATACGGACTCGCTCAAGGACAGGTCCAGCTACAGGAATACCGATGTCTATGTGCGGTAGTGACCACTGGCTGCCTGTGATGCGGCTGCGATGGTTGCGCTGCAGCTGAGTCAGCTGGGCTGTAGCTGAGTCAGTTGGGCTGTAGCTGAGTCAGTTCTGCTGTAGCTGTGTCAGTTTTGCTGTAGCTGAGTCAGTTGGGCTGTAGCTGAGTCAGTTGGGCTGTAGCTGAGTCAGTTGCGATTTAGCTGAATCAGTTGGGCTGTAGCTGAGTCAGTAGGACTGTAGCTGAGTCAGTTGCGATTTAGCTGAGTCAGTTGCGCTGTAGCTGAGTCAGTTGTACCGCAGCTGAGTCAGCTGGGCTGTAGCTAAGTCAGCTAGAGGATCACTGAGTTGGTTTAAGTTCTGTTGGTTTAGCATGATTTATTAGTGTTTGGCAATGGGTAGATAGCCGCTGTGAGTATGAATAGACCCGTTTTCTGTCCTTAACTGTTCTCGAGTCATTCTATATAGCTCTTCATGCTTTATCCAATCTCTGTTCAAACTCAATCTCCATCAGTTTTCATGCAATTGATGAAGACATTTTCAATTGGCAGCAGTGCTGGTAGAAAATCAAACATGTTGATAAATAATTATTAATAAAAAGCTTTGCGGCTTTTTTACTTTGATGGTCCGCGTAGCCTCCTACTTGAAAACGTGAATTGAAATTTTTTTACTGACTTTTTTATCATTTGTTTTTTTTTAGAATTTGATAGCTTTGGCTTTATGCCTGACAGTGCGGCAGTCAGGTGTGAGATTAATTCAGAATAGAGTGGTCAGGTGTGGGATTAATTCAGAATAGAGTGGTCAGGTGTGGGATTAATTCAGAATAGAGTGGTCAGGTGTGGGATTAATTCAGAATAGAGTGGTCAGGTGTGGGATTAATTCAGAATAGAGTGGTCAGGTGTGGGATTAATTCAGAATAGAGTGGTCAGGTGTGGGATTAATTCAGAATAGAGTGGTCAGGTGTGGGATTAATTCAGAATAGAGTGGTCAGGTGTGGGATTAATTCAGAATAGAGTGGTCAGTGTCAGATTAATTCAGAATAGAGTGGTCAGGTGTGTGATTAATTCAGAGTATAGTAGTCAGTGTCAGATTAATTCAGAATAGAGTGGTCAGGTGTGGGATTAATTCAGAATAGAGTGGTCAAGTGTGGGATTAATTCAGAATAGAGTGGTCAGGTGTGGGATTAATTCAGAATAGAGTGGTCAGTGTCAGATTAATTCAGAATAGAGTGGTCAGGTGTGTGATTAATTCAGAGTATAGTAGTCAGTGTCAGATTAATTCAGAATAGAGTGGTCAGGTGTCAGATTAATTCAGAATAGAGTGGTCAGTGTCAGATTAATTCAGAATAGAGTGGTCAGGTGTCAGATTAATTCAGAATAGAGTGGTCAGGTGTGGGATTAATTCAGAGTATAGTAGTCAGTGTCAGATTAATTCAGAATAGAGTGGTCAGGTGTGGGATTAATTCAGAATAGAGTTGTCAGGTGTGGGATTAATTCAGAATAGAGTGGTCAGGTGTGGGATTAATTCAAAGCACAGTGTGAAGTCTGGGTTTACCAATTGTGTTTGGCCTTTTACTGGAAGCATATAGAATACTCATGCAGCATGATTCGCCTGTTTTTTTCCTCACAATACTAGTATTGTCAGTAGGCTGAAGCGAGTCTATAGCTAGCTTGCATTAATGCTTTCCAGGCGCAGCAGGTCACGCCCAGCCTCGGTCGGGCGGCACTGTAAGCGCTGGGACCAGAGACTGAGAAAGGGAGAATGCAATCCTCGGTTGGGACTTCCCCGAAGTCCACGGAGCACTTTGAAGAGGTCAACAACAAGTTGATTTTTACAGATCGACGTCTACTATTGAAGCTCCCGTGCAAGTTGCTCGGCGCGCTGGTCAGGGCGTGCGGACTGCCGCGTGAGCTTGAAAACAGTTTCTGCATTGACGATGATGGCACAATGCGGCAGGTGGGTAGCGGAGATCTAAAATCCCAATGGATTGATGAATTTCTCAATACTATACTTACTAAATCTCTTATATTCATTCCGCTTCAGTTGGAGTCCACGGCTGAGGTGCCAATGAGCAAGGTGTGGAAAGTCGCGCTAGGCTGGCTTCAAGAAAACTATGGCGACAGCTTTGGTGCTGTGTTTGTTAGCGCGATGCGCTGGGATAAAGTCGGCTGTGGCGACATTGCCAACAGGTTTGATAAGGGTGAGTGAGCGCCTTTTCAATACAGGCTTGCCGGCTGCTTGGGGGAGGATTTCAGAGGTGTCAAATGTCGGGGGGAGGATTTCAGAGGCACCAAATTTCAGGGAGGATTTCAGAGGCGCCAAATGTCGGAGGGAGGATTTCAGAGGCGCCAAATGTCGGAGGGAGGATTTCAGAGACGCCAAATTTCGGGGAGTATTTCAGGGGCGCCAAATTTTGAAGGGAGGATTTCAGAGGCGCCAAATGTCAGGGGCAGGATTTCAGAGGCGCCAAATGTCGGAGGGGAGGATTTCAGAGGCGCCAAATGTCGGAGGGGAGGATTTCAGAGGCGCCAAATGTCGGAGGGGAGGATTTCAGAGGCGCCAAATGTCGGAGGGGAGGATTTTAGAGGCGCCAAATGTCGGAGGGAGGATTTCAGAGGCGCCAAATGTCGGAGGGAGGATTTCAGAGGCGCCAAATGTCGGAGGGGAGGATTTCAGAGGCGCCAAATGTCGGGGGGAGGATTTCAGAGGCGCCAAATGTCGGAGGGAGGATTTCAGAGGCGCCAAATGTCGAAGGGAGGATTTCAGAGGCGCCAAATGTCGGAGGGGAGGATTTCAGAGGCGCCAAATGTCGGAGGGGAGGATTTCAGAGGCGCCAAATGTCGGAGGGAGGATTTCAGAGGCGCCAAATGTCGGGGGGATTTCAGAGGCGCCAAATGTCGAAGGGGAGGATTTCAGAGGCGCCAAATGTCGGGGGGAGGATTTCAGAGGCGCCAAATGTCGAAGGGGAGGATTTCAGAGGCGCCAAATGTCGGAGGGGAGGATTTCAGAGGCGCCAAATGTCGGGGGGAGGATTTCAGAGGCGCCAAATGTCGAAGGGGGGATTTCAGAGGCGCCAAATGTCGGAGGGGAGGATTTCAGAGGCGCCAAATGTCGGGGGAGGATTTCAGAGGCGCCAAATGTCGGAGGGGAGGATTTCAGAGGCGCCAAATGTCGGGGGGAGGATTTCAGGGGCGCCAAATTTCGGAGGGAGGATTTCAGAGGCGCCAAATGTCGGGGGGAGGATTTCAGAGGCGCCAAATGTCGAAGGGAGGATTTCAGAGGCGCCAAATGTCGGAGGGAGGATTTCAGAGGCGCCAAATGTCGGAGGGGAGGATTTCAGAGGCGCCAAATGTCGGAGGGAGGATTTCAGAGGCGCCAAATGTCGAAGGGGGATTTCAGAGGCGCCAAATGTCGGAGGGGAGGATTTCAGAGGCGCCAAATGTCGGGGGAGGATTTCAGAGGCGCCAAATGTCGGAGGGGAGGATTTCAGAGGCGCCAAATGTCGGGGGGAGGATTTCAGGGGCGCCAAATTTCGGAGGGAGGATTTCAGAGGCGCCAAATGTCGGGGGGAGGATTTCAGAGGCGCCAAATGTGAGATGTCAGCTGTGAAATGTGAAATGTCAGAAAGCACTAATAGAACCTGCTGTCCAGTGCAGCAGTGCATATAGGGGTGGTGCAGCTGATGTACCACTCTAAGGTCTTTCGGCTGTGCGGCCGCTCTAGAATTAGTCCATTTAGTGGATTGACGAAGTGCGAATTTGCGAGGCGCGCTAATGTGCATTGGATTTCCTGGAAATGCTCTCAGCCTGGTGTCTATTTTTAGCACAGTCCCCGCACCTGCAGTTAGTTGCGTCATTTTCCTGGAAATTGTCCGTCAATGATTCCTAGAAAAGCTCAAGTGGCTATTGTCGTTTTCTCTGGCTGCGTTCAGAGTACCTCTCTATGCAGAGCTGCCTCCATGGGGCATGGATATATTGAGCTTACAGTGTGTGCCCTTTGTTAGTCAGATATTAGTTCAAATTTAAACTGTTTTTCATTCATTTTTTCAGAACTCAGATTTTGTTATTCACCTATGGAGGTAAAACTGCTAAGAATTCAGTCAAGTAAGTTTGCGCTGTGGCTTGCTGTTTCTCTCCTCTGTCTCCCTCTTGCTTCCCTCCCTTGCCTCTCTTTGTTTCCTCTCTTGTCTCCTTCTTGTGTCTCCCAATCTTGTCTCCCTCTCGTGTCTCCTTCTCTCGTCTCCCTCCCGTGTCTCCCCCTCTTGTCTCCTTCTGGTGTCTCCCAATCTTGTCTCCTTCTCTCGTCTCCCTCCCTTGTCTCCCCCTCGTGTCTCCCTCTCTTGTCTCCTCTCCTGTCTCCCTCTCTTGTCCCCTGTCTCCCTCTCTTGTCTCCCTCTTGTCTCCCTCTCCTGTCTCCCTCTCCTGTCTCCCTCTCTTGTCCCCTGTCTCCCTCTCTTGTCTCCCTCCCTTGTCTCCCTCTCCTGTCTCCCTCTCTTGTCCCCTGTCTCCCTCTCTTGTCTCCCTCTCTTGTCTCCCCTCTTGTCTCCCTCTCTTGTCTCCCTCTCTTGTCTCCCTCTCTTGTCTCCCTCTCTTGTCTCCCTCTCTTGTCTCCCTCTCTTGTCTCCCTCTCCTGTCTCCCTCTCTTGTCTCTCTCATGCGTTTTTCTCTTCGCATTTCTCCTTCATCTCTCATCCTCTCAAGCCCGCCTACGCAACCCCATTGGCAGTCGTCGCCTCCCTTGGCAATCGGCTCGACGTCGACGCCATTCGCGCCGCGGCCTCCGACGCGGCCACCGGCTCGCCCATCCAGCTGCCGACGCCCCGCGACCTGTCCAGGTGCGCCACCGCCCCCGACCTGGTGCAGCTGCTGGTCCGCTGCGATCGGATCGGCTGCCTCACCGGCCTCTGCCAGGACTCTGAGCAGGCCAAGGCAGAGCTGGCCGAACTGGAGCGGCTCATGTCTGAGCTGGCCCCTGCTGCTGGCAGCCGGAGCTAGCGAGGTCTATCTGTCTGTCTGTCTGCCTGCCTGTCTGTCTGTCTGTCTGTCTGTCTGTCTGTCTGTCTGTCTGTCTGTCAGTCTGTCTGTCTGTCTGTCTGTCAGTCTGTCTGTCTGTGTCTGTCTGCCTGCCTCGTCAAGCACTCACAGGAGAGACCTTCCCCAGTAATCTTTGCTTGTCTTTCCCCTTGTACAGTCAGTCAGAAGGCTGCCAGATCAGATTTGAGCACAGCACGCGCCCATCCCATGCCAGCTGTATGCTGCTGTGTCGGCAAGGAATGCGCGACTCGTCTTTTGCGCTTTTTAATATCTGATCCAAAGTTTTATGTGGAGTTTGCAAATTAGCGTATAGCAAATATACGAAATCTATTCTATTTTTATTAAGTGTTTCACTGCTTTCATGGCAAGAAATTAAATAATTATTTTCTACCCCGTCTTCTAAATCACTTTACAAATATTATGCCCTGACTACCTGGCATCACCGACCCTCACCTGACAAGCATAGTCCTGACATCTCTGACATCTATATGTGACTGACACGACTGATATCCCAACCCTGACCCCTGACATCTCAAACCTGACCCCCGACATCTCAAACCTGACCCTTGATACCCTAAACCTGACCCCTGACATCTCAAACCTGACTTCCTACCATCTCAAACCTAACCTCTGACATCTCAAACCTGACCTCTGACATCTCAAACCTGACCCCTGACATCTCAAACCTGACCCCTGACATCTCAAACCTGACTTCCTGACATCTCAAACCTAACCTCTGACATCTCAAACCTGACCCCAGACAATTTACATCTCACTCTGACATCCAAATTCTCGCTCCTGACATCTCAAACCTGACCCCCCACAGCCATGAATCACCAAACTTCAGATTCTCCTGAGCCCTCCGGCTGCTGGCAACGCAGCCAACAGCTCACAGGACTGGCACCTGACCCGTTCCTGACACCTTTCTTTGACTTCTAACCGCTAAACACGATGCCAAGTAAAGGCAGCTAATTTACACTTTTGGAGATTTATCCAGACGACAGAACTGAGGGGATTTTATTGCATGTACAAGAGATCGCCTTAGCCTGAACTAAAGAGTAGCAAGAACATAATGTTAAAGTTCGACTACTGATGAGTAGAAAGTATGGAGTGTAGCTCGAAAAGCTTGCATGGCGGGCAAAGAAATGACCCGGGTGGTGTCCTGGCAGTAGCACCCCGGGTTCGATTCGAAAGTGACGTTTTGGTCGCTCACTTAGCAGCTCAATCATCTATAAACTGTTTGCTGGTTTATTTTTATAAACAGCGATTCAGTCAGTCTGCCGTCGCTATGGGAGCCATTGAGGAAAGCCCGCGCCAATTGGTAAGCAGAGGACAATTATCCAATTATCAGGCATGGGGATCAGCTGCTGTTATTCGCTTGCCGAGGTGCCGCACCGCGGCTCCCAGCGAGTATCCGGGCGGAGACGGTGACGCGAGCTTCGAATGGCGCAACAGTTCAGACCGCTGCACTGGCTGGCTGGGAGGCTGCGGAGAGGAGATGAGGTGCCAGGGATGCTGGGCCGGCAGGGGATGATGCAAGCAATTGGCGTGAGAGCTGATGAATCTGAAGATGCGGCCATGCAGTGGCGGATCCAGGATTTTCTGGGGGGGGGGTCATGGACCCCCTGGATCCGCCACTGCTCTTAACTACGAAAGGGCAAGCCTAAAATTTTGTTTCCGAGGAGAGTCGAGCCCCCCCCCTAATTTTCTTGGGTGGGAGGTCAGCCCACCCCCTTGACCCTACCCTCTGGATCCGCCAGGGGATACTTACATGTACCTAAATCTAAGAGCGTACTTACTGGCCCCTATCGCAACCCCCCAAGGTTTAACCCTGTGGTGCGCCTCGCCACCGCCAGTAGTCGGCAGGTTCGCAGAGGAGGCATTGGCGACCTTCATTCGGTCTGTATCTTGGACGAAGGCTAGATCACGGATGTTGTCCGAATTGACCAGCTCGTCCATTCACCGAGGGGGTGGCCGAGGTGTTTGTGCCGCGCCTTATTGAAGTAATGGCAGGGCGAATGTGATGCTTCGCGCGGTCTCCTCTCCTATGCCACAGCAAAGACAGGTGGGAGGGCAACCAGTTTGAAACTATCGATACACTAATAATAAGAATAGTATTAATAATATTTATAATTGATTACACCTGCCCCAATTGGACCAGGTGTGCAACCGACAGCTCAGCCGCAGCTATAGCTATAATTGCGCGGCGCATCTGAAGGCTGCGTACGGCTGTTCAGTCAGAGGACTGGGGCCGGGTCGCCACACATCCTCAATTACCCCAGCTAATGCTGGCACCCATTTTACAGCTGGGTGAACTGAAGCAATGCAGAGTTAAGTGTCTTGCTCAAGGACAAATTGTTCCAGTGAGATCGGGAATCGAACCCCCGACCTTCAATTCGTGAATCCAACGCTCTAACCACTAGGCTATAACCCCTCTACTAGGCTAAAACCCTAATTTCTACTAGGCTAAAACCCCCTCTACTAGGCTAAAACCCTTTCTACTAGACTACAACCCCCTCTACTAGGCTAAAACCCCCTCCACTAGACTACAACCCCCTCTACTAGGCTACAACCCCCTCTACTAGGCTAAAACCCCTCTACTAGGCTACAACCCTTTCTACTAGGCTACAACCCCCTCTACTAGGCTACAACCCCTCTACTAGGCTACAACCCCTCTACTAGGCTACAACCCCTCTACTAGGCTACAACCCCTCTACTAGGCTACAACCCCTCTACTAGGCTACAACCCCTCTACTAGGCTACAACCCCTCTACTAGGCTACAACCCCCTCTACTAGGCTACAACCCCTCTACTAGGCTACAACCCCTCTACTAGGCTACAACCCCTCTACTAGGCTACAACCCCTCTACTAGGCTACAACCCCTCTACTAGGCTACAACCCCTCTACTAGGCTACAACCCCTCTACTAGGCTACAACCCCTCTACTAGGCTACAAACCCTCTACTAGGCTACAACCCCCTCTACTAGGCTACAACCCCTCTACTAGGCTAACCCCTCTACTAGGCCACAACCCCTCTACTAGGCTACAACCCCCTCTACTAGGCTAAAACCCTTTCTACTAGACTACAACCCCCTCTACTAGGCTACAACCCCTCTACTAGGCTAAAACCCCCTCTACTAGGCTAAAACCCCCTCTACTAGGCTACAACCCCTCTTTACACTAGAAATACACTGTATTGCACTGGAAGAATCCACGGCCGGATGGTACATTCGCACATCTCCCTCTGAGTTTAGTCCTTTTAAGTGAGATATTCAGAGACTTTTCTGTTCAGTTTGGCATCGCAGAGCGGGTCTGCCTGTAGTCTGTGCAACTTGCAATGGAGCTGGTGCTGCTGGTGGAGCCAACTTTTGATATGTGGGGGTGACTTGGTGAGATAACCCGCGACCTCGTTGGTGTCCAGATGCTTCTACTCCTACTAAGGACTGAAAACGGTTGCACATTGCGGTAGCATTGTGATACAGTTGCAGTGGAAATTTGGACGGTGAGTTAAGGCTTCAATTTCTAATATTCGTCTGTAGCAGGTGCTGCATGGTCACACTGCTCAATGGCGCAGATTTCGGCTTGGAAAAGCGTCTTACTCTCGCGGAAGATGGTGATACCCGCTCAAGCGCGGCTGTTGAACAGCGAGCAGTCAGTGAAGCAGTGGATGCTCTCCGCCACTTGAATGTCCGCATGAGCTCTTGCAAAAAAACATCGCGTGCAGGGGAACACGGCAATGACTGAGGATATTTCCGATTTCGGGGAAGCGGCAGAGGCAAGCGGAATATTCGAGGCCCGCATGGGCCTCACTGCACCTGCGCCTGTCATTGGCCAGCCCAATAAATCTCCCCATCATGCAGAGGAGCAATTCGATTCCGAAGGGCGCAGTTGAAGATCTTCCGCGCTCTTTGTTGGCTCTTTGTGCGCGCAGGCGGCCGGGACGACTGTCGGTCTGGACGGAATGTTGTTGTTTTCCTTTCCCGTGTTGCAGAAATTGCAGGCTGACGGGGTGAGGGGTTGGCGAACCGTCTGGGATCTCTTCTGCCCGATGACAGACCCTGATTACAGTGACATTAATTGACCCTGACCTCGGCTGTTTTCTAGAAACTTGCTAAACCTGTCATGTGATTTCATGCAGCCTGTCAGCCAGAGTTGACAGAGTGATTGGCCAATCGGAGTTGACAACCATCGGTCATGATAAGAGGGCTCCCTGCCGCTAAATTACGAGTATTTTACGTTTGAACAGAAACTGACATATTCATGTTTTACCTGGAAAACTAATTTTTACACATTAAACTGCCTATACAAGTTTGACTGTGCACAGTTTTACAGGTATTTATGACTTTATAAACTTTTAATTGTTTGGCGCACCTTTTTATTGGTAATTAAGTGTGGAATGGGACAGCTGTGAATTTCGTGAATTTCATGATTTCATGATAATGGGGTTCTATTTCCATCGATTATATGAATTTAAAAAGTCTCAAAAAATCTACTGTTACCACTGCAAGTAGAATTTGCTGTATTTCGCCTATTGTATTAAGGTGAGAGGGAGACTGGCTGGTGAGAGGGAGACTGGCTGGTGAGAGGGAGACTGGCTGGTGAGAGGGAGACTGGCTGGTGAGAGGGAGACTGGCTGGTGAGAGGGAGACTGGCTGGTGAGAGGGAGACTGGCTGGTGAGAGGGATACTGGCTGGTGAGAGGGAGACTGGCTGGTGAGAGGGAGACTGGCTGGTGAGAGGGAGACAGGTGTGGTGGAGCAGATGGGAGGGTGAGAGGGAGACAGGTGAGGTAGAGCAGATGGGAGGGTGAGAGGGAGACAGGTGAGGTGGAGCAGATGGGAGGGTGAGAGGGAGACAGGTGAGGTGGAGCAGATGGGAGGGTGAGAGGGAGACAGGTGAGGTGGAGCAGATGGGAGGGTGAGAGGCAGAGCATTAGCAGACTTTGGAGTCAATCCAATGCAAGGGATGAGATAAGAGGTGTCGGAACTGAAATCCTCCTAGCGCCACGGGTCATTGTCTCCTTCCGCGAGCTGCAACGAGGCGCAGCGGGTTGCCCGCGATCTCCCCGCGACCTCCTTGCCTAGCTTCATCTGCGCAAAAAACTGAGATTGGGATATTTTCCCTCTTTGAATTCTTCCCGATGCTCGCAGCGGGAGTCGTGAGCGCTCGCGGATCCCCACCTTCTCCGCCTCCCACCCGAACAAGCGATTTGCGGATTGTCAATTATGCAAATTCGAACTGCCACAACACAGATATTTTATCTCGATTGTCCCCGCAGCGAATTCCTGGGATAAAACTCCCCCCAACACCCCGACCTGTGCGGCAGGCGGCTCCCAAAGCCGATCGGTGCGGCGCTTCCCCTGCGGCTGGCGCAGTGGGGAAGAGGAGATCGGAGAGCTCAGCGGGGTCCCGAATTCCGGGTGCGCCTGCGGCACTCGGCCTTGGATGGGACTGGGGGTCAGGGGGCTCTGGCTGGGCGAGTGGTGACTGCAGAAACCGGAAACTGCAGGGGTTGGAACTCCTGCTTACTGCTGCCACCCCGCTAATCCCTGCCCACCCGCTAATCCCTGCCACCCCCGCCTATCCCTGCCACCCCGCCTATCCCTGCCACCTCCGCTAATCCATGCCACCCCCGCTAATCCATGCCACCCCCGCTAATCCCTGCCACCTCCGCTAATCCCTGCCACCTCCGTTAATCCATGCCACCTCCGCTAATCCCTGCCACCCCCGCTAATCATTGCCACCCCCGCTAATTCCTCCCACCTCCGCTAATTCCTGCCACCCCCGCTAATCCCTGCCACCCCCGCTAATCCCTGCCACCCCCGCTAATCCCTGCCACCCCCGCTAATCCCTGCCACCCCCGCTAATTCCTGCCACCCCTGATGATAATCCCTCTCACTTCGCTTGTCACCCTCCACCCTGCAGTCGCCTTGTAGTGTTAATAAACTATTCTGATTATTGCCATTGAGTGCTTGCCTGTTTCCTGGCTGCCAGCATGCGGGCTGACGCCGATCTCTCAAGCCTTTAATCGAACTCGAAAGCTCGAACTCGAAGATTCGAATCTCCCGCCCGATTTTGTCCGAGCCCCGGCCAGCCGCTGTAAATCAATGCCGCTCAGCCGCTGCCGCATCCCCAGATCCCGCAGCTCCAGCATCCCTAGCGCCTCATCTTCCCTCCGCAGCCTCCCAGCCAGCCAGTGCAGCGGTCTGAACTGTTGCGCCATTCGAAGCTCGCGTCACCGTCGCCGTCTTCGCCCGGATACTCGGCACCTCGGCAAGCGAATAACAGCTGATCCCCATGCCTGATAATTGGATAATTGGCCTCTGTTTACCTTGGCCGGCTTGGCAGGGTGGGGGTCCCTGACCACTGCCCTTCGGCACTTAGAACCGACTGCCTCTCACTTTGTCGTCTTGCTTAAAAGCTGCAAAAAGTGAATATTGTGAATTTCATTAATTCAAAGCAGGTCATTCATTTCATTTTTACTGCAAGCAAATGGGTCTGTGCTGACTGGAGGCTGTCAATCAATCATTTCGCTGATTGGAAGTGTCAAAAATCGATATGAGGCGAGGTGGAGTCTGGATGTCTGCTTCCCAGCAAACTCAATCAGCGCCGCCCGCCCTGTCAGCCGCTCCAGACAGTCTTCTTTCCCATGAAGCAATTTCTGCAACACGGGAAAGGAAAACAACAGCAGCCGCCTGCGCGTACAAAGAGCCAACAGAATCGTCTTTTGCTGACTGCGCCATGGCCCCAGCCTTAGAAAATATCCCAAATCAGATTGTCTTCCCACATGGCAATGTTTTTTGATTGCCTGCCGGCTGCCCTGATGCCCGCTTTTTTATGACTGTTATATGAGCTGCGGCCGACACAGACAGTCAGACAATGGGAGGGCAGTGAGAAACTGGGCCTCTCTGGGTTTTCAAAGTTGAGGCGAGTGGCTGTGTGCACCCTGGCTGACACAGAGACAGTCAGACAATGGGAGGGCAGTGAGAAACTGGGCCTCTCTGGGTTTTCAAAGTTGAGGCGAGTGGCTGTGTGCACCCTGGCTGACACAGAGACAGTCAGACAATGGGAGGGCAGTGAGAAACTGGGCCTCTCTGGGTTTTCAAAGTTGAGGCGAGTGGCTGTGTGCACCCTGGCTGACACAGAGACAGTCAGACAATGGGAGGGCAGTGAGAAACTGGGCCTCTCTGGGTTTTCAAAGTTGAGGCGAGTGGCTGTGTGCACCCTGGCTGACACAGAGACAGTCAGACAATGGGAGGGCAGTGAGAAACTGGGCCTCTCTGGGTTTTCAAAGTTAGGGCGAGTGGCTGTGTGCACCCTGGCTGACACAGAGACAGTCAGACAATGGGAGGGCAGTGAGAAACTGGGCCTCTCTGGGTTTTCAATTTTTGGACTAGAATAAATCGAAATAGAAAAAAAAAGTTTAGGGTGAACAGTATAGTGTTAAAAGCCAGTTGAGAATGTAAACAGCACAGCAAGAAATATGAAACACTGCTTTCAATTTGCTTCGCTTCATACTTGAAGAGTGTTTAAGCAACGGTTGTCACCAAGAGGCGAGGAGTAGTGGTCAGGGGACCCCCACCCTGCCAAGCCGGCCAAGGTAAACAGAGGCCAATTATCCAATTATCAGGCATGGGGATCAGCTGTTATTCGCTTGCCGAGGTGCCGAGTATCCGGGCGGAGACGGCGACGGTGACGCGAGCTTCGAATGGCGCAACAGTTCAGACCGCTGCACTGGCTGGCTGGGAGGCTGCGGAGAGGAGATGAGGCGCTAGGGATGCTGGAGCTGCGGGATCTGGGGATGCGGCAGCGGCTGAGCGGCATTGATTTACAGCGGCTGGCCGGGGCTCGGACAAAATCGGGCGGGAGATTCGAATCTTCGAGTTCGAGCTTTCGAGTTCGATTAAAGGCTTGAGAGATCGGTGTCAGCCCGCATGCTGGCAGCCAGGAAACAGGCTGGCACTCAATGGCAATAATCAGAATAATTTATTAAGAGTAGTAGGCGACTGCAGGGTGGAGGGTGATTAGCGGGGTGAGAGAGATTATCGGGGGTGGCAGTGATTAGCTGGGATGGCGGGGATTAGCGGAGGTCGCAGAGATTAGCGGAGGTGGCAGGGATTAGAGGGGGTGGCATGGATTAGCGGGGGTGGCAGGGATTAGCGGGGGGCAAGGATTAGCGGGGGGCAGGGATTAGCGGAGGTGGCATGGATTAGCGGGGTGGCATGGATTAGTGGGGGGCAGGGATTAGCGAGGGTGGCAGGGATTAGCGAGGGTGGCAGGGATTAGCGAGGGTGGCAGGGATTAATGGGGTGGCAGCAGTAAGCAGGAGATCCAACCCATGCAGTTTCCGGTTTCTGCAGTCACCACTCGCCCAGCCAGAGCCCCCTGACCCTCAGTCCCATCCAAGGCCGAGTGCCGCAGGCGCACCCGAAATTCGGGACTCCCGCTGAGCTCTCCGGTCTTCCCTTCCCCACTGCGCCAGCCGCAGGGGAAGCGCCGCACCGATCGGCTTTGGGAGCCGCCTGCCGCACAGGTCGGGGTGTTGGGGGGAGTTTTATCCCAGGAATTCGCTGCGGGGACAATCGAGATAAAATATCAGTGTTGTGGCAGTTCGAATTTGCATAATTGACAATCCGCAAATCGCTTGTTCGGGTGGGAGGCGGAGAAGGCGGGGATCCGCGAGCGCTCGCGACTCCCGCTGCGAGCATCGGGAAGAATTCAAAGAGGGAAAATATCCCAATCTCAGTTTTTTGCGCAGATGAAGCTAGGCAAGGAGGTCGCGGGGAGATCGCGGGCGACCCGCTGCGCGCGAGCTGGGCTGGGAGGTGGGGCGGTGCTAATGAGCCTGAGATAAATGGCTTTGGCGATTTTGTAAATACGATAACACAGCGGGGGGGCGGTGATAGGTGGGGGCGGGCGACCTTGCAAGCCGATCTGTGGGACAAGTGGCTGCCACTTCAGCTATCAGATTGTCCCGCACAGCCTATCTTTCACTCTGCTAAGCTGTTGTTTAACTATCAGGTGTCGCAGTAAGCGGTTCGCGGTTCTTAAGTAACCCGCCTTCGAGTCCGCTGGTCCTTTAACTTTTATTGCTAAGACTTGTGTCCATGGCGACTGGGACCACTCGGCTGGACTGGCTCAGGTGTCAACTGTAAACACTGGGATTTCAATGGGATTTCAGCGCCACGGCCGCCTTTTTTATTAATCCTTCGAGTAGTTTAAAACTTTTTTTGTGGACACTTTGGGTTTGGGGCCGGCTTTGATTTCACGCCAAGGCAACTACCCTTGTTGGGCGATAAGCGCGCGTTATGCTAGATTTAGGCCCCAATTTAGCGCCTCAGCCATGCTTTTAGCGCCTCAGCCAAAATTTTAGCCCCATTTTAGCGCCTCAGCCATGCTTTTAGCGCCTCAGCCATGCTTTTAGCGCCTCAGCCATGCTTTTAGCGCCTCAGCCATGCATTTAGCGCCTCAGCCAAAATTTTAGCCCCATTTTAGCGCCTCAGCCATGCTTTTAGCGCCTCAGCCATGCTTTTAGCGCCTCAGCCATGCTTTTAGCGCCTCAGCCATGCTTTTAGCGCCTCAGCCAGAATTTTAGCCCCATTTTAGCGCCTCAGCCATGCTTTTAGCGCCTCAGCCATGCTTTTAGCGCCTCAGCCAAAATTTTAGCCCCATTTTAGCGCCTCAGCCATGCTTTTAGCGCCTCAGCCATGCATTTAGCGCTTCAGCCATGCATTTAGCGCCTCAGCCATGCATTTAGCGCCTCAGTCATGCATTTAGCGCCTCAGCCATGCATTTAGCGCCTCAGCCAAAATTTTAGCCCCATTTTAGCGCCTCAGCCATGCTTTTAGCGCCTCAGCCAAGATTTTAGCGCCTCAGCCATAATCTTACTGCCTCAGCCAAGATTTTAGCGCCTCAGCCAAGATTTTAGCGCCTCAGCCAAGATTTTAGCGCCTCAGCCAAGATTTTAGCGCCTCAGCCAAGATTTTAGCGCCTCAGCCAAGATTTTAGCGCCTCAGCCAAGATTTTAGCGCCTCAGCCAAGATTTTAGCGCCTCAGCCAAGATTTTAGCGCCTCAGCCAAGATTTTAGTGCCTCAGGAAAGATTTTAGTGCCTCAGGAAAGATTTTACCGCCATTTTAGCGCCTCAGCCAAGATTTTAGCGCCTCAGCCAAGATTTTAGCGCCTCAGCCAAGATTTTAGCGCCTCAGGCATGATTTTAGCGCCTCAGGCAATATTTTAGCCCCTCATCCAAGATTTTAGTGCCTCAGGCGTTTTACACTGAGTCTAATATCTAAAAAAACTGAATCTAAAAATTAAATAAAGACAAAGAAAGATAGGATGAATGAATTTCATGGCATAAATTTTATTTTTATCGCTGCATTTCACCTTCAGTTTGTGCGTTTTGTTTTACAGGTTATATTTTCAATTTCGCGGAGTCAGACAGGAAGACGAAATCAATAATGCTTCATCAATACTTATTAATTACGATTAACTAACCGGCACACTGCGGCTCTGTACACAGGTGGTAGGGTTTAATCAAGAAGGAGAGTGTAGGGGAATAGCAAGTTAATTATTCAAAGATTGCACTGCAGTTATGTACAGGGAAGAATTCCTGCAACCTGGAGACTGCAGCAATGGCCAAAATATCAAATTTCAGTATTGTTGAGAGTCAGAGCGCATCTGCTTGGGTCAGTTGGCCGCCTCCAGGTGGGTGAGCAGGGTCGGATTGGTCTTCGGCGAGATGTTCTCAACGATGGAGCTCAGCCGGTCGAGGCTGCTCACCTCCTCGGGCGCGGAGCCGCCGCAGTCGAAGCCTGGAATTTGAAATGCCGCCAATGTCGTAACGTGTCGTAATTGATTTTCCAAGAAAGCATGCGGGGTTGCTACTTGAGACCCCCCTGTGCCCTGGGGCGACTCCAGTCCTCATGGACTCTTGAATCGCGCGATAACCCCCCCCCCTGCAAAACGTGTCCGACTCTGACCGCTGAAGGACCCGGGTTCGAATCCGTGCGCGGTCACATTCATTCAGGGCTTGTACAGTTCACGCAAGTCGATTAGAAAGTCGGGGCAGCTGTGCACCCTGTGTGAGTGCGTGTTTGAGTCCGTGCCCCTGGAAGCTTAACTAACTAACGTGGGAGAGGGATTCGAACCCAGGGACAGAAAATGAACCCACATTGGCATCGAATTTCATGACATCGAGTACTTTGAAAGACTCACCCACGGACATGTAGGCGTCGTGTCGCCGGGACTTCCACTGTGAGGCATCGCCACCGCCTTCTTCAACATCCTCCTCGTCTTCTTCTTCTTCATCATCCTCGTCATCCTCGTCGCCATCCTGATCCATCCTGGCATCGAGGGAGTCCTCGGCGCCGCCTTTGCCTTTGGGTTTGCCCGACTTGTAGCCGACGTCCAGCCCGACGCCGCCGAGGTCGCAGGAGATTTTTGCCACGGACTTGCCGGTCCGGTGCAGCATGTCCTCCAGGCACTCGATGTACTCGATGGCCTGGCGCAGGATCTCCACCTTGGGCATGCGCTGGCTCGGGTTGGCGCTGGTCCGGCGTTTCAGCGCCTCGAACGCGTCGTTGACTTTGCGCAGCCGACGGCGCTCGCGCATCGTGGCGGCCTTGCGCCGGTCCACCGTGATGGTCTTCTTCTTGCAGGCCTTGCAGGCCCACAGCAGGCACTTGCCGTGGCCGCCCGGGGCCACCACATGCTCCTCCTGTGATGGCGAATGGCATGTCGAATCAGTGAGCAGCTGAGGGTTTGAGCTGCTTATCAGTGAGCAGCTGAGGGTTTGAGCTGCTTATCAGTGAGCAGCTGAGGGTTTGAGCTGCTTATCAGTGAGCAGCTGAGGGTTTGAGCTGCTTATCAGTGAGCAGCTGAGGGTTTGAGCTGCTTATCAGTGAGCAGCTGAGGGTTTGAGCTGCTTATCAGTGAGCAGCTGAGGGTTTGAGCTGCTTATCAGTGAGCAGCTGAGGGTTTGAGCTGCTTATCGTGAGCAACTGAGGGTTTGAGCTGCTTATCGTGAGCAACTGAGGGTTTGGGCGGACTTTTTAAGTACGCGTGGTACTTTTAAGTTTTAAATAGAAGTCATTGGGATTTCTTACCTTGTGACCGGCATTCGGACACACCGGCAGCGGGGTCTGATGCTGCAGCTCTTCACTTTGATGCTGCTGAGGCTGCTGCTGAACTTCCAGTGAGTCAGCGGTGCCAGCGGTGGCAGCAGCTGGCAGGAGCTTTCGTGGAGGTTTCGCGTCGATGTCAACTGAATGAGCAACCGAGGTGGCCGCGCCAGTGGCGGCAGCCTTTGAAGTTGCCGACGTTGAAGTGGCGACGATGCAGTCCGCGGACTTCCTGTCAGTTGGCTGCTGCTGCAGCTGCTGCTGGTGCTGCTGGTGCTGGTGCTGAGGGTTCAGCTGCGCCTGGCTCTGGTGCTGATGATGCTGCTGCTGCACCTGATGCTGCTGCAACTGCTGCTGAGGCTGCTGCAGGTTAATCAAAGAGCCGCCGATCGTGGGCGAATGGCCGAACTTCGGGCTTAGCGAGCTGAGAGAGCTCGAATAGGAGTTGGCGGGGCTCATGTAGCTCCCCACCGCTGCGTATCCGCCTGCGTAGGCGGCCGCGGCTGCCGGGGCGCCGTAGAACATGTCCGGCTGTGGGGGGAGCGGAGTAGATTCTCAGGTGAGTGAGGGTAGATTCTCAGGTGAGTGAGGGTAGATTCTCAGGTGAGTGAGGGTAGATTCTCAGGTGAGTGAGGGTAGATTCTCAGGTGAGTGAGGGTAGATTCTCAGGTGAAGAGAGGGTAGGCTCTCAGGTGAAGAGGGGTAGGCTCTCAGGTGAAGAGAGGGTAGACTCTCAGGTGAGTGAGGGTAGGCTCTCAGATGAAGAGAGGGTAGGTTCTCAGGTGAGTGATGTTCCTGATAACTGGTGTACCATACTAGTCATATAATATATTAGTATACTGTAATGCACACATACGGAGGCCGAGCACCCACACCCTTACCTGTTGATAGCCTCTGCCATAGTAAGTCCCATAGTAGTCTGCAGATCCGTACAGGTAGGAGTTGATGGCGACCTGGCCGGGCGGCTGAGCAGCATTGTTGCCCTGGTGGCCGCAGCTACTTATAGATGCAGCTGCCGCAGCTGCCGCAGCCGCCGCAGCCGCCGCTGCCACCCCGCCGCCGCCGCCTCCTCCTCCGCAGCTGAGCGGGTCATGCTGCTGCTGCTGCTGCTGCTGCAGAGGACAAGCTGACAGGCCGGCCGCAGCTGCTTGGTTGGCAGCGCAGCCGTTTGTGAGAACAGTTGTTGAGGATGAGGGATCGCAGGGGAAATAGCCCTGGCCGGCATAGGCGGATTGACAATCGCGCATGGCTTGGCGCGGATGGGGGGACAGAGCGGGGCGACAGGAGGCTGCGCGAGAGACAGGCGGTCGGCCGGCTCTGCTGACTTTTTTTCTTCTTTTGCTCGGGAGTCTCGGAAACGCTCTCTCGTCAGCTGCTGCTGCTCAGAGGAAGCTGCTTGGGCAGTTGTTGCAGGCGGCTGGCGACATTTGCTGCCATACATTATAGCCGGCCAGAGGGGAGGCGGACGGCGCTGCAGTTGATGATCCATTGGCCGGCTGTGGCCCGCCTGTCGGGCTCGGCCGCCTGCAATTGGCTGCTGGGCCCTGCTGGACCCCGTGGTGAAAATGGATCCTTGATCCCCTGTCTCCTTGGCGGAGCGGGGGAGTTGGGGCTAATGGGATATTCGGGTAGGCTGGGAAATCAATGTCTGTAGCTGCGCCTGCCGGAGATTTTTACACTTGACTGCCTTCTGCTCTTTGCCTGGCGTCTTTTGCTTTACGAAATTGGCAAAATCTTATGATGACTGACTGACAGCGGCCAGCCTGCCTTGGCACATCCTGTGACTGAACGGACTCGCCTCTTTAATACTGTCACCATTTTCATTATTGCTCCCCACTGTCACTGCCCCCGTTGTCAGTCCCTCTTTCACCCCCACTGTCAGTCCCTCTTTCACCCCCACTGTCACTCCCTCTTTCACCCCCACTGTCACTCCCTCTTTCACCCCACTGTCACTCCCTCTTTCACCCCCACTGTCACTCCCTCTTTCACCCCCACTGTCACTCCCTCTTTCACCCCCACTGTCACTCCCTCTTTCACCCCCAATGTCACTCCCTCTTTCACCCCCAATGTCGCTCCCTCTTTCACCCCCACTGTCACTCCCTCTTTCACCCCCACTGTCACTCCCTCTTTCACCCCCACTGTCACTCCCTCTTTCACCCCCAATGTCACTCCCTCTTTCACCCCCAATGTCGCTCCCTCTTTCACTCCCACTTTCACTCCCTCTTTCACCCCACTGTCACTCCCTCTTTCACCCCACTGTCACTCCCTCTTTCACCCCACTGTCACTCCCTCTTTCACCCCACTGTCACTCCCTCTTTCACCCCACTGTCACTCCCTCTTTCACCCCCACTGTCACTCCTACTTTCACCCTCACAATCACCCTCACCCTCATCTACCCTCAATGTCCCCCCCTCTTTCACCCCACTGTCACCTCCTTTTTTTTTACTCCCACCTTCACTCCCTCTTTCACCCCCACTGTCACTCCCTCTTTCACCCCCACTGTCACTCCCTCTTTCACCCCCAATGTCACTCCCTCTTTCACCCCACTGTCATTCCCTCTTTCAGCCCCACTGTTACTCCCTCTTTCACCCCCAATGTCACTCCCTCTTTCAGCCCCACTGTTACTCCCTCTTTCACCCCCAATGTCACTCCCTCTTTCACCACGTTATCACTCCCGCTTTCACCCCCACTGTCACTCCCATTTTCCAACACGGAGGCCAAGTCCCAGAAAGATTTTATCAAAGATTTTGCTAATACGAGCAAGTTTACGAACAGTTTCACAGGTTTAATTTTTCATTTTTGCAGCAAACTGGTTCCGCGCCATTGGCGTTCGAATTCACGTCATGCACTTCGAATGAAAGTTCACAGACCAACCTGTCAAATTTGATGCAGATTTTGTGGGCAAATTTCTAGCATTCATTCAAAACAAAAGACTATAGGCTTAATAGAATCCCAAAATTGATGGGATATTTGCATAAGGATATTATTTCTGGAGTTGCGTCATTTGCAACTTTTTTATAGCAGACAGGTTAAAAATTGTTTGCTACGGTAAATGAAGCCCTGCGACCTCGCCTGCCCACCCGCCGCGCGAGACCGCGCACTGGACGAATGTGGGCCTCGCCAATCCCAGCGGGGGGGGGGCCGAGTCGGCCGGAACTCGAAAGCCGTTTAGGTTTAGCTGTCCGCTCAGTGCGATTCTGCCATTTTGGATGCGTTGGTTCGAATCTGCCCGACTGCCGTTGCGGGGTGTCCTTCTTAGCGAAATGTTGCGCAGAGTCAGACAGATGGGAGAGTCAGACAAGATGAGAGAGTTAGACAAGATGGGAGAGTCAAACAAGATAGAAGAGTCAGACAAGATAGAAGAGTCAGACAAGATAGAAGAGTCAGACAAGATAGAAGAGTCAGACAAGATAGAAGAGTCAGACAAGATAGAAGAGTCAGACAAGATAGAAGAGTCAGACAAGATAGAAGAGTCAGACAGTTAGCAGAGTCAGAATCAGGGGGAGTCAGAATCACTGGGAGAGTCAGACAGAATCAGGGGGAGTCAGAATCACTGGGAGAGTCAGACAGAATCAGGGGGGGGGGGGTCAGAATCACTGGGAGAGTCAGACAGAATCAGGGGAAGTCAGAATAACAGAACATTCAAACAGTCCAGTGTGTCAAAAATGGCAAGCCGGCAACAATGACGCGCTGAATTTCAATTCCAACATTCGCTCTCGCATCCCTGTGCCGCGCACCTGTTGCAGAAATTGTCTGCAATAAAAGCAACTGAAAGATGGAAAAAATATTGCTGGAAGATGGAGCTGACACCAAACGACCGAAGCTGCGTCTGACAAGGCTCGGGGCACGCACGAACTGCAGAAATAGAAAAACAAAAAACCCTGTGCACTGCAGCTCCATCCCGCTCCAGCGCACCTGTCAGTCGTGTGTTCCCAGAATCCCTATACCTTCTCCTCAGCCTCCCCGAATCTCACACGAGTCCCCGAGCTCGAGCCCCGGCTCATGCACTGTGGGAAATCGCAGACTTCTGAAACCTTGTTCACCAGACCGCACTGATCCCACAGGCCGGTGACAAAGGGGACATTTTCAATTGCGATCCCTGTTCGCTAATTACTGCTGTCCCAGACTGTGCAAATGAAAGTCTTAGCAAAATATCCCCAAATATCCCCATTGCCGCCGTGTGCGCGGCAGGTGCAGACGGCGGAGGCTGAATATTCCGCTGGCCGCTCCATCAGGCGGTGAGGGGGGGGCGGCCGCTGCCCCCTGCTGCTTGACACGATCGCAGAGTCAATAAAACTGCAGGGAGGGTGGGGGAGGGCGGAACACGCAAGGCAAGATGTTGAACAAGGGGAGAATTCCCGGAGTCTGTGCGGCGGGCCTGACAATTTCGATTTTCTCCCAGCCTCAATATATTTCCCACAGTTCTTCTTCGAGGCAGCGCTTTCTTCTTCTTCTTCTTCTGCTTTGCTTTTTTGCCCCTCGTGTCACTTTATGGACGGCTCGAAAAAGCAAAAGACGGTCGGGGGACATGCGACAAGAAATTGGGGAAGAAGCCGCATTGTTGCACCTGTCATCATCTAGCAAAGTGGAGGCGGGGAACAGGGGAGGAGCCTGGGGGTCTGGAATGGGTTCTGTGCATGACTTTTGCAGAATTCGATTATTCGTCAAGTGCTTCGCGAATTACACGAACCGAAAACTGGAGCGGTGCGTGATGTCTGACATGGGGGCTGACCTGCATCAAGGATGCAGTGCTGTGTATTGAGATGCAGTGCTGTGTACTGAGATGCAGTGCTGTGTACTGAGATGCAGTGCTGTGTACTGAGATGCAGTGCTGTGTACTGAGATGCAGTGCTGTGTACTGAGATGCAGTGCTGTGTACTGAGATGCAGTGCTGTGTACTGAGATGCAGTGCTGTGTACTGAGATGCAGTGCTGTGTACTGAGATGCAGTGCTGTGTACTGAGATGCAGTGCTGTGTATTGAGATGCAGTGCTGTGTATTGAGATGCAGTGCTGTGTACTGAGATGCAGTGCTGTGTACTGAGATGCAGTGCTGTGTACTGAGATGCAGTGCTGTGTACTGAGATGCAGTGCTGTGTACTGAGATGCAGTGCTGTGTATTGAGATGCAGTGCTGTGTACTGAGATGCAGTGCTGTGTACTGAGATGCAGTGCTGTGTACTGAGATGCAGTGCTGTGTACTGAGATGCAGTGCTGTGTACTGAGATGCAGTGCTGTGTACTGAGATGCAGTGCTGTGTACTGAGATGCAGTGCTGTGTACTGAGATGCAGTGCTGTGTATTGAGATGCAGTGCTGAGTATTGAGATTAAATGAGACTGAGACTGTGAAATGAAACTGACTGATGCCGTATGAGGCTGTGTGATGCTGTGTGAGTCTGTCCTCAGCTGAACTCAGCTTGCTTGTCACCTTGATTCCACCTGAGCCTTTAACCCTAGCCGCAACGGAGCTGAACAAATAAACACCTGCGGTCGCACTGGGGTGTCTCATGCCGCAGGCAGGCCGTTTAGCACTGCACTGGGGCAGCCAGGGACAGAACTGTTTACAAACGTATTCACCTGTTGAGTTTCAATTACTTTTTTTGACTCGTGCTCACATTGACTCAGAAAGTCTTCACAGGCAACGCTAATTCCTTGTTGCCGGGCAACAATTTAGTGGAAAGTCAGCAGCCGCTGAAATTGCAGACTGAATCCCCGCAGTCTGGCGCACGGAAACAAATGTTTAGTGCAGCTTATAGTTTTCCTGCATTTCCACCCCCTCCCGGAAGATAATTTCCAAGTCGCAAAAGCAGCGACAGCTGACATTTTTCTTCTTCCTCTGCTTTCGCTTAAACTTCGGTCTTTTGTGCAGAAGCAAATCCTGCAGTGTTGGATGATGGGGGATTTCCTTTGAACACGGAAGGAAAAAACCGGTGGGCTGGAGGTGCCTGCCGGCCCTGCTCAGGCGGCAGCTGTCGCCGGGGCTCTCGGGTCGGGGGGATTTTATCGGGCAGCCTCCGCTCGGCAACCAGAGGAGGAGGAGGAGGCAGCGGGGCCGATGGGGACACGAGAGCCTTAATGACCCTCTTAGATTCCGCATTCCTCAGGCGGCAGCTGCGGCTCTCTTGACGCCCCGGACGGCCCTTGGATGAGGAACCAGCGGCAGCTGACGCCCGCCCGGCGCATGGCAGCTGCGACTGGACCAAAGGTTTTTTCTTTCTCGAAGCTTCAGCATCTTCCATCTTCCATTTCGGCTGATCCTGCGGAAGAGGCACGCAGGCTGGGGAAGGTCTTTGGCCCCCTCCCAGCCGCGTGCAATTTAACTGTTCAATGTTTCTGGCGCACAAAACTTTTGCAGATTCTGTCTCTGACACGGGGGATCGGGAATATAAAAGGAGGCGCATGGAAGACGATTTTTGTACGAGTGCAGCTCCCGATATTTTTGCCTTTAGAGTTGTCGAGATGTCGCAAACTCCAAACAAGTCTTGGAAGTTTTTGGCTGCTTTGCCAGCTTCAGTCTGCTGCAGTCTTATTCATCTCTTCATCAGCATCTGATCCTCTGCATTTCTCTATTCATTAACTCCGTCCAAACTTCAGAGCCTTGCTCAGGTATTGCTCGGATACCTGCAGATGCTCACGGGGTATTGATCGGATACCTGCCGATGCTCACACGGGGTATTGATCGGATATCTGCTGATGCTCACACGGGGGATTGATCGGATACCTGCTGATGCTCACACGGGGGATTGATCGGATACCTGCCGATGCTCACATTGGGTATTGATCGGATACCTGCCGATGCTCACATTGGGTATTGATCGGATACCTGCCGATGCTCACACGGGGGATTGATCGGATACCTGCCGATGCTCACATTGGGTATTGATCGGATATCTGCCGATGCTCACATTGGGTATTGATCGGATACCTGCCGATGCTCACATTGGGTATTGATCAGATACCTGCCGATGCTCACGGGGTATTGATCGGATACCTGCCGATGCTCACATTGGGTATTGATCGGATACCTGCCGATGCTCACGGGGTATTGATCGGATACCTGCTGATGCTCACACGGGGGATTGATCGGATACCTGCCGATGCTCACGGGGTATTGATCGGATACCTGCCGATGCTCACATTGGGTATTGATCAGATACCTGCCGATGCTCACGGGGTATTGATCGGATACCTGCCGATGCTCACATTGGGTATTGATCGGATACCTGCCGATGCTCATCGCCGATGCCAAAGCTCATAGGGAATCGCTCATGGAGCATTACATGTAGACAAATATTTTGCATCATACCACACGACTGGCCATTGTGTCTCATGTTCCGTACCAGATGAAAACACATGGAAAGCGAAAAAGCTTTTGAATAGGCTAACATAAGGCAGGCTAAGGACCCGAGGTCAGCGTCTGTTCTTGAATATGCGGCTTCCTACCAGCCAGCACTTCACTAACAGTCAAACAGCATTCTGAAAAAACAGGCGGGTGAAAACTCTGTTCTGTCGAATAGGTAACCAGCACCCAGAGATAAGTTTGAACTTCATTTCTCCAAGCTTGAAACAACAGGTGCAAAAGAAAACAAGAGATAGAAAAACATTATTGAAAGTCAAATAAACAAAAAAAGTGAAAAGCAGCACAAAGTGGTTGCGGGCACAGCATAAACAGTTCTGTCCCTGGCTGCCCCAGTGCAGTGCTAAACGGCCTGCCTGCGGCATGAGACACCCCAGTGCGACCACAGGTGTTTATTTGTTCAAAGCGTTGCGGCTCGGGTTAAAGGCTCAGGTGGAATCAAGGTGACAAGCAAGCTGAGTTCAGCCTAGGACAGACTCACACAGCATCGCACAGCCTCATACGGCATCAATCAGTTTCATTTCACAGTCTCAGTCTCGTTTAATCTCAGTACACAGCTCTGCATCTCAGTACACAGCACTGCATCTCAATACACAGCACTGCATCTCAGTACACAGCACTGCATCTCAGTACACAGCACTGCATCTCAGTACCAAGCACACTGCATCTCAATACACAGCACTGCATCTCAATACACAGCACTGCATCTCAGTACACAGCACTGCATCTCAGTACACAGCACTGCATCTCAGTACACAGCACTGCATCTCAGTACACAGCACTGCATCTCAATACACAGCACTGCATCTCAGTACACAGCACTGCATCTCAATACACAGCACTGCATCTCAATACACAGCACTGCATCTCAGTACACAGCACTGCATCTCAATACACAGCACTGCATCTCAGTACCAAGCACACTGCATCTCAATACACAGCACTGCAACTCAATACACAGCACTGCATCTCAGTACACAGCACTGCATCTCAATACACAGCACTGCATCTCAGTACACAGCACTGCATCTCAGTACACAGCACTGCATCTCAATACACAGCACTGCATCTCAGTACACAGCACTGCATCTCAGTACACAGCACTGCATCTCAGTACACAGCACTGCATCTCAGTACACAGCACTGCATCTCAGTACACAGCACTGCATCCTTGATGCAGGTCAGCCCCCATGTCAGACATCACGCACCGCTCCAGTTTTCGGTTCGTGTAATTCGCGAAGCACTTGACGAATAATCGAATTCTGCAAAAGTCATGCACAGAACCCATTCCAGACCCCCAGGCTCCTCCCCTGTTCCCCGCCTCCACTTTGCTCGATGATGACAGGTGCAACAATGCGGCTTGTTCCCCAATTTCTTGTCGCATGTCCCCCGACCGTCTTTTGCTTTTTCGAGCCGTCCATAAAGTGACACGAGGGGCAAAAAAGCAAAGCAGAAGAAGAAGAAGAAAGCGATGCCTCGAAGAAGAACTGTGGGAAATATATTGAGGCTGGGAGAAAATCGAAATTGTCAGGCCCGCCGCACAGACTCCGGGAATTCTCCCCTTGTTCAACATCTTGCCTTGCGTGTTCCGCCCTCCCCCACCCTCCCTGCAGTTTTATTGACTCTGCGATCGTGTCAAGCAGCAGGGGGCAGCGGCCGCCCCCCCCCCCTCACCGCCTGATGGAGCGGCCAGCGGAATATTCAGCCTCCGCCGCCTGCACCTGCCGCGCACACGGCGGCAATGGGGATATTTTGCTAAGACTTTCATTTGCACAGTCTGGGACAGCAGTAATTAGCGAACAGGGATCGCAATTGAAAATGTCCCCTTTGTCATCGGCCTGTGGGATCAGTGCGGTCTGGTGAACAAGTTTTCAGAAGTCTGCGATTTCCCACAGTGCATGAGCCGGGGCTCGAGCTCGGGGACTCGTGTGAGATTCGGGGAGGCTGAGGAGAAGGTATAGGGATTCTGGGAACACACGACTGACAGGTGCGCTGGAGCGGGATGGAGCTGCATTTGGGGGGGGGGGCCGGGTTGTTCCAGCACGCAGTTCGTGCCCTTGTCGCGTTCAGTTTAAGCTGGTTGTTTGTTTCAACAATAATTGATCTGCTTTCAGTCGGCAGCAGTTTTTTACTAATTGGCTTTGAAAGGAATCATAAAAATATTTGATCCAGACTGGCGCCCGCGCTTTTCAATTCATCGCTGCCACTGCCCATTAAACAGCTAGCTTCTGAAGCCTCACGACATCGGTTCTGCTGACTCTACCAGAAAGCCAACTTTTATCGATTTCAACTCGTGCTTTTTACATCTTTCAAATGTGGGGCAATGCTACACAGACATTGTTTGTCTCAGATCTTTACAAAAAGTCAAATAAATTATCTATAAAACCGACCACGTTGACAAATCAATGCTTGGAATTTTCTTTCACTTCTGTCGCTTCCGCTGTCGCTTCCGCTGTCGCTTCCGCTGTCGCTTCCGCTGTCGCTTCCGCTGTCGCTTCCGCTGTCGCTTCCGGTGTCGCTTCCGCTGTCGCTTCCGCTGTCGCTTCCGCTGTCGCTTCCGGTGTCGCTTCCGCTGTCGCTTCCGCTGTCGCTTCCGCTGTCGCTTCCGCTGTCGCTTCCGGTGTCGCTTCCGCTGTCGCTTCCGCTGTCGCTTCCGCTGTCGCTTCCGCTGTCGCTTCCGCTGTCGCTTCCGCTGTCGCTTCCGCTGTCGCTTCCGCTGTCGCTTCCGCTGTCGCTTCCGCTGTCGCTTCCGCTGTCGCTTCCGCTGTCGCTTCCGCTGTCGCTTCCGCTGTCGCTTCCGCTGTCGCTTCCGCTGTCGCTTCCGCTGTCGCTTCCGCTGTCGCTTCCGCTGTCGCTTCCGCTGTCGCTTCCGCTGTCGCTTCCGCTGTCGCTTCCGCTGTCGCTTCCGCTGTCGCTTCCGCTGTCGCTTCCGCTGTCGCTTCCGCTGTCGCTTCCGCTGTCGCTTCCGCTGTCGCTTCCGCTGTCGCTTCCGCTGTCGCTTCCGCTGTTTACACCCTTTAGCACTAAAACTATTTTAACCCAACCGAACATGCGCGATCTCCTACTAACAAGTAGAAAATTTGAGCTAGAATACTGTATGATGCAAATTAAAAAAAAGTGTGCAGAATTTTCTGATCGATAGTCAGGCTGCATATTGGCGATATTTATCGCAATTATCAAAGCTGAGCGAGCTACAGACTTCGCCGCAGGTTTATTTGGCAGGTAGTGAGAAGCGGACAGAACAAGGATGGTGCTATCACTTGAAGCATCAGCAAATCAGGCAGACAAAGGGCCCTTTAGGAGCATTAATTCTGATTAAGCTATAGAAGCGAAAAAATTCTGTTTTACAATCAAATCGTTGGCAATTTCAAAGGCCCTGATTTGTTTGCTGTTCTAAACATTGAGAAAATATGCAGCAGAAACCATGGCAACGGAAACCCTCAGATCAGAGCCGCTCTTTGATGAGCCGCTCCAGCTACTCGGCTTAATCTGTCGTGAGAATCTCAGTAGCAAAAGGGCTGCAATGAGCTGGCAAACACTAAAATACCTCAATACTGCATCACTGCAACACTGCAACACCTCAATACTGCATCACTGCAACACTGCAACACCTCAATACTGCATCACTGCAACACTGCAACACCTCAATACTGCATCACTGCAACAGTGCAACACCTCAATACTGCATCACTGCAACACTGCAACACCTCAATACTGCATCACTGCAACACTGCAACACTGCAAGACTGCATCACTGCAACACTGCAACACTGCATCACTGCAACACTGCAACACTGCAAGACTGCATCACTGCAACACTGCAACACCTCAATACTACAACACTGCAACACTGCAACACTGCAACACTGCAACACTGCAAGACTGCATCACTGCAACACTGCAACACCTCAATACTGCAACACTGCAACACTGCAACACTGCAACACTGCATCACTGCATCACTGCACCACTGCAACACTGCATCACTGCAACACTTCATCACTGCATCACTGCAACACTGCATCACTGCATCACTGCAACACTGCAACACTGCAACACTGCATCACTGCAACACTGCAACACTGCAACACCTCAATACTGCAACACTGCAACACTGCAACACTGCATCACTGCATCACTGCAACACTGCAACACTGCATCACTGCAACACTGCAACACAGCAATGCTTCATCACTGCAACACTGCAACACTGCAACACTGCATCACTGCATCACTGAACCACTGCAACACTGCATCACTGCAACACTTCATCACTGCATCACTGCAATGCTTCATCACTGCAACACTGCAACACTGCAACACTGCAACACTGCATCACTGCATCACTGCAACACTGCAACACTGCAACACTGCATCACTGCAACACTGCAACACTGCAACACTGCAACACTGCAACACTGCATCACTGCATCACTGCAACACTGCATCACTGCAACACTGCAACACAGCAATGCTTCATCACTGCAACACTGCAACACTGCAACACTGCAACACTGCAACACTGCAACACTGCAACACTGCAACACTGCATCACTGCATCACTGCAACACTGCAACACTTCATCACTGCATCACTGCAACACTTCATCACTGCATCACTGCAACACTGCAAAACTGCAACACTGCAATGCTTCATCGCTGCATCACTGCAACACTGCAACACTGCATCACTGCAACACTGCAACACTGCATCACTGCAACACTGCAACACTGCAACACTGCATCACTGCAACACTGCAACACCTCAATACTGCAACACTGCAACACTGCAACACTGCAACACCTCAATACTGCAACACTGCAACACTGCAACACTGCAACACTGCAACACTGCAACACTGCAACACTGCAAGGCTTCATCACTGCAATACTGCAACACTGTATCGCTACAATGCTTCATAACTGCATCACTGCATCACTGTATCACTGCAACACTTCATCACTGCAACACTGCAACACTGCAATGCTTCATAACTGCAACACAGCAACACTGCATCACTGCAGCACTGCAGCACTGCAGCACTGCATCACTGTAACACTGCAATGCTCCAATACTTGAAGCACTGGAGCACTGACACCTTGCACCACAGAAGAGTGCTAATACCGGATATTGAATACTGAACGTAAAATCAATATTTCAATCTCTGCATTTTCAATTAAGTGGCACCATTGGCTGGGAATTCTGAACGGAACCAATTATAAATTGGGTGTTGCCGCTTCAGTCGAGCAGACTAAGGAATCGCTGCTGATTTGATTCCTAAAGTCAAAGCCTTGTTTGTCAGACCGAAGACTCCAAGCCTGCCACATTAACCCGCAGTTCAATGAAGCCGTCAAGCCGTCAATTCTTGAAGCTGGCCGTGCCAGCCTGCGCTCTCCTTGTGCTGCTTCCGGCTGCCATCTCCGCCGGCCGGCAGGTAGTCAGCATGAAGTACCTGGGCTGCTACCTGGACTATGTTGGCGGCTTGCCGGAAATCAACGGCCTTGTTGGCCTCCACAAGATTGGCGACTACAGCAAAGGTGGTACAGGACCTTTCTACGTGTCTGGCAGCATGACCTGGCAGCTGTGCTTGGACGTGTGCTCAACTGCCGGCTTCCCCTACATGGGGCTGCAGTCTGCCATCGGCTGCTATTGCGGCAACCACTACGGGGCGTACGGTGAGGCTCCGGAGTCGCAGTGCAACCAGGAGTGCAAAGGCAACAGCTCGCAGGTGTGCGGCGCCGCCAGTCGCAACTCCGTCTTCGAACTGACCTACCAAGGTGAGCGCGTCATGCAGGTCGGTGATGCGGTCGTTTTTAGTTAGAGGCCGGGGGCTGTGTGCACGCCAGGGTACTTTAGGTGACATTGTTACACAACGGGCGAGAGGCATTACTGCCCATTCCGCCGACTCCCCTAAGAAGGCACACAAGCGCGCGGATAATTGCGTTTAATGCATAATTTTTTTTTTCAATTTTACTGCCTGATCCCGCCCACGTGATTTCAGAAAATGGGCTGCTCCGACTGCAGGCTGGCAAGCCGATTGTTGAGGCCGTGAGCTCGTACACCCAGCCGCTCTACTCACTTGCTGAAGCTTTTACTGTCCGCCAGTGCGCCAGCCTCTGCTCCATGGCTGACTGCCAGGGTGTGTTATTCAACCAGCAGGCCGCAGGCAGCAACCCCTGCTACCTGCTGAAGTTTCCGCTGGTCCCTACGAATCTGAGCAGCGTCGTGGGGGATTTCTACGCTCTGGTTTAGAAGCCTCTAGCTTAAGCATCTTGAGCGATTGAGCATCTGTGCAATCCCCCCCCCAGCCACGTTGTTGAGCGATGGAAATAGTCTGTCGCAGAAAAAATGGTTGCATGGATTAATCAGTCAGCCTCACGAGTTCATGACCAATTCGAACTGCACTTGATGCTCAATAAAACAAAATCAATTGATGCGCGATTGTTGCACTGCATGGCGTTTTACGAGCGTACGAGCGGTACTTAGGAGAAATACGAGAGAAGTCGCATTGAATTGAGGGTTTTATTGCCTTTTAATTTCTCATTATCTCAATAAGAGTGCGCGTACCTCACTGATGTATCTCACTGACATTTCTCCCTCACTGACGTATCTCACTGACGTATCTCACTGACGTATCTCACTGATGTATCTCACTGATGTATCTCACTGACGTATCTCACTGACATATCTCCCTCACTGATGTATCTCACTGACATATCTCCCTCACTGATGTACCTCACTGACGTATCTCCCTCACTGACGTATCTCACTGATGTATCTCACTGACATATCTCCCTCACTGATGTACCCCACTGACGTATCTCCCTCACTGACGTATCTCACTGATGTATCTCACTGACATATCTCCCTCACTGATGTACCCCACTGACGTATCTCCCTCACTGATGTACCTCACTGACGTATCTCCCTCACTGATGTACCTCACTGACGTATCTCCCTCACTGATGTACCTCACTGACGTATCTCACTGACGTATCTCCCTCACTGACGTATCTCACTGACGTATCTCCCTCACTGATGTACCTCACTGGCGTATCTCCCTCACTGACGTATCTCACTGACGCATCTAACTGATTATCTCTGACGCTTCTCAAATGACGCATGTCAATGACGCATCTCAATGACGTATCTCAATGACGTATCACTGGCATATGGTCTTAGAGCCTGCGCACGGAGGGCTGTTGACGGCGTCAGCATCCAGGGTCAGGGTCCTGTTGTTAGCTCTCTCTCGAGAGCTCAGTATCTACGATGCCCCCAGCGGTGTCGGTGAGCCACAGGCAGCAATGCAGGGCAGGCAACGCCTTTCGGCTAGCAAGGTTTATGACATCCAGTTAAGGCATCCAGGTTTGCTTAAGGTGCGGGTAGCATCAGCTGCTCCTGACCTGGTGCGGAACCTGGACGGCGAGGACACGTCGGTACCGCGGAAATCCGGTAAGTACAGACAAGAGCTTGTCGTCTACTGTCTGCCAAGGACTTCTAGACTAGAAGTACTTGCTGTCTGCATGGTAAAAACGCGGTATTTTTCGTTGTTCTTTACAGCGAGTCATTAGCTTGTACTTGTAGCATTAAGCACAAGAGTTCAAAAGGAAAGCAATTTCTGATTTCTGTCTGACCTATGGACAGACAAAATGGTCCGTTCTACTTTAGTTAACTTTAGTTGGGAATCTACTTTACGTCGATACATGTACATGTAGCTGCAATTAACAAGACAACAAAGTACTACTATGCTAATGTGAATTGATGGCCCAATTTTTAAAATGCTACAACCATAGATAATGTAAGATTACTACTAGGCTTTCGAGTGACCCTAGGTTTACGAGTAAGCCTAGTAGTAGGCATATTGTCCCATGACTGAGCGTGCGTTGAAAAAATTCTTCGTCACAGCACTGTACTTTATTATCTGCACGCTTTTTGTTCCTGCAGCTAGGAGTTCCTAACATAGACATTTTCTTAGTGACCATAGACACGCTATTATCTGCACGCTTTTTTCATTATCTGCACGCTTTTTTCATTATCTGCACTCATGGGACAATAAAAACACTAGAGGGTCTGCACTCGCCTAATTTCATGTGAATAAGCTACTTATTGGGCGTCTGTATAGAGTTTTTTGGATATAAATGTTAATTCTATATTTTGATTATGATGTATTGTAGATTAAAAATTTATAACATTTCGGATCCTCATTTTTCCATTCATGCATGCAGTCGTAGAAATGATGCAGAGCAAGACGCAGTTGGTTCTAGTGGAGCTGCGCTAGGTAAATCAACTGCCATTGAAGGAATCTGTGTACTTAATGTGTACTTAATACTTAATTTGTATTAAGTGACCCATCTAGTGTTTTTAGTATCTGTGGCTACAACTAAGTTATCAGGAATACAAGTTTCCTTCTCAGGTCAACAACTAGTTAGATAAATTTACATAATACTTTGACGCAGATATTACAATCAATATCTTTAGATAGCAATTACATCTTAAAACTTTTATTTGTCCTGAAATTAAACTACTAAGCCTGAAACCATAATAGTGCTTTTGCTGCTGATGCTTCCTAACATTTGTTTAAAATAGTGAACTCGAAGTCTGTTGACGTTGAATGAATTCAAACGTAATATTTTATTGGAACTAAGTTGTTAATACATCTGATTCTGATGTGCTATGTGATATTCTTTATCTGAGTTTCACTTTAACCTTTTCAAACTGTTTTTTTAAAAAAAGAGGTTCTGGTCATTTGATCCTTGGTTTAAAAAATCGAGAATTAGTTTAAAAATAAATGAAAAAGCTAGCTACAATACTAGATACTTATTATTGAAAAATTACTTCAAATAGCCCGACAGGGTCAATGTCTGACGAAGAGATAATCGACAAAAGCGTCGAGAAGAGCCAGGAAAGTAGGGTAGAAACTAACCATGTTTCGGATAGCCTCACATTGCTCCTTTATTTAGGTTTATTAATTGTTACACTTCTAACAGTTTGGCTGTTTAAACATCATAGATTAAGATATATTCATGAAACAGGCTTGGCTGTTATTTATGGTAAGTTTCATTACTCCGATGTATAATATAATTTCAATGTATAATTTCAAAAGTATGAATACAAGGCAAAAATAAAAATATCTGGTGTTCTTAGTTGACTAAATTATTTTATCTAAATTTATTGATTCATTAAAGCTGCTCTATTATAAACATAAGATTTAAATAAAAAAGAAGAAATACTTTTCTGAACAGTTATCTATCTAGTATACTAGAAATAAAATAGAAACTTTTATCTAGACTAAAATCAATATTGAATTATATAAAATTTTTAGAATTCTTATTTAATTCAAGACTGCACAGTAGTAGATATAGGGGGGATATATAGGCCTAAGGCATGTCCCTATCATGGTATTAAGTTTTATTATTTAATATTTTATAGGCTATATACATATACATGCACCTTAGTAGGCCTAATCTATAACTCATTTATAGTTTTCTGGATCTATTCCCAAGACTATATATAAGTTTTTAATTATATTATTTGTATATATTTTAGATTATAATAAAAAGTTTTATTGTATGTTTTTATAATGTGCATATTATTTATATATATATTAAAATTAAGCTAAAATATGAGGGGTTCAAACAACTTTGTTGTTCACATAGTTAAAGTAGAAATTTTAGAATAATGTTGTATTTTTTTAAACACATCCTCCTAATGATCAATGCACTTCTGCTAGTGTTCTGCTGTAAGGAAGGTCCATGTACAGTAGCCATAGCTGTAAGCAAAACTACGGCTTATTCCAAATTCTTCATATTCCATAGCCATAGGGATCCCAATATTACCATATTCCTGTAGTTCCTATAGTTGTAGCCATAGTTTTAACAAAAAGTCTATTAAACAAAATATTTTGAATCAAGAAGATAACCTAGTGCTTAAACAACTGCAAATTAAGTTTAATTTTTTTTCAGAGCAACAATACTTAATTGTTACTGAAAGTACTAATGCTGAACTTTTTCACATTAATAAAAATTAGAGTTTGCTAGTGTTTTATTGTACTTTTTAGGTCTATTTTAAAAGTTTCTAAGTTGACAATATAGTTTACTAAAAGTATCTTTGTTTTACTCTACCTGTTTCTAATATTTTTTCAATTTTTTAACATTAATAACTATGGCTATAGGAATCTATGGAATGTGACAACAACTACCATATTTCTGTAGTCGTAGCCATAAGAACAGCTAGCTACCATAGGCATATCCATAGCTGCCATAGGCACCTATTTTATCATATTTGCCATAGGATCCCATAGCCATAGCTACGGCTATGGTGGAACACAAACTTCTGCCATTGGTTGCATAGCACCTAGATGCTACTGGTGTAGAACTTTGCCAGCTGGTCCTCTAGCTATTGGTTGGCAAGGCTGATGACTTATTTATTAGACTTGAAATGATATGAACAAAATAGCTATTTGAGCTAACAAAATAAATAGATAGAAATCAGAAGGTGCTAGGTCAGGTTAGGGGTTAATGAAAAGGGCAGCAATGCCTACTTACTATATCTAGATGCACAGAGCCCCTTGCAATTAAGTCAAAGTAAGAAAATGCCAGATCTAGTGATTAGGCAAGATAGGGAAGGATTTTGAACCCTACAATATTAGTAGAATTCACTACAACCTAGGCAGTATAAGCTAGGGCATTGTTATGAAACAACAAGAGGCTAGTACTCAGCTTCCCTTACCTCTTCTAGACAACTGCCTGATGAAGCTAGCTTAGCTATTTAGCAAAGTAGATACCAAAGATAGGTATTTAGCTAGTAGGATCCTTTGATAGTAATTGAAAAAAAACAGCCCAGGATCTTGATAGCTAAATTTGCTTGCTTAAACTTATGGAGGCCCTTTCCCTAGGGCACTACCACTCTATGGAATCTTGCTTAGACTTAAGGTCATAGTGGTAGGTAGATCTAGTACTTATCCTTAGTTATATTTCCTTTTTTAAATCCATCTGAATTCTCATTGTAGAGGTCAAGCATAAGCCAACATGAGCTAAGTTGGTTTTGCTTGTGGTCCTATGAAAGCATTCAGGGTACCCATCAGGCATTGATCTTGTTATACCTTAGGATTTGGTATTGGAGCTCTTTTTTTGACCTAGCTTAGCTAGGTGACCTAACTAGCTAAGCTAGAAATTTTGGCAACTCAAATTGAACAAACTTTATCAAACAACTTGGCTACTGCCTCAACTTTCAAGGTTCACCCTACCATACAAATGTGTTGTAATGTTGCTTGATAGTATGCAGAGAAATACAAGTTATAGGGTATAACCATAGGCATATCCATAGCTGCCATAGGCACCTATTTTATCATATTTGCCATAGGATCCCATAGCCATAGCTACGGCTATGGTGGAACACAAACTTCTGCCATTGGTTGCATAGCACCTAGATGCTACTGGTGTAGAACTTTGCCAGCTGGTCCTCTAGCTATTGGTTGGCAAGGCTGATGACTTATTTATTAGACTTGAAATGATATGAACAAAATAGCTATTTGAGCTAACAAAATAAATAGATAGAAATCAGAAGGTGCTAGGTCAGGTTAGGGGTTAATGAAAAGGGCAGCAATGCCTACTTACTATATCTAGATGCACAGAGCCCCTTGCAATTAAGTCAAAGTAAGAAAATGCCAGATCTAGTGATTAGGCAAGATAGGGAAGGATTTTGAACCCTACAATATTAGTAGAATTCACTACAACCTAGGCAGTATAAGCTAGGGCATTGTTATGAAACAACAAGAGGCTAGTACTCAGCTTCCCTTACCTCTTCTAGACAACTGCCTGATGAAGCTAGCTTAGCTATTTAGCAAAGTAGATACCAAAGATAGGTATTTAGCTAGTAGGATCCTTTGATAGTAATTGAAAAAAAACAGCCCAGGATCTTGATAGCTAAATTTGCTTGCTTAAACTTATGGAGGCCCTTTCCCTAGGGCACTACCACTCTATGGAATCTTGCTTAGACTTAAGGTCATAGTGGTAGGTAGATCTAGTACTTATCCTTAGTTATATTTCCTTTTTTAAATCCATCTGAATTCTCATTGTAGAGGTCAAGCATAAGCCAACATGAGCTAAGTTGGTTTTGCTTGTGGTCCTATGAAAGCATTCAGGGTACCCATCAGGCATTGATCTTGTTATACCTTAGGATTTGGTATTGGAGCTCTTTTTTTGACCTAGCTTAGCTAGGTGACCTAACTAGCTAAGCTAGAAATTTTGGCAACTCAAATTGAACAAACTTTATCAAACAACTTGGCTACTGCCTCAACTTTCAAGGTTCACCCTACCATACAAATGTGTTGTAATGTTGCTTGATAGTATGCAGAGAAATACAAGTTATAGGGTATATAGACTATCTCCTCTTCAATTGCTGCTGACTTTAGCCCTTTCAGGGTGAAAAATTTAATGAGGGCTTGGTATTCTTACTTGTCCATTTGTTGAAAATCCAGAGGTTGCTTAGAATTTGTGCAGAAAAAAATATATTGAAAAAACATAAAAAGAAAACACTATGTACTATATATTTCATATAAAAGTACTTTTCAATACCAAAAAATATTCACAAAAAAGCTTTTGAAATGGCTAAATGGCAAAACTTTTGAAACAACTTTGTAAGTTTCTTTTCGACTAAGTCATTTGTCTTTCCATAAGTTAAACAAATACAATTAAAAACAAATTAAAGATATTGTTATACCTTTTACCATTATAGAATTTTTGCACAATAAAGTTTTCAATGCATTTTGACTTGTATTTGTAAAAATTTGTTGGAAGTTACAATCAATAGAAATATGCACTATTATATGTATACCAAAAGGATTGTATATCCTTTGTTTTTTTTAAAAGTGTCAAAGTAGTTCAGAAACGAATCATTCAAATGTTGTTTGAAATTTCTTATTAGCAACTAGCAACAAAGATTCTATGCTAAGACTTTTAAATATTATGTATTAATATAACCTTTTTTTAACAATTACACAATGATCATACAGATGATTCTATTTATTCTAATCTTTCATTTATGTAAAACCTCTAATATTTTACCTGCTAATTTTACCTGTTTTAAGATAACTTAAAACATATTAACAAAATAAAAACTTCTTATTTGTCAAACTTTGTCAAAAATATATTATTATAAAAAATTAATCAATTTTGCAACTGGTTATATCTTTGCCATAGCTTATGCTGACCAGAATAGCAATGACAAGGTTAGCTAGTAATTGTAGTTATGTATGTATATAAAAGTTTGATTAAAATAAAATACCTTGCTTTGTCTAGGCCAATCAAATTTTTTCCTCAACACTAGATTTTTTTGCTGAAAAATGGTGACAATTTTCCAGCTAGGTCCAAGATTAAGAAAGTTTTAATTAGAAAATTTAATCAAATTTTATTTTTGCTAAGTTGTTAATGCTGCTGACAAGCATCCAATACTAGTATGAAGTAAAAATGCTACTTGTGGTGTTGCAATCACTATTCAAAATATCAACCCTTAGCAACCCAGATGCCTTAACAACAAGTACTCAAGCCTTAGCAACCAATGAAATCAGCCACCTTGGCAACCAGTACTCAAGCCTTAGCTACCAATGAAATTAGCCACCTTGGCATCCAGTACTCAAGCCTTAGCAACCGATAAAATCGGCCACCTTGGCAACCCGTAATCAAGCCTTAGCAACCAATGAAATCAGCCTCTTTGGCAGTCAGTACTCAAGCATTAGCAACCAATGAAATCAGCCACCTTGGCAACCAGTACTCAAGCCTTAGCAACCAATGAAATCAGCCACCTTGGCAACCAATCACCCCACCCAGGCCTGCTGGTCGGCGCCATCATTCGCTACGGCTCGCAGCCCAGCGAGTTTTCAGTTCGCCGGTTCAACGCCACTGGCTCACTGCCCGGCAGCGACGCCCTGCCGCCTGAGAAGGTGCTGGTGACCATGCTGGAGATCGGGGACAATAATCAGTCCCGCGTGTACGAATACGACTATAAACGGCGTCTCTATGGCAACGAGGTTCGGTCGCCGATATTAGACGAGAAGGCCACCTTCAATCCGGAGGTGTTCTTCAACATCATCCTGCCGCCGATTATCTTCTGCGCCGGGTACAGCATGAAGC